>CM055955.1:36312350-36912350 GCA_029490685.1 Schizonepeta tenuifolia
CTTGTAGTATCGTACCACTGTCCGTCACCGATTCCGCCACCACCGCGGCGGCGAGGTACACTTTTCGAAAATCGTATCTTGTTGTCGCGGTGGTAGTGATGACGATTGCGGAATGGGTGGCTGACAATGGTACGATGTTACGAAATTCCAAAATCCGTATCTCGTCGCCGAGGTGGTCGTGACGGCGGTGGCGGAATAGGTGGCGGACGTTGATACGATGCTACGAGATTCGAAAAATTATACATTGCCGCCACTGTCGTGGCGGAATGGGTGGCGGACGGTGGTACGATGCTACAAGATTCCGAAAATCATACAACGCCGCCGCGATGGTGGCGGAATGGGTGGCGGACGGTGGTACGATACTACGAGATTTTGAAAATCGTACAACGCCATCGCGGTGGTGGCGGAATCAGTGACGGACAGTAGTACAATGATACGAGATTCGGAAAATCGTACATCACTGATGCGGCGGTTGTGGCGGCGGTGGCGGAATGGGCGTCGGATAGTGATACGATGCTATGAGATTTCAAAATTCGTACATCGCCATCAGGGTGGTGGCGGCGGCGGTGGCAAAATGGGTGGCGGACGGTGGTACGATGCTACGAGATTCCGAAAATCGTATCTCGCTGCCGTCGCGGTGGTTGCGGTGGTGGCGGAATCGGTGACGGACAATGGTACTATACTACGAGATTCGGAAAATCGTACATCGCCGCCGCGGTGGCGGCGGCAGCAGAGGTGGCGGAATGGGTGGCGGACGGTGATACGATGCTACGATATTCTGAAAATTGTACAACGCCGTCGCAGTGGTGGCGGCGGCGGCGGCGGAATGGGTGGCGGACGGTGGTACAATGCTACGAGATTCCAAAAATCGTACAACGCCGCCACGGTTGTGGCGGCGGTGGCGGACGGTGGTATGATGCTACGAGATTTCAAAAATCGTACAACGCCGCCGCGTTGGTGGCGGCTGTGGTGGCGGAATGGGTGGAGGATGGTGGTACGATGCTATGAGATTCCGAAAATCGTATAACGCTGCCGCGGTGGCGGCGGCGACGGCGGCGGTGGCGGAATGGGTGACGGACGGTGGTACGATGCTACAAGATTTCGAAAATTGTACAACGCCGCCGCGGCGGTAGCGGAATGGGTGGTGGACGGTAGTACGATGCTACGAGATTCTGAAAATAAAGTAAAAACTGAAAATAACTACCCTTTACCCTATTAAGGGTATTTTTGTCTCTTCAAGTCAAATATGGCCTCTTTTATTGTAAATTAAATTGGGGTACAAAATTATACTACTTAACTCTAAAGGAGCCTTTCTACTAGTTAACTCTTCTAATAATACCAACTTATATCTGGGAATGTTAGGAGCATGATAATTGGCTTGAAGAGCGAATATATTACTCCCCCCGTCCCACCGAATACGGACTGTTTTTTATTTTGGGACGTCCCACCATACTTGGCATGTTTCCTTTAAAGGAAACAATTAGTTTATATACATGGCCCACCATCCCATCTAAACCCCACTAACTTACTCCCATTACACACTCAACCATCCTATCAATAACTTTATTAGCATTAAAATATTGCATTCACACTATACTAAATACTTTCTTTATATTCAATACTCTTTTTTTTAGTCTCCGTGCCCATATGAACTAGGTCGTATTCGGCGGGACGGAGTGAGTATATTTTATTATTTTAGTATTTGTAGAAAACTAATTCCGGAGGTCGGCGGGCTTGGCTTCAAATTAAGCGAAGTGCCAAATCTTTAAGAGAAAAGGGGTAGGCGCCAATGGGGCTAAAACAACACCGTAATTTTCTTTTCTTCCGCCATTAAACCTTCCCTTTAATCTCTCTCCTAAAACCTAAACTGCATGATTTTTTTTTTTTTTACTCCTGGAGATGAGTAGCAATTTCAGTAGGACAAGTAACCTGTTTTCTTGTTCTGAGTTCAAAGGGAGGAATAGGCGCGTTCAATCGCTGCCCTTTTTTTAAAGATTAGGCTAGGCAAGGGTGCATCCACAGCCTTCGTAAGAATTTGAAGATTTGCTTGCTTTTCCCTGCTCTCATCAATCGCAACTACAAATCCATTGCCTTTTGATCAAGGCAATTCCGGCCAAACCCTTTGATTGAATTCTTATTCTTACGACAAAAATAGTACTAACGTTTTCCTTCACCCAATATATTTCGAATACAGCTGTGGAGTGTAAACCGCTGTGCCTCCGCCGCGAGTACTTACCAGGTGATTTTTCTCTTAAATGTTTCACAGATTTATGTATCTTGATTATACGAGCCTACTAAATTGCTCTGTTTAATGCTTCTGCTTTAGTATGTTGGCATGGGGCTAGGGTTTTACATTGATTTTTGTTTGCAGTTTGAAAAATGCTGGGTTCATTGCCAATATTGCCCCTTCCGGCACCACCCTTAGACGGAGATCTCGGCCCACTGCCGCCTTCTCAAGTGACTGAGGAAAATAATGAGGACGAGAAGATGGGCAATTCAGCTCCAGCATCAGTAGCAACTCACACTAGGACAATAGGAATTATATACCCTCCACCAGACATTAGAAACATCGTTGACAAAACTGCTCAGTTTGTGGCCAAAAATGGACCCGAGTTTGAGAAAAGAATTATTGCAAGCAATGAAGGTAATGCCAAATTCAACTTTCTACGCGCCTCTGATCCTTACCATGCTTATTATCAGCATCGTCTCGCTGAAGCTCGAGCACAGAATGAGTCTTCTGCCACGCAGCCTCCCGAGTCGGAGGCTGCTCCTAATTCAGTTACTAGTGCTCCAGCGGCTGATGCAAGTGATGCTTCAGAAAAGCCTGACCCTGCTGCTCAATTCCGAACTGTACGTAAGGTTCTTGAGCCTCCGGAGGCGGAGCAATATACTGTTCGGCTTCCTGAGGGGATTACTGGGGAGGAATTAGATATAATTAAGCTCACTGCACAGTTTGTGGCAAGAAATGGCAAGTCCTTTTTGACTGGTTTGACTAGTAGAGAGAGCACCAATCCTCAGTTTCATTTTATAAGGCCAACACACAGTATGTTCACGTTCTTTACTTCTCTTGCTGATGCATATTCAAAAGTCTTGATGCCTCCGAAAGGACTGAATGATAAGCTTAAAAATAGTGTCACTGATATGACAACTGTCCTTGAACGCTGCTTACATCGCCTTGAATGGGAGCGGTCGCAAGAGCAGGCTAGGCAGAAAGCTGAAGATGAGATAGAGCAGGAGCGAATGCAGATGGCTATGATTGATTGGCATGATTTTGTCGTGGTTGAGGCTATAGACTTTGCTGATGATGAGGATGAGGACTTACCTCCTCCAATGACACTTGATGAAGTGATAAGAAGAAGCAAGATGACAGCTATGGAGGAAGACGATTTTGTTGAGCCTGGCAAGGAGGTAGAAATGGAAATGGATGAAGAAGAGGTCCAACTGGTTGAGGAGGGCATGAGGGCGGCAACTCTGGAAGAGAATGGCAATGCGAAGAATAATGAGGGCAAGGCATCTCTAGGAGAGCAGGATCCGCCCATGAGAATCGTGAAAAATTGGAAGAGGCCTGAAGATAGAATCCCTGCTGAAAGAGATCCTAGTAAATATGTTGTCTCTCCAATAACTGGCGAGCTTGTTCCTATTAGTGAGATGTCTGAACACATGAGAATTTCTCTTATTGATCCCAAATTTAAGGAACAAAAGGACAGGATGTTTGCTAAGATAAAAGAGACCACCCTTGCAGCGGATGATGAGATATCCAAGAATATTGTGGGACTCGCAAGAACACGTCCTGATATCTTTGGCACAACAGAAGAAGAAGTTTCTAATGCTGTCAAGGCTGAAATTGAAAAGAAGAAAGATGAGCAACCAAAACAGGTTATATGGGATGGTCACACCGGAAGCATTGGCCGCACGGCCAGCCAGGCAATGTCTCAGAATACGGGTGTTGACGACATGAGTGATCCTGCAAACTACGACGGTAGGGGCCTTCCAGGTCCAGCACCTCCTCCTCCTAGGCCTGGTATGCCATCAATTAGGCCACTGCCTCCACCTCCTGGTCTTGCCTTAAATATTCCCAGGCCTCCCACAATGGTTCAATATCCAAACCCAACACCGCCACCGGGGCCCCCTGTTGTCAATGTAATTCCTTCTATTCGCCCTCCACCGCCTTCAATGCCTATGATGCATGGACAACCTCTTATGCCCAACCGCCCTCCAATGCCGCCTACTATCCCTGTTCCCCCACCACCTGGATCACAGTATACACCTTTGGGAGGTCATAGACAATTCGTTCCCGTACCTATGTCCCAACCAGGCATGCCTATGGCTCCTCCACCACCTATGCCCCTAGGCTTGCCTCCACCACCACCACCTGAGGAGGCTCCCCCACCTCTTCCTGAAGAACCAGAGCCCAAGAGGCAAAGGCTTGACGACTCTATGCTCATTCCGGAAGATCAGTTCCTGGCACAACATCAGGTGTGCAGCTTCTTCCTGTCTTCTGTTAATTAACTTGAGTTCATGGTTCAATTGCTTCTAATACGTTCTATATTGTTTTTGAAATTCCAGGGTACTGTTCGTGTTAGTATATCAGTGCCCAACACTGATGAAGGAAATCTGAAAGGACAAGTGTTGGAGATTGCTGTGCAATCCTTGTCTGAAACAGTTGGCAGTTTGAAAGAGAAAATTGCTGGCGAGATCCAGCTTCCTGCAAATAAACAGAAACTGAGTGGGAAGGCAGGGTTCCTCAAAGACAATTTGTCTCTTGCTTATTACAATGTTGCACCTGGAGAGACACTATCTCTTTCTCTTAGAGAACGTGGTGGTAGAAAGAGATGAGCTGCATCACACCATATATTTTGTAAACTTTACATGTTAAAATTTCTGGCATCGCCATATTGGTCTTATTAGAAGTTCTTAGACATTTTTGTTTTTCCTTTGTTGTTGTTTAGGGATATTGATGGTTTTGCTTTCGTTTTTATCTCTTGGAAATTATAAGCTAGTGATATGGTATCTAAAAATGTCTTGACATATTGGTGACTATTGATTGGGCTGGCAGAATTCATCTGCTCTATTTCTACTAACATTGCTGGTTTGAATTGGGTTGCATGCTTTATATGGCTGATCTTGTCCTTCTATTTATGCGTTCCCGATGTTGTGAATAGCTATTCACTACTTTAAAGTGGCTCTATACTGCTGTCTGAACTCACATTTTTCTTCTTTAAACTGAGAAGGAAATTTTTATGTTTCATACTCCCATGTAGTTTTATCCACTCGTGTTTAAGCTTGTGTGCTAGATGCTTGCTTTTGCTGTTCATTTGTAACTTTACAGTAACTAAGATATTCTGCTGTTCTATAATTGAGATGTCGTTTTACTCTATTAATAAACTCCATTCTTGGATAGCTCCCTGGTGGAAGAGGTCCTCTGTTTATTTTTTGAACTTTTTCAGGAAATGTGAAAATCACCATCTCCAGAGAGGAATTGCCATTCAATGAAGTAATACTTGCACTTTGAAGAAAAAAGGAAGAGAAGAGATAGTACTTTTGCTTTCTTAATTCTTATACATCAGAAGTGGCTGGTAAGTGAACTTGTATACGTTAATGGCTAAAAGTGTGTGTGGTTCCTTATTATGGCCGTGTTTACATGATTACATCATCTCAAAAACGTTATGTACAGAAGCAGTCATGGGTGCCTATCCTCTTTTGTGTGTTTATAACTAGGAACAATATACTCTCTTGGACAGGATATGACTATGGGAATCTGCAACTCCTCATCTTAAACTGAAGAAGCATGGGTTAGTGCTTCGTCATTGTGATGAACAACCTGCTGATTCTGCTGGCTATCCAGTGGCATGTATTGCGACATGATTGCCATTATCTCTGAGTCCATGTACGACTGCATTTGAAACGATGCACATCGTGGTTAGCATTTGCTCACAACAGTTGAAAAGAAGAATAAACAACTTGTCTTGGCTTACCCGTAGCCTGTATTTGTAGAATATGTAACCAGCCATTCCGGCACCCAGCACTACAGCCAGCACCACAACAGTAAGAATTCCACCCAGTTTCGAACTTTTTCTTTCTGCAAACTTAAATTATCAGAAGCGCATCTAAAGTGATGGCACTCAAGCTGAGGAAGAGTATATACCGATGCAGGTGTCATGCTCGTTTATGTAGAGTTGATCTCCTTTGCAAGTACACTCAAATCCACCCCATGTGTTCTTACAGCTACATCCATCGCATTGACAGGCGGTCCCTAGTTTGCATTCGTCCACATCTGGAATATATTGCCCTCGAGTGTTAATTACAGAGGGAAGACTGTATTTCTAACATGAACAAGTTGAAGGTGGTCGAAAGTAGCAAATTAGGAGGAGCAAGTACCTTGACATGTTTTGCCATCTCCAGTGAAGCCAGATGGACAATGGCACCCCGGTAAACCATTTTCCTGTTCAAGCCAACCCGAACTCATGTTAGTTGTTTAGTGAAGCAGAAGACAGTATAAATCTAGGTAATGTTGGCTTGGACCACCTTGCATGCTGAGAACTTGACCCCGTTTTTGTTTTCGGACCAGCATCCTCCATTGTTGACCGAGCACCTCCCCGGTCCGACAGCTGTGGATGAAGAGTGAGTCAGAGAAAGCTACGCAAAATACAAGTAGTTTAAAGGTAATAGAGATGAATTGATGTATGTACCTTCACATGATGTGTATCCATCTCCTTCAAATTGAGTGCCACTCACTAGGGGGCACTCGCAAACTCTTCCCCTGAACGTGTCCTTCACTCAACCAAAAACACACCCACGCTCTTTATCAGATTAATATTTTCCCTAATGTGTGTGTGTGTGTGTGTGTGTGTGGGAGTAAATATCTGGAATACCTTGCATGCTGTTATATTAGATTTACTGTTATGCCAACACCCTCCATGATTCTCAAGGCACTGGTTTGTCTCTAAATCTGTGGATTAGATAATCAAGGTTACTGCCGTTGCATCAATTTCATTCATGGTTAATTCATTATACGAAAGCTTGTCAAAACCTCCGCTCAGGCAAATAGCAGGCTCGGTTGTCTCCTTAAACCCCGCGCATATGGCTTTCAGCACTGCACTCCTCTCCAACTTCCCTTCACCCACCAAAAACACTTGATTCATTCAAATGCACCAACATGAAAACCAACAGGCGATGAATGTATACTTTTAATCGCCGTCAACTAACCTCTGTATTGAACATTATTTACCACCATAGTAGGTAAGATGGTAACATCACCCCGCGATCCATGACCAACCTGAATTCACAAAACTAGAATGATTTTAGCAACTAATTTTATGCTCCAAGAAATGTTAATAAACAAAGTCAAGTTTGGGTGGCTGGCAAGAAAAATTCGACCTGAAGTTCTTGCTCAATTTTGAGGACTTCATTTTCAGTATCAGCTTCTGGATCACCCATGCACTTTCTTATCTTCTCAACCGGGATACCTGAAGCATGCAATGCATGTGCATCACCAAAATTGCACTCAATCAACATCCCATCCCATCCCAACCAAATTAAAGATTCCCAGCTGATTCATGATGCATATTAGTTAATTACCAAGTGATATGATGACTTGCTCTGCACAATCCTTGTTGTACCTCTTCTGCTTCATGGAACATCTAATATGGAAATCAGAAACATAGTCCCACCAAATCCAAGCGCGGTTGGTTTCATTAGCAACTCTGTGAACACAAAGCTGTCTCAAATTCTCCAACACGACATCTTTCCCTTGATAGCCTTGGCTGAAGTCGAGCTCGGGGTCGGGGGCGCAGTATCTGCCGCGGTTGATGCATTGTGACTTGCACTGCTCTGTCTGAACAAAATCGCGAGGGCAGTACCACGTTATGTAGTGGGGCGTGAACTGCGTGTAGCCTCCTTTCTCGAGAATCTGAGCGTTCCCTTTGAAGTTTTTGATGAAGTTCATCTGCTCGTCGCAGCGTGTGCCGCACTCGTCGTTGCTATTAGTCCACAGCTCGTACTCGACCCTCTGATCGGGATGGGGCATAGACTCCGTCCAGTCTATCTTGAGCACAACGTCGTCTCCTCTCTTGAGCGCTTCCTTGAGCGAGTCGCCCAAGGAGCGGTCGATGAGGGCGGACGGGATGCCGATCTTCTCCACGTATGCGGCAGCTTCGGGGCTGGTGCTATCTTGGGGGGAATCCATGGTGATGAGGGGCTCATCGATGGTGTCCGCCACCAAAACTGCCGATGCACCCGCCTGCTGCCCGTTCCACACCTTGAGCGCGAAGTAGCACTCTGGATTATCAATGAACACAAGTAAGTTAATAGTCCATATAATGTTAGATTAATGATGCGAGATGATGATAAGAGAGAGAAAACCACCTCCGCGATCAAGGAGAAGAATGGTGGGACGAGCCGACTTTGGCTTGAAGGGCTTATCGCCGTCGAAGGAGGAGCAGCCGGTCTGGGCCTTGTCGGGGTAAATGAGAGTGCCCGACAAGGAGCCGCCGTAGTCGGGAACGCCGAAGTTGGCGATGGCAGCATCGTGTTTGGAGCGCTGACTATAAGGAGACACCACGCTGATGCTGCTCTTCTCCACCACGAATCTCGATTCCACCGATGATAATAATAGTAATAGTATTGCAAACATACAAGAGGCGGCCATATCTCTCGGAGGCAGAGGCGGAGGCGGAGATGGACGGGACAAGTCAATGAATCTAGGAGGACAGGAAAAGAAAGCGGGGGGAATTGAAGACTTAGGCTTGAGGTCTACTCTTGTTTAAAAAAATTACAAACACATCAGAATAATACAAAGTAGTCGTTGTTGGGGAGAGAGAGAGAGAGAGAGAGAGAGAGAGAGAGAGAGAGAGGTGATGCTATGCTATGACGTGAAGTTAACTACAGACAGCGTAAACAAAGGGCAAAACACACGACGGGACGGGCTGAAGGAGTCAACAATGGCTCTTGGAATTGGAAAAAAAGCATTTAGGATTGCAAATGGAAACGGAGACTCAATTTCATGGCCGCACCTTCCTAACTTTTACATTTTTACCGCTCTTATTCTACATCAATCAGTATTGACAAGACTAAGATTGTACTCTAGTATTTATTATCGTTCTAGGTACTAAAACACAAAGCATGCCAGTAGCGTTTAACCAGAAAATATGGTAATCTAGCGTGCTATTAACTTATCTTCATTTTTAAGCATGTTTGGTGCTATGTTCTGATCATTCACTCATCCAGTATGCCCACCGTTACCTAAATATATAATAATTTATTACCTTACATATGATCAATATGGTTACTTTTCCAGACTTGTTGCACGCTCTCACGTCCCTTGTCCCTATTATCCAATTGGGATCTCCTATTCCCTATGGTGTTTCATCTTCTATTTCATTCGTCGGATTTTTAATATTTGACGATTTGGATATAATTATATACCCTATTTAGATGGAATAAACCCTAGTCATTGCCACATGTCGTCCAACCAATGGACGGAATAGAGAACGTAACATGAAATGGGAATAGGAAATCCCATTTGCCTATTATCTCTCTTGAAATTAATCATTTTTAGGAGGGATTTGCTCTATTAAAATTGTTGGGTCATGCTAATTCCATAATTGATTTAGATAATTAATTAATTATTGCTGGAGGGATTCTCCTGTCAATTATTGTTTGAGTCGCTTATTGTGCTTGTGGATTTATAAAGAGACATTGAGATGAAAATGTTTATCAAGGCAGTAGTTAATTATTAGATACTCCCTTCTTCGACTTATTAATATTATTATTTTTTAAATAAGGAAAATTTTAATTCTTCAAAATTCTTTAAAAGTGATGTGGCCTATACATTCTCTATCTTTTTGCTTTTATTTTTAATTTTCGTACTGAACAATAACATGACAATTTCAATATGTTGGAAGGATTAGAATTTAGTAGTTTTTTTATTAGGTGCAGAAATAATAAATATTTGTTTGCGAGCTGTAGAGTATTTGTATAGCCTATCAGTGACCTTGCCAAATTTCCACTACCTCGACACGACATAAATTAAAAATAATAGTGAGAGAGGGTAGACTTGGTCATAGTTGACATTGTATTGTTTATTCGACTGGACGAATATATTTTTGAGGGGCGGGGTTGAATAAGTTTGGATCAATGTTTTAAAAATCGAATTGGATGTTGAAATAGCGAGACATTCGGGTCATAATTCAATTGGTTTAATCATGATCGAACTGTTTAATAAATTAATAAAAGGTAAAAATAAAATATATGCCAAATATAATTATATTCATAATTTCATAACTTAAAATTTTATAACATGTTTAAATCCATGATAAATATATATTTTTAAAAATTATATATTGCATTATTATTAAATTTGGATGTGTGTTGTAAGTAAATTCTTCTGCTATGCATAATTATTGTCAACAGATATATTACAAAAATAAATAAGACAAGTAATTGGTCTTTAATCGAATATAGAATTAAAAAAATGAATTTGGGTATGTTTTTTGTAGTATTAAATGTTATTAATCATAAAATAAAAGTTAAAATAGTGGTGCAGTGGTTAGGCTTGGCTTTTATCCTAGACGTCCGGGGCTCGATTCTTGTGAAAAACAATTTCATTTTGGTTATGAAATAAGCCAATTTTAAGAGCCAGGCGGTTTCTTCAAACTGTCACCGGGTTCCGGTCCAAACCAGTTTTATTTAGGTTTTACAGTTCATTATGACTCCCAATTTTATAGTGTTATCCAAAGCGGTAACTATCCCGGTTCCCGGCTGAACCAGTCAAATCGGCCGGTCCGGTTCGGATTTTAAAACATTGGTTTCGTAATTTAATTATGAGTAGAATAAATGTTTTTACTTTAGTTGTTATGTTAGATTAACTATTTTTAAGTGGGTTCTATTAGGGCAATATTTGTAAATAAAGGAGAATGAGAGGGTAATAAAAGCACAAATGATGTGGAATCTATTATTGTAAATATAATGGATGGATAAATTTAATAAAAGAGAAATTGACACGTCGTCGATGTCAGGGGGGTGGGGGGAGAGGGTGGGTGGGTTAGCTATAGCTAACATAGGAGTGTTGTTTAGCTCCACATAGAGTAGCTAAAGCTGCTAATAAAGAGTAGCCATCCTAAAGGATGTCTACGGTAGCTGCATAGCAACAGTAGCTCATAACTCATAGCTACAGTAATGGATGTCACCCTCTTACTCTATTTCCTCATCGGATTCGAAATAGCGGGGGGTGGGTTGGGGGGTTTTTTGGCACCCCAATAATATGTAAAATTAGTAGAGGTATATATATATAATTTAACAAACTTCAATTAGTATTTGGAAAAAAAATATAATTATGAAGTGAATTTATATGTTTTGGTTCAAATCAACGGAGTAGTTTTTGAGTGGTTTAGATTAAAGTAGTCGTCGTTGTATGGTGGGGGAGGTTTAGATTAAAGTAGTCGTCGTTGTATGGTGGGGGAAAACTAAAAATTTAAAAACTCAATTCTATTTGCAAGGATAACACACATTGTTAATGTTCTTATAATATGTTCAACATTTTGAGTAAGTGGTTTGGATTTATATAGGATTTGATTTTATTCAAATCAAAAGAATATGTGACAAAGCTATTGTTTCTATTTTCAAGGGTTATAACTTGTTAATTATGGGACTTAACTTTTTTATTTTAATGTTGAGATGTAATTTAATTTGTACTTATTTATTTCTAATTTTTGTTTTAACTTTTTTTGTTACTAATTTATAAAGTTATGATAAAGTTCCTTTCAATAAACAAATAAGGATTTATTGTCTGTAAATTCCAAACGTTTCAGTGAATTCTGGTATTGCACCAGTTTTTAAGATTTTAGTACTAAAAACTAAAAAGTTTCGATTTGTCTTAATTTAACCAAGCCGATCGATTTTTCCCCAATTTAAAAACGACGTGGCACTCACTGTTGCCACGCTGTACACCCCGACCGCGAATCGAGAACGACGTCATTTCCAATTAAATCTAACACATTTAAACGACGTCGTTTTTATTCCAATAAATGATTTCCCCAAATTTTCCCCTCTTTCACTCATTTCGTTAGGGCATATTCTTAATACTCAAATTCTTTGCAAATCGCGAGAGCTCTGCAAATCGACATAGAGAGATACTTCGACTTCGACTCATTTCATTAAGGCAGCAGCAACGATGTCGTTAAGGCAACAACAGAGGGAGATAATCAAATTCTCTGCAAATCTCGAGAGAGAAGATAGTGAAGGCGACATCGATTAAATCTGCAAATATGCAAATCGAGAGAGAGAGAGAGAGAGCAGCGACGTTGATATTCTTGTGCGAAGTGGGTGAGTTCGGTGATGACGAACGACGGCAGCAGCAACGACGTCCCCTCCGACTTCAATTTGCAAGGATGTCGCGAATTCGAGGTCGGAGGCTTTACTTCACCGATTTGAACTCACCCACCTCGCGAATTCGAACTCACCCACTTCGTCGATTTGCAGATATGCTCATTGATTTGCAATTTGCAGATTACACGATTTGCCCTAATAAAATGGGTGAAAGAGTGAAATCAATTAAATGAAGAGAAACGACGTCGTTTTAGGTTATTGGAAACGACGTCGTTCTCAATTCGCCACTGGGGTATACAACGTGGCAACGGTGAGTGCCACGTCGTTTTTAAATTGGGGGAAAGCGATCGGCTTGATTAAATTAAGACAAATCGAAACGTTTTGGTTTTTAATACTACAATCTTAAAAAATGGTGCAATACCAGAATTCGCTGAACGTTTAGAATTTACGGACAATTAACCAAAAAAATAACTAATAAAGTTGGACCCCACCCTACAAAGTTTGGGTTCGCTGCTGGTTGATGTACGTGTCATTTTACTGACTTTTTAAGCGAGTTAAGAAAGCATCGGATGTGGAGATTGTAAATACGTACTAAGCATAGCACAACAGTGTTGACCGTGTTTCAGTGAAGGCGTTTAATTTAGTCAAGTCTTTGGGATCCTAATCAGAGTTGGGTTAGCTAGTTTGTTGCTATTAGTATATAAAAAGCTATTTTACCCTTGTATAGAAAACTATGCGAGTGAAACTTTTAACTTGTAAGGCCCAAAATATAGTCATACCGTGAGGAACAGAGAGGAAACAATTTCATGAGTTTTTCTTTGATTTCTTACTTTATTGGCGTGAATTATTCCTGACATTAATTAATCAGACCTTTATCACATTAGTAGGAAATTAAGATAGTGCAATATGATTAGCACGTAAATGGAGTGATGGAGCCATTTCCATTCATGAATGGTTATTGAAATATAGGCATCACAAAGAAGCAAGAGCTGTTACATCAATAAGAGTGTGTTATTATAGGAAAGGAGTTCAATTGCTGCGCCAAGGGGCCATGCTGCCCCAATCCACGAACCCTTGTAATCCAAATTCTTGACCACCGTTATCTCTTTGAAGGGATCGATGCCGAAACCATCCACCAGCAAAGTGTACTCATACACAAGATTCATGCACAAATACCCCAAATCCCATTCTTCAATTTCTGGATATATTGACTTTATGTTGTCTATGTTAACATAGGCACTGCATGCCTGTTTAGCTGCTTTTCTGTATACTGTCGGCCTAATACGAGTTGTATTTGCATCCACCGCTACGATACCACTCTACACAAACATATATAGATAGAAATCACAAAAAAGTGGTTAACAATATTCCTACCTACTTTGGTTTGGTTTGGTTGTAATTGCAACGGAACTTAATTAGTTGTATAAAATTGGAATTCCAAATTTAGAGGTTAGCTGTATAACATTGGAAGTTAATTACCTCGGCAGCCGTGTCATAGAAGTATGATGCAACGTACAAGTTGTTGTAGCCATCTCCGCCGCCACCGTTCCAAATGCCGTTGAAGGTACAATTGCTGTGGGAGCAGGGGGCGTCCAAATTAAGCATCTTCCGAGTTAGTGCTCTGCATCTTCTGAAATTAGTGCCGGAGCGGGGCGGCGCAGCCTGATAAGTCTCGCCGTTATAGTCGTAGGTCCCATGAAAACCATTAGTCACGCATGGATTGCCGTAACTTCCAGAAAGCTTCAGGTTTTGCGCTCGAGCCGCTTGCAGTCCGTAGTTCAAGTAACTGCGCGCAAAAACAAACAGAGTGTATATGTTTGATTAGTCGAGTCGAATATACATACATGTGTACGTACGTATGATTAATTCTCTCTCTAATCTCTATATATAGGTAGGTACGTATTACTGTATTAGGTAATTAGGTACCTACCTGTGAGTGTAGAGGTGATAATTAGTTCCTAAAACGAGCCTATCTGCCACGTAGGCATCCCCTTGAGGAGATAGAGGTGGGGCCTTTGAAGCAGCATAGTCAGATAGAGCATAAGCCATCTGCACCGATCCTCCACCCAGATCAATCACACTTACAGTCTCCCGCAATTCTCCCAAGCTCCCTAATAAATAGTTGACTGCAATCTGCATTCAAACTTTGAATGCATCTCATGTTGGTAAGACATTTTTCTCAAACCTCTAGGTTGAGAGTTCGACTTATGTGTGTGTTGCCAGTGTTGGAACTATATACTCCCTCAGTCCCTGAATACTATAGCTCTTTGGGAATGACACGAGTTTTAATAAAAATTAGCTAGTTATGGAAAAGGGGATAAAAAAAGTGTAGTTGTTAAGTTGGTCGAAAATGAGATACAGCTTTGTGAGTGGAGAAATAATGAATAAAAATAATAAAATAGTGGTGGAATCATGTCACAAATGGAATGACTCTACTATTCAGGGGCGATTGGAAAAGAAAAGATGGTTCTACTATTCGGAACGGAGAGAGTATATATTACTACTATACAAATACGTTGAGAAAGGCATTACGTACCCACATGTATGCACCCTCGTCTGTTCCTTCAAGGACGGTGACCCATTCCGGCCTGTAGTCCAGGCTGCTTTCACTGTGGAAGAACGCCTTCACCTTAATTTCATGAATATATTGATACAATTAGTAATATTATGTATAGTAGGTGACATGACCATAACAATCGTATCTATATATTATATACGTACTGCTTCCAATATGGCTTCAGAAGCATCGCCTGGTAACAGTCGAAGACCGGCCGTTGCCTGAACACACACACACATACATTCGTCATCTATCTTTAGGTAAGTAGGAGCTAGGTAGCGACATGATATGATGATACATATATATAGTATGAATTACTAGTAATTAATTAGGTACCCCGAGTTTAAGAGGTGCAGTAGAAAGCAAATCTTGGGGAATAACCGCTTCCGCTTGCTCTAACAGAGGCCTCAACGACTCCGCTGCAGCATTCGGATCATTTGCATATGAACTCAAACCTGGGTTTATCTGCTTGCATGCACGCACTAATTAATTTAATATGGCAATAGGAGGAATGTATAGGATATTAATCAATTTGAACGAGATTAATTTATTTAAATTGAATTGAATAGATGCATACATACAGCGAGGTAAAACTCATAGTCTTGGCCAATCGGGAGGAGCGACATGTCGTCGTCGAAGCTAAAAACATGAACTCTGGAACCGGTGCTTCCAGCGTCAAATATTACTGAATATTTCTGCTGCTCTGAATAATGAAGCACTGAGAAGAGCACTAGCAAACGTGACAGGCCTTGTACCAACATAATAATTATCTTTTTTAAATTTCAATATTTGCTTTGTATTTTTGATAGTCTTTACTAATTAATACCTCATCGTGATTTATATAATCCACGGCAATCCCATTGGCCTTAATATTATATTGATTTACGATTTACGATTACAGCCCACACCACACTAACGGATCGAATAATTACAAAGGGCCCGTGCCCAAACTAGCATGAAAAACGTGCTATACGTAATTAACATCATACCACTATTTCTGCATAGCAGAACTTCCAGAGAGTAATACTACTCTATTTAAGAATAGAATTGTATTTGGATGCATAAATATGTATGGTGTATAACCCAATCTGACCCATCCACGCGCCTGTCTCGACCCGTATATGGGTCTCACGCGATTAATTAATTTATTTATTTTTTGTTCCAGATTTATAATATATATATATATATATATATATATATATATATATATATACTATTTCTGCATAGCAGAACCTCCAGAGAGTAATACTACTCTATTTAAGAATAGAATTGTATTTGGATGCATAAGTATGTATGGTGTATAACCCAATCTGACCCATCCACGTGCCTGTCTCGACCTGCGCCGTCTCACGCGCTTAATTTATTTATTTATTTTTTCTTCCATATATATATATATATATGGATGAGTTATGGTGAAAATGATCCTTAAAGTGAGAAATAGGAATAAATCTAGACCACACATCTCAAAAAAAGGGCGGACGTGTGTAGCTTACGCGCCAATTTTTTTTTTGTTTTTTTTTTTTCTGGACGATTTTTTCTTAAAACACGGTGCATCTAGATACACTGTGTGGTGCATCTAGATACAATGTGTGGTGCATGTGGTTACACATTATGGTGCATGTCCGATTTTTTTTCAGTTTTTTATTTTTCAGTTTTTTTTATTTAAGATTTTTTTTCTCGGCTCCGCCTTCGGCTCTGATTTTACGGCTCCGCATTCGCTCCGATTACTAGTATAAGGATAATCGTCGGACAACAATTTTAATTTTTTGGCTCGCTCCGAGGCCTTGGGCTCCCCTTGCTCGAATCTTGACTAAAGAAGAAGCGGCAAACCAAAAGATATTTTCGTAAAGTATAGTGCATTTCCTTACACCTAGTGGTGCATCTGATTACACTGTTCCATGCATATTAGTACACGTAGTAGTGTATCTCATGAACCACAATGTGGTAGATGCACCACACTTTATAATGAGATGCACCACAACGTGAAACTAGATGCACCATACGTTGACATGAGATGCACCCAGCTTTATGGAAAAATCAAACCTTAAAAAAAAAGAAAAAAAAAAACTGGAAATTTTTCATCCGGATGCACCGCCCTTCTTAGCGAGATGCACCAGATGAGTGGCTGAGATTAATTCTCATTTCTTAGGATAAGAGCATCCACAACAGTGGGCTCCGAAGCCCTAGGGCTATGGGTATTTTGGTGGGGTCCCAATGATTGATAGCCCGAGCTTGAAATTTTCACTATGGTGAAGCCCGACCCCTAGGGCTATGCAATGATTGATTTTTTTTTTTTATTTAACTTTTCTATTTTTTATGACAATAAAAATAATAAAATACAAAGTTGTATTGAAACATTGGAAAATTACAATACAATTCATACAAATTAAAAACTACAAATTAAATACTAGAAATTAAAAAATACAAATTAAAAAGTACAAATTAAATACTGGTAATTAAAAATTACATATTAACATCCGGAAACTGGTATTTTTGCTTGAGAAATGCGCACACTTCACGGTGGCGCATCAATTGTTCCGGGTCCATGTCGCTTGTTTTTCTCGTGTAGATGTCGTAGGCCTGCTTAAATTCTTGATTAGCCACCATTTGGACCATACGTTCCTAAATGCCGCCCATTGTTTGCACGGCCGCCACCTTCGGATTGACTTTTCCCTTTTCCTTCTTCGCCGCCTTTATGCCGGTCGGGCGGGCTAGCATCGACGAGGCCTCGTTTGCAGATGTGGAGTTGTTGGAATGACTTGTGTAGCCACCGTCTTCACTAGTCTTGGAGCGCTTCGATTGGGTCTTTTTATCCGGATTGCAGAAGGAGGGAATATCCTTCACGACCTCCCACGCCTTCCGATGGATGAAATGTTTGCCACGGGTTGCATGATAACCATTGGCGGCTAGCTTGTAGAGGTCGTGGTCGCTCCGCCCACTAGCATTTTCTCTCTCGAAGTTGATGTATTGCTCGTTGAATTTCACAATTTCGGTCTTGGCGCGTTTCCACGCCGACCGAATGGCTTCTACACCACGAGGTGGTTGAGGAGCTATGAACTCGTTGAATTTTTCGGCAATTCTCTCCTAAATTTTATCAAGCTTTTGATAGTTTGCATTTACCGCATCAAGCCCGATATCAACATATTACTTGGCAATCCACTCAATTTCATCCGGTGTGTAATTCCCGCTTCAAGCTCCGTAGTTCATTTCCGCAACCTTTCCTTTTCCCTTGCCCTTGGCCGGTGCCTTTTCCTTGGCCGCGGCCTTTCCCTTTCTGCGACGTGGCTCCGGCTCCGGCTCCTCCTCAGCCTCCTCATTTTCCTCACCCTCTTCTTCATCCTCATCAGGGACATGGTCGTCCTCGTCATTGAAGTTGATTCCTCTAAACTGGCGATATGCAGACGAAGGTGTCTGGAAAGATTGGTAGCCACCAGGCGGCGACGAGAATTGCTGGAATGCACCCGACAGCGGCGGCGAGTGACTGAAGTGGCTGAAGCCCGGTGATTGCGAGTACTGCCCAAATCCATAAGGCGAGGAGTACTGTGGATATCCAGTACCTTACTGGGTTGAAAACGACGGACTATTACCGGTGAATAATTGTCGTGAGGAATTGAATTGGGCGATTGAAAAGAGGGACGAGGGTTTTGTGGACAATTTTTGGAGAACCACTCAATGAATTCATCATCTCCCATTTTTTAAGAAAAAAATAAAATTATAAGAGAATGTAATTGGAATGTAGAAATGAGAATGAAGAATGAGAAGGTGTGGATGTTTGAGAGGAGATAGATGACATATTTATAGCAAAAACATAAAAATAGCCGTTTCATCTTATCATATTACCGTTACATATTTTTTTAAAAATTTTTACAATTCAGAATTGAAAAAAAAAAAAAATTGGCAGAAAATGAGAGGAGGTGACGCGTGTCCATCCTCCCCTCCATCAGCTTCCTCTCGCCCACGGGCTTCACCGCGCCAGGGCTCCATCCGCCAAGCCCGCCCTCGCCTCCTCCAACGGGTGGCGCCCTCGCCGCGCCCGGGCTCTTCCTCCGTCGCCCGAGCGACACCCACACCGTTGTGGGTGCTCTAAGAGTCGAATCTTATATGATCCTAATCCTATATATATAGATCATATGAGTTATCCTAAGAAATGAGAATAGATCTCCACCATAGATCTATGGGTGATGAAAAATCAAGATTTGGCCTAGTCAAAGCGGGTCAAACCCGGGTCAACCCGGTGACTTTTTTTCTTTTTTTTTTTTTTTTTTACGGTCAGCTTATATGCACCACTAAGTGCATTTAGATGCACCAGATTTTCAGTTTTTTTTTTTTTTTTTTTTTTTTTTTTTTTTTTTTTTTTTTTACGGTCAGCTCATATGCACCACTTCACATATTCGGATGCACCACACTATATAACGAGATGCACCACTAAGTGCATTTAGATGCACCAGAGTTTTGTTTTTTTTTCCGATATTTTTTAAAATTTTCTGATTTATTATCCCCCGATTTTTTTGTTTGCCTCTTCATTTTTTTGTTTGTCGCTTCTTCTTTGGTCAAAATTCGAGAAAGGGGAGCAGAAGGTCTCGGAGCGAGCCAAAAAAATCTAAATTATTGCCCTCCGATTATCCTTATATTAGTAATGGGAGCGAAGGTGGAGCCGTAAAATCAGAGCCGGAAAAAAATATTTGTAAAAAAAACTGAAAAAAAATCGGATGCACCAAAATGTGTAACCAGATGCACCACACAATGTAACTAGATGCACCACACAGTGTAACTAGATGCACATTGTTTTACGAAAAAAAAAATGAAAACAAAACTAGTGCATCTCAATGCACTTAATGGTGCATCTCGTTATATAGTATGATGCATATGAGTTGACCCTAAAAAAAAGGCCAACTTAATGGTACGATGCTACGAGATTGCGAAAATCGTACAACGCCGACGCGGAGGTGGTGGCGGAATGGGCGGCGGACAGTGATATGATGCTACGAGATTCCAAAAATCGTACATCACCATCGGGGTGGTGGTGGCGGTGGTGGCAAATAGGGTGGCGAACGGTGGTACGATGCTACGAGATTCCGAAAATCGTATCTCGTCGCCACCGCGGTGGTTGCGGCGGTGGCGGAATCGGTGACAGACAATGGTATTATGCCACGAGATTCGGAAAATCGTACATCTCCGCCGCGGCGGTGGCGGACGGTGGTACGATTCTACGAGATTCCAAAAATCGTACAAAACCGCCGCGATGGTGGCGGAGGCAGTGGCGGACGGTGGTATGATGCTACAAGATTCTGAAAATCGTACAACGCCGCCGCGGTGGTGACAGCGGCGGAATGAATGGCACACGGTGGTACGATGCTACGAGATTCCGAAAATCGTACAATGCCGCCGCGGTGGTGGCGGAGGCGGCGGTGGCGGAATGGGTGGCCGACGGTGGTACGATGCTACGAGATTCCGAAAATCGTACAACGCCGCCGTGGAGGTGACAGAATGGGTGGCGGACGGTGGTACGATGCTACGAGATTCCGAAAATCGTACAACGCCGCTGCAGTGGTGGTGGCGGTGGGTGGCAGACGGTGGTACGATGCTACGAGATTGTGAAAATCGTACAACGCCGCCGCGGCGGTGGCGGCTACGGTGGCGGAATGGATGGTGGATGGTGGTACGATGCTACGAGATTCTGAAAATAAAATAAAAACTGAAAATAATCACCCTTTATCCTATTAAGGGTATTTTCGTCTCTTCAAGTCAAATATGACCTCTTTTATTGTAAATTAAGTTGGAGTACAAAATTATATTACTTAACGCTAAAGAAGTCTTTCTACCAGTTAACTCTATAATTAAAATACTAATAAAATAGTAACGTGTGGTAGATATAGCGAGTGTGTGTGTGTGAGGGAGAGAAGATCGTGGGAGTATTTTTCGGCTAATGGAGGCTTAAATTATCATAAATCACATGCATCGTGCATCAATTAAGGTAGAAATTAGTTACAATTTTTTAGCAAATTACTTCCTTATCCTTTATAAATTGATTTAGGCGAAATATAACTTTCATCAATTCCATTAATCTCGACCACTGATATATAAAAATCAACGAATAGGATTTATTTAACACATATGATTTCTTTTCTATTTGATCTCTATCATATATATATATATATATATATATATATATATATATATATATAGGTTAATTTAAAATATTTTTCTAAAGTTGTTTGTGACAATGACTTTATTTTTTTTTTGTTGTAATCATATCCTTTAATTTGTTTGTCTTCAGCAGCTCGTCCATATGACCACTTTCTTGTTGAACCCAAAATAATTCCAACTTGTCGAGCAAGTCAAATGCATACTTTTAAGTCATTGACTTTACATATTTTAGGTGAAATAAATCAATACATGTATTTGCACATAATACATTATACAATACAAGCATGGCTTCATTGTTTTAATTTATCATGCTACATATTTCCCTGCCGACGTCTGGACCAAACTATCTCTTTTCAATTCACAAATTTGATTTGGACCTTTCTAATTCACACTTATTTATTTGAGGGGATTTTGTAAGTAGCACTTCTTAGATAGTTTTTCTAAAATATAGCACTCTTTATAAAAACTTGTAAATTTAGCACTTGTTGACAAATTTACCCTTACTCCCACCAATTATCCAATCTGGTTGTACAATAACAAAAAATAATCTACGCACAATAATTTCACCCATTCAAAATCTTTGGAACTACCCTTCAATCCCATCTTCTTCGACGAAGCTTTAGTTGTGAAGCCATGTTTTCCGGCAACCGCTTACCGTTCCGTCAATAATCTAATTTCACTCTCTCTATCGGACATAAATCATAGTACAACGAAGAAGGTTTGAATTTGTCTGTCGCGAAAATCCCCGATTTAATTGTTCTACCAACACGGCTCCGACGGGAAAAATTCGAGAAACAGGTGATGTGTGTAACCTCCTGTTGTTTGATTTTTAAAATTTCCTGTTTTCAAGTTGATTTTGTTATGAAATAATCCTCTTTTTTGAATTGGGTAGTGGTTGCAGAGACCTGTAAAATGTCAGGGGATATTTCCGATGCCGTAGACGAACCGACGCAAACCCTAGGGACGTTGTTTCAGACTAATGAGACACAAGTTGAGGCCTCTTTACCAGTTAGTTTGCTGATCTTCATTTTGTATCTTCTTCATCGTGGTGGAGTGTTTTTTCCTGCATATCGAGCGGACATTTTCGTGTTTTACGCAAATCCAGTAGGCTCTTTATAGTTTTACTTTGAATGAGTTTGAAGGCCCACACCTGTGGTCATTGTTAATTGTATAATTCTTTTTAAAAAGCTAGATCTGTTAGAAATTGTTTATTATTTGTATATAGGCTACACGTTTTCCATACTTATTTGAAAATCACAGCTTCAGCAAAAGGTAGAGGATGGAGACTTGTTTGAAAAGGACGTTTTGTTCTGTGGAGGATGATTTTTTTTTTTGTTACTGAATAAATTGTCCAAGAATTATTAAGTGTAGTTAATGATGTGTAGTTGTAATTAATTTTTTGTTACTTAACAAAACGTGATGATGTTAAAAGTAGTAAATGATTTTATGCTAATTAAGGAAAAAAGTTTTGTGGAGTAACAAAAACAAACTACGTATGATGTGGTTGTTTGCTGTTAAAGAAGTGTTGTTGTTTTAGAGACTCGACCTAACTTGGCATTTCTGTTTTTTTTCATGCTCCACAAATCCTGACATAATATTTGTTACTCCACAAAAAACGACTGTAATTTGTTTATGTTATTTCAAAGCAAAGCAAAGAATAAGTAACTGTTCAATGACTCGTATTCATATCTGTAGGTTGGCTGGAGGTACAAGAGGCGTAGGATGCAAGGAGTTATTCAAAGGGTCAATCATCATTGTAAGGAAGAGATACTGAGTAGCATCCGAACAACATTAAATAATCATGGGGCCGAGCTCTTTAGTATCTTTGAGAACTCCTGTTTTGGCAAATTCTATGACTTCCCTGGTAAGCTGGGGAAGTCAATGAGCACCGTTCTCGAGTTAATGAGTTATCAGATAGTGCAGAAAAAGGATGAACCTTACACTTCTACAGAGTTGTGTTTTTTTTATAAAGGGCAAGGTGGTGAAGTTTCGGCGACAGGAATTTGCACTTGTAACTGGGCTTCGATTTGGAGGATCAGAGTTTAACCCACATAAGAAGAGACATAGTTTCAGTCCTGATTCGTTGTATGCCACTTGGTATGTGGCAAGTAGAACAAACTTCGGGAGGTTATGGGATGACTACAAAGCTTCAAAATTTAGGAAAGAGGATGCAATCAAGACAGATAGGAAAGAGGATGCAAAGAGCACAGGATATCATGTGAACGGATTTGTCACAGCTTTTTTGGTAAGTAATAAATGCCAAATTGTCCTTGCAATTATTTTTTGGCTGAATGAGTTGTCTATCAAAATTTGTATGCTTTCTAATTGTATCTGACTATATGTTTTTTTATTGGTTAGTATCTAACTATAAGTTTTTTGGCTTATTTGGCAATAAGGCATGGATCATGTGTGCATTTCCTGAGGTTGGCAAGGAATCTGGTCTGAGAAATGAAAGTTGTATTCCCAGGATGTTGAGGTTTGATTACTCATCATCTCTTGGACAATTGATGGAGCTGATCGATGAGGTAAAGTTTGTTGAACTAATTGTTTTATATTTGTTGAATAACAAAAAATAATATGGACTACTAATTTAATTTGTATTTTGAAAACAAGATTGAGGAAACATTGATACCAACTGATGATGAACTGGAGTCGACTTTTTGAGAAACAGTGGAAGCAGAAGGAGAGGCTTTCAAGATGCATTTTCCAAAATTCTATGTGATTGTTCCAGCATTTGTGCCGTCCGATGATGAAGGAACACAAATTCTTGATAGAGATGTGGCTGTGAAGAAGAGACGTAAAGAAGTAGGAATGGATTCCGGGGAGTTCATCTGTGTGAAGGAGGCTACGAAATTAATCACATCAATCTTGATGAGTGATGATGTTGTTAATAAGTTTGCCGAGGTAGCTGCAGCAATGGTTGTGAAGAAACTAGGGGTATGATATTGAAGTTAAAAGTGAGGTTTTATAAATATAAATAATAATATATGTCAACTGAATATGTTGGTTTTTGCAGGAGCAGGTTCTACCAGGGGTTCATGGTGTAATCGATCATGTTGTAATCAATAAATCTGGTGCAGGTGTTAGTGGAATGAAGGATGGTCCGGCTGTTGGGGTAGAGGCAGATGAAGAAGAAGAGGAACGGCTGAGCCGACTCCGAGAGATGGTAAATTTGGTGGTTTACCACAGATTAATTTTTTTTTGTAATTAAGAATGTAGTATTGATTTGGTCTTACAATTGAAAAACAGAAGAGCAAAACAAAGGAAAACATGGCTGCAGATTCGCCTTCGAAACTTTTCAGCAAAATCACAGAGGAGGTTTTATAATAATGTTATTTTAAAATATCTGTGTTGGCTGCATATAACCCAAATGTTTGATGTTTCAGATTGGAACACCTACGACATCTGTTAGGCAGAGAAAGAATTTGAGTGCCGTTAAGGCAGGAAAAAAAATTGATGAGGTATTATGAAATTTTAAATTGTGAGGTTACACCAATATGTTTATTGTTAAAATTTAATAGTGTACATGTCGGATGCGTGGTTGATATTTTTTTGGTTTTAGGGAAAGAAACTTTTGAATCGTGAATCACCGTCACATTTGACCGGGGGGGAGTACGATGATGCTGAGCTAGCAGCAGTCGTTGAGGAAATCGTGACAGATTTTGGGCTAGTAGACACTGAGGTTTGACTTAAATAATTTTATTTATTTAATTTATCTATCAATTTAATGTTGCTCTTTTTGGTTAATGCTCTAAAACTTTACTTCATATTTTAATTGTTGTTACGTTTGTTACTGAACAAAAGTTTACTAATTATTGTATGTTATTTGTTACTCAGCAAAATTAATACTTGCTTTGTTACTCATCAAAATTCATACTGATCAAATTCTATACTGAAGTTCTTACATATTAAAAAGTGATTTATCATTGCTATCATGAGTTTCCTGCCTGTGTAGTTATGGTAGAGGTTCTATAGTTATGTTGTTGATTAAATTTGTACTTAGATATATAATTATTTTTTTAGAGACAACAATTTCTTTATGATTTCAATCATGAGTATTTTGCTGTCGAAGATTTGTTTAAATATTATTATTCCTAGCCTCAACAAAATGTGATATTATTGTTATTACTGGATCTGTTTTTATATTAAAGCATCTTTTATTACAGCATGGGTTTTTATATGTGGCACAAGAGAATGATGTTAACAAACAAAAAAACAAAAATGTTTACTCCTGTTCTCTATGTGGACTTGTACAGATAAATTCAAGTGGGTTAAAGACTCCAGTACGCAACGTTGCTTTTGGAGATGAACCACTTGATTTTGTTGAAGAAGCGTGCAATAGTGCCCATGCTGTGACACAAAAAGCAGCTGAGGAAAAGAAAAAACAAGTGAATACAAAAGGGAAAAGTATCTCTGGTAGTCCATGTCCATCAGCGTCACCTCGAACAAGGAGGCAGACAGCTAAAGCAAGTGAATTGGATGATGAAAGTCAAAGACCATTGAAGTTGGACTGGACCTTGGTGAGGACAAGGAGAAAAGCAGCGGTTTTGTGCAGTCCATTCATGGAAAATGAGAAAAGGGGAATAGACTATCTGAAGTTCAAGAACAACAATGCCACGTAATATTTTAAATTGTTAAATACATTTAGGTCAATTACTAAATGTTTAGATTATTGTTGGTGGCTCTGACAGGTGTAGAATTGGTTGATTTAAATATTTGTAGGAGAAATGTAGGACTTCCTGATCCTGTTGATGCGAAATGGTTCAAGGTGATAGAGGATGAAAACGAAGAATTGAGGCTAGCGCACATCGAGGCATATATTTCCTGCCTGCATAGCTTTCCAGAAATTACAAAAGTTAAGTCTGTTGATCCACGGATGGGCATCATATCACCGTCATTTTTGGTTAGTATCTTGTACTACGTACTTTTTTGTAGTTATTGGTTAGTGGTGAAATTATGTTCTTATGATTATGTTCCTTGTACAACAGAAGGTACTGTACGACTTGTGGCAGCATTATAACAGTGAGGAGACGATGACACAGTTTAACCCAGACGAAGATGAAGCAATTTCTGTGTCACACTTGTTCAAGCTGGCACAGTATGTCCATGCTGAAAAATCTGGTTGGAAAAATCAAAAAGAGTGGTGGGAATATGATCGGGTAATTTTTTATTGTGCTTAACGTAGAGCTTATTTAAAATAGAGATTATACTATGATTAATAATACTTGTGCAAGAATAATATACACATAAATCACCAATAAGTAAACAACTAGTCATCAAATAATATATGACTGGACAAAACTTGGATATTATTTTGTTAGTGCTAGATATAGGAGTAACAAAATTTCTTCATAGACGGTGTATGGGTGCAGTTTGGTTTTTTTTTTTTTTTTTTTTTTTATTTCGGAACAAAGTGTACATTTGATAATCATTGTTAAGAACAACTTCTAAGCTCATGTATATTGTATGTTGGCACAGCTTGTTACTGTATACCATGGTCTTTACGGATGGGCCGCATTGGAGATTGAATTCCCCACGCACAACTTGATCATATACGATTCCAAGTCACACAAGTTTGATGCAGATGATATGAAAGAATCCTCCAAGATTTTGACGGCTCTCTCGCGATGGCTGCCACAGGTTCTGACTTACAGTGGATTCTACGGTGCACGCGAAGATTTGAGCAGCGTCCCAACTTGGAACATCACGCACATTGAGAAAGCCACAATGACAATAAGGAATATAAAACAGACTTTCAAAACGGGTGGCTACGCGCTAAGGACTGTGGAGTCAATAATGGAGAGATCCTTCCCACCAAGTTTCATTAAGAAGGACATGGTGGACTACATGAAGGTTGTTGCACTCAGAATTTTCAAGTACAGCACGGATGGAGGTACGCAAGCTGGCAAGTCGACATAGCGCATGTGTTTAGTTGTTGGATGTTGAAAAAACAAATTATCTATGTGTTGGTTTCATGTAGTTTGTTTTTTGAACATAATATTTTCTGTCTTAAAAGTTGATGTTAGGGAAAGTGGAATGTGGGAGAGGTTTTGGTTCCCAAAGGACAGGATTTAGCATGTGAATGCCATTTTGTAATCGAGCAGGATCTGCATATTTAGGATTTTTTGGGGCAATTGTTTGCTTATTTTGTGAATGCACAAAGATTTGGTAATTTTGTTGGCATTTCTTTTGTTACTACAGAAAACAATTAATTTAATTTTATAAAGTAAGTGCATGGAAGAATAATAGTTTATTTATGAATCCAGAAAAATTTTATAAGTCTTTTTTGTGAGTACACAAAACTATGTTTTATTGATTTTATGACTCATTAAAAATGTTATATGTTACTTGTGAGTCCACCAAAACACCAAACTTTTTTGACAGTTGTTTTGTTACTAAACAAAACAACTTAAAATTTTTGTACTCCACAAAAATATTAAAAGTTATTACAAGACTACACTAATACTTGACATTTGTCATGTTATTACCAAAATAAATTTAATTTTTTAAAGTAAGGACATACAAAAAGAATACTTTATTTATGACTCTAGAAAAATATTATAAGTCTTTTTGTGAGTACACAAAATTATCTTTTATTTATTTCGTGACTATACAAAAAAGTTATATTTTGTTTGTGAATACACAAAAGTGGAAATTTTTTTGGACATTTTTTTGTTAATACACAAAAAAATATTTAATTTTTGGGTTACTACAATTAATTATATTTTTTCGTTAGAAATGTTATATGTTACTTGTGACTACACAAAAGCACAAAACTTTTTGACAGTTGTTTAGTTACTAAAAAAAAATAAAATTTGAACTGCACAAAAATTTTATAAGTAACTACAAGACTACACTAATACTTGACATTTGTCATGTTATTAAAAAAAATTAAATTTATTTAAATAACGACATACAAAAAGAATAAATTAAATTTATTTTAAAAACTTTTTTGGACAGTTGATTTATTTATTTTGTGACTACCCAAAAATGTTATATTTTTTTGTGACTACACAAAAGTGGATAATGTTTGGCACATTTTTTTGTTACTACACAAAAAAATACAAAATTTTGTATGTTGTATGTTGTATGTTGGCACAACTTCTAAGCTCATGTGTATTGTTACTACACCAAAAAATACAAATTTTTTTACTACTACACAAAAAAATACAAAAATGTTATATTTTTTTGTGACTACACAAAAGTGGATAATGTTTGGCACATTGTTTTGTTACTACACAAAAAATTAAAAAATTTTGTTACTCCACAAAAATGTTTTTTGTATTTTTGACGACTCGACAAAAACTTCGTACTTTTTTGTAGTTATCACGTACGAAAAGATAACTATAACTATAATTATTTTTCGATGAGTCAACAAAGATTTGTTATTTTTGGAATAGGTGACATTTGTTGTATTATTAAAAAAATAAATTTATGTCACAGCCCCAAATCCCGAGGGACAGCAGAAGCCGGGGTGCGACTGAGGTTGGATTAAAGAAGCGGGGAAGAAGGGGGCTAACTGAGTAAACATACATGAAAAGACATCATTAAACCATGAACAAGACTTTAATATAGATAAGAAAGAGTTAATCCCTAAGGATTACTCGACAAAAGTACAAAAGAAGCTAGGTTGATATTTACAGACTTAGACTACTGAGAATTGTTCAAAAGGTACATCTCAAAGATTCAGAGTTCTGCAGCGGAAGAGTTCTAACTAAAGCAACCTATCTTTCAACTCAACATCAACCGTCGCCGCTCACCGTCGCTTCAACCTGCACATTTAGAAAACAATGCAGGGCTAAGTACAAACGTACTTAGTGGGCACGATGCCGAAATCATAATCATAAGTATAAATAATCTGGCATTTTATAACCGTAGCGCATCGGGGTTTTGTTGAAAAGGCCCGTGCCTACTAAACATTTTCTGACTGATTTCTATAAAGCAGCTTGCGCAAGCATTTTTAGAGTATGTTATGTTCAATCTTGACCCAAACTAATTCACCGTGGCTGGTACCCCTCAACAGGATATCACATACACCACAGGTTACAAAGTGCACTAACTCTGGAAAGCACTTAGCAGCTAACTCAGAGCCGATCGTTAGTTAACCTAGTTAGATTAACTCTAAAAGTCTGGAAAACCCGAAGGTTAACTCAGAAATCTGGAAAACACGAATGTTAACTCAGATAGGTACAAGAGAACTCACATAAAATAGTTGAAACAGTTTATGCCAAGATTATCACTTTGAAAACACAATTATCAAAGCGATAAATAATACTTTCGAGTTGTGGAAAAACCCACATTTTATTTGATATAGATAAAAGCCCACCTTGTAAATACAGAACTTAAAAGCAAAAGCTTCCAACTTTGGATCTTTCGTCCTTTCTTTACAGATGGCTTCCTCCTTCATCGTAAAATAAAATATACTTAAAAACGGGTTGTAACGATAATCGATTAAAAATAATCGAAGAAGGTTTTAGTTGTTTCATTCTTTAGGCATTTGCACGCTTAATTAATTCGTTTTACTTAAACGGGAACGAGACTCGTATCAATCTCGTTAGAACTTGGAAGATCTCATACTCGACTCTCGGGTCAGTAGAGATGGTATTCGATATCCTAAAACTACTTTAAAGATTAAGAGAAGCTAAGTTGGAAAGAAACAACTTAGGCGATTTACTTTAATTCTTTGAATGATTTAAGGAATTTCTCGTTTATTACTTCTTTAAAGAAAAGATAAGATATAAGGTCTCGACTGGTCTCCATCACTAGAGGTCTTGTACTTGACTTTAGGGTCAGTAGGTAGATGTTCGATAGATAAAAACGGCTTAAACGATTGAAAGAAGCTAAGTTGTGAACTAAACAACTTAGAAAACAAGAAACTGAAAATTCACTGTACAGTCCAGTAACTCTGGAGGCTGTCCGGAACAGAGGACTTGGAAACAGGGGGTGAGCCCTGTACCATTAGAAAGCTTAGGAAGTCTAGTTCGCGCTCCAATTTACGGATCACAAATCCGATAAACGAGCTGGAAGTTATAACAATTTCCGGCGAGGGTCGCAAAACTGCCGTGGAAACCCTAATTGATTGATAAGTTCGCCGTATAACGTTTTAGGTTCGTTTTAAATTCTCGTATTCAACTTTTTTAGAAACTGGACTCTTAAAGTAGTCATCACGTACCTCCGTACGTGACAAACTCCTTCTCAACTTGTTCAAAAGCACGACGTTCTAACGTCGGATTTCAATTATCAAGTACTAAACCAACAAAGAAAATCCAAACGCGTTCTAGTTCTCGATTACAACTATAATCCATATTATATTAACTCGGATGCTTATGATGTCAACTAGAAAAATATTCCAAATTTCATTATAAACAGTAATATCAACTTAGAATTCTCATCCGACTTCTTGATTTTCAGTTACAACTAGATATTCGTCTCTTACGCGATTTTTCAACGTTGTCGGTTTTTGTTCAAATTTTACGACGTTAATCTACGTCCAATATGAATCATTTTCATGCATGCTAACATATCTCATCATCATTATAACTCAGTTTATAAAGTGATTTTAGTCTCTTACATTTCATTAAACTTTTTTATAAAATTCTTATTTAATTCCTATTATCAACTAACATGATTTGCATCATAATTCCATTAACAATTCATCACTTATATCTAACATGTATAAACTCCTAATTACTTTATAAATTTCTGGTTTTATACATATGTTAAGGGGTTGATTTTCTTCTCTAATTAACATCATTTATTCACTAATCAAACTATTATAACAACTATTAATCACTTGCAATTCCAAAAACAACTAACATGCAAAAACCCCTAATTTATAATTCAAACCCTAATTGAATTTCATAATAACATAGGGCTTTCAATCCCTTTTTATTCCAAACACTAATTAAGCATCTACTAAACATGAATCCATGATCAAAAGAAGAAAAATAGAAACTCTACCATTTTCCAAAAAAATTCTGCATTAACATAGATGTTAGGTTTCTTATTTTTTTTCCATTTTAATCTCCAATTAATCTATCTAACACATCCAATTATACTATTCTAAGATCAAAATATCCATTCCCAACCTCCCAAAATTCGATCAAGAAGAAAAGAAGGGAAAAAGAAAAAGGATTGGATAGGATTAAAGAGGATCATCATACCTTGAAAATTAAGGAAAGAAGTATGGTGTTTGAATGGATGATTGAGGACTTGTGTTCTTACTAGTTCGAGCTATCTCCTTTGTCTTATGTTAATTCCTTTGCTCGAATACACGCTCCAAATTCTTATGATCTGTGAAGATCTCATCCCTTGAACCATATAGATGGTGTGTTCAAATTTTCAATGCAAGCTTTACGGCTGCAAGTTCTAAGTCGTAGGTTGGGTACTCAATTTCTTGGGGTTAACGTGTCGTGGAGCGTAAGCTATCACTTTCTCATTTTGTATTTATATCATCCTAACATATTCTTTTTAGCACTGGTATCTACCTCGTATTCCTTGTCGTTTTTGGGAAGGCTGAACCTGGGGTAATGATCAACTTTTCCTAGAACGTCCGCGTTCCTATTCCACAATTGTCTGTAGATTTATTCTTTTCCTTCTATGTAGTTGCGCCATAAGTTTTAGTAATTATAATAAAAAAAAATTCTTAATGGAAACTCCTATTATAACTGTCCAACTTGGGAAATTTCTTATTTCATTCAGACTGGTAGGCGATTTATCATTTGAGTACTGTCTCTACCTTGGCATGAATCTGTCTTAACATCTTCTGTCGACACTATATGTCCAAGAATTATTTCTTCTTCACTCGAACTTGCTCTTCTGAACTTGGCATCTAGTTTCCGACTCTATGCGTTCTAGTACTATTCGTAAGTGTTCTTCATATTCATCTTCATTCTTGGGTAACTGGAATTGTCATTGATAAATACTAAAATGAATTCTTTTCTAAGTCTAGGTGGAAAAATTCTATTACTGTGGTTTATAAATACTACGGAGCACTAGCCAATTAAGCGGCATAACTAAACATTCGTGATGGCCATATCTGGCTTGAAAGATAAATTTTTGGGTATATTTCGAGTTTATTCTTTTAACTAGTGATGCTTAGACCTTAAGTCGATCCTTACAATTGTACTTGTTCCCTTTTAAGTTTATCAGGGGTCTTCTATTCTCGTTAAAGGATACTTACTCTTAAGGGTTATCTCTATTTAACTTTTGACAGCCTATATACCTTCTTGCAGAATCATCTTTCTTTGATGATGAACATCTAAAATATTTTCCATGGTGAAAACGTTTGTCTAAAGAAATCGTCATCTAACAACTCTTGCAGTTGGATCTTAAGCTCCTCTAACTCCTTTGATACCATTCTACATAAAACCTTTAATTTGGGAGCTACTTGTAGTTCTAAGTCGATCGTGAAACCTACGCGTCAATCTGGTGATAAATCAGATAATATTTCATATAATTCTGTAGGTTCTCTATTTGGGATTTTTTTTAAAAGAGATTTTTCTCTCGTTGTCGAGAATTGTGGTAATTCTCAAACAACTAGTCTTTTCCTAAATTTATATATATAGTGCATTTTATTACTTCCCAATCGATTGTTTAATGAAACTAAGGGGTTAACTCTCTGAGGTCATCAACACTCCCTGAAGCGTAATTGTTCCAATTTCACAATTAGAGCGTCCTAGTTCCACTCCTAAAGGTTATCAGGTACTGATTATACCCGAATGTAAGGTTCTAAAACGAAGCAAAAATTTATGGCAGGGTAATTTATAAGGTTCGTCCAATACCTGCCAGATCTTCCTTTCCTTCATTAAACCTCTCCTGCCTAATCATGTATGCATTCGCATTCTGTTGTGATTGCATCAGCTGTGGCTGTGACTGGATTTGAATGGTATTTGACGGCTGAAGCTGGCCGTACTGATTTGGTTTTGCCGTCCGGAGCAGCGTCGGACAACTCCTCTTTATATGCCCCGTCTGCCCACAATTAAAACATTTATCCGTGTTTGCCAAACACGCACTCTTATGCTTCTTACCACATCTAGAACAAGTAGAAAATTCTCGTTTATGTTCTACTGCTTGCCACGGCTCAGGACAATCCCTCTTAACATGCCCCTTACGTACACAGTTGAAGCAAACACTAGTTTTTGCTAAACAAACACCAGGGTGTTCCTTATTACACTTAGGGTAATCGGGATTAGTGATTTTTCCTTGGTTAACGTTCCTTGGTTGCCCTTGCAGTTGTCCTAGTAGATGGTTTCTCTTGCCTTGACCGGATTGTTCATTTTTCTGCGGCTTACTCTTTTGTCCTACTTTCTTTCCATAGTTACTTCCTTTCCCTGGGTGGTGGAAACCTTGCCTAGTCCTATTCTGTTTCCCTTGACTGTTGTGGTACTGGTAGCACTCGCTGCTACTTCCTTCCCATTTCCTTTTTCCCTTATGGTTAACCTTATTGTTGGGAAGATTTTGGGTTGAGGTCTAGTTTGGTGCCGGTGTGGATATTACTATCTTTTCCTTACTAGGCAAGACTGCCTCTATTTCTCGAACTCGTTCCAGTAATTCGGCATAACTCAATCCCCCTTGTCTGGCTATTGCTATTCCCAGTTCATACTTAAGTTCTCCTTGAAGCTTCCTAGCTATTTCCTCCTCAGTCTCAACTTGATCAGTTACATACTTTTCATAATATGCCTTCTTAAAACCATTCCAGGTGGTTAGAGTTGCTTGTTCTACCGGCATAAGTCTCTGTCTAGTTTTCCACCAATATTTTGCTGGTACGGTTAGCTGATACCCAGCGCATGCTAAACGTTTCTCATCACAAAGTCCAATCGGCTCAAAGATTCTCTCTATAGAACGTATCCATTGCTTGGCCTCATTCGGGTTACCAGATCCATCGAAAAATGGTGGTTTACTTCCGAAGAATAAATCCTCAATGGTATGACGTTGTGGAGATAGGGGTAGTGAAAAGGTTTTTGGGTGTTTTTGTCTTTCCTCTCTTATACGTTGTTCTTGACCTCTAACAGACTCTCTAGGACTATCAGGTCCTCTTCGATCGTTAACAACTCTCAGCGACATTTTTAAAACTGTAAGATACAAATTTTTTCTTATTAGTACTTGTTTTTAAGCCTTCATTTTCTCACTAACCCTTTTTCTTTTCCTACTTAATACTTTCACGTAAACGAGAATAACAATTTAACTTTGACTCTATTTCTCTCAACTTTGATTCTCTAAGGTTAAATTAAACTCTCGTTACACGAGTTTTTGTTTGATATTCTGGTTTAGTTATACAATTCATATGAAACTTCTTGTGACTAAAACCCTCTAATGGGTCATGTATATTATATATATATACATCAAAAGATTATGTTAGTTTTGCCTTTAACAAGGACTTATACAAAACTAGACTACAACGAGTCTAAACTAGACTAACTGCCTATGTGTACAGAATGCACTAACATATTGCATTACCGTACTACTGAAAGTACTAGAACAGAAACGATTCATAAAATATTTGTATCCGTTGGAGTACTACAAAATTATCTAGTTACTGATCCGACTATGTACAACTAAAGGCTACTATGCTACTATGCGTCTCTGACGCCTAGCTTAACAAACTACGGTCGAGTCACTAATGCCCACCATGGCCTAACCTTCCTCGGGGTTCTTATCCGGATTCTCATCCGAATCCTCATCAGTGTCCTCTTCCGGATCCTCATTCGGGTCCTCATCGTCTGACTCTGAACCGAAAGCAAACTGGAGTGCCTCGTCAACCCTCAAAGTAGTGCCATCCGCAAGTGTAAGTGATGGTGGTGCAGGCACATCTGAAACTGTCATCTCTGAATCTGAAACCGGGTAGTCCCAGCAGGTCGCTGAGGCCCGCTTCTTTAGAGGCAGCAGGTGGTCGGGAAGTGAACAGGACTCATACTTCTCTCTAGAATGGATTCTGGACGGTCCTGCCTCAAACTCAGCCCGAACCCTGGCCAACTCCATGCAAATCTCATCAAGGGGTCTGTAAGATGATGGAAACTGTAATAGGGCAGCTTTGTCTAAATACTCTGGTTCTGACTGAAATGGTCCCTGAACTCTCATAGAAGGCTCATGCTGAAAAGGGGCGGGTAACCTTAAGCCATCCGCTGTCTCTGTAACTAATTCCCTTGTGCCCTCACTGGGTACCATCACTGAAGGGATCTCCAACTGTGCAATCATCTCTGGACCTATCTCATCGTGCTCTGACTCTGAATCTACCGGAAAGTGAGTGTAGGGAGGATGCACCTGAACAGGATATGCTGTTATGTGTCTGCTCTCGAAGAAACGCTTGTGTACCTCCAAGGCGAATCCATTGTAATTACCTGTCGGCTCTATATCGTCGTCAAACATTCCAAGGTAGTACCACGCCGTGTCGTGTGCCCAACCACGCCATTCCTCTGGTAGACGACTAACCAAGTCAAGTATAGCCTGACTCTCTGGGATAGTATGCCTGACTGGATAATAAACTGACGAGAAGTAACTAATCCTCTGTCCTACGTCGTGTCTCGGGTCTGCCTCAAAATCTCTATACCTATCTAATAACTGATCTGCCCAAGTACGCTGTGGTGGGGACTGATTCTCTGAAGCCGTGTCACTACTGGAAGTCATCCTACAAAGTGTTTTAAGAAACACGGATCAGTAACGGTAAGATGGTACCTTATCTTACGGAAAATCTTAAATTACAAAATGAATACTCCTTATTCAATTGTAATATTGCCACACTTAATCTGACAACTTATCATAGACATCTAGCAAATTTTTCAGAAAATTGCTCTCGTACTCACAATATATAGAAACAAAATTTCAAGGTTTTATTCTCATTTCTTATCTCATTCTTTTAATTTCTTACTTTAATTCCTTATTTTCTTTCATTAATCCTTTATCTCTTTCTCAAGGAAAAATTTCTTATCGATTCTTTAAAACAAAGCACGTATACTTTGTTAATGTTACTTATGCGAAAGTAACATTCATTTACAAAAGACTTTGTCGTTTACTAATCATAATACTCATACGTGTCGTATTCTTTGTTCAAGGACGAAGTATAAAAATATAAATTCCCAACGGAGAAATGGAATATATCCTAAGAATAACTTTTTAGAACAAGTTCTATTTGTCAATGCTAAAATCGAGCGGTCGTTAGAAATTTAATCAAGCTTCGCGTTTGACTCGTAATAGTAAAACAATTCTCTTCGCAAAGTTGGAACGAGGCGAACACTACAAAAAGAAACGAAAAGAAAAGGAACGACGTCGTTACACGTTACTTATGCGTAAATAACATTTGTCTCTTTAACCCACTTATACCATACTAAAAAGGTTTTACTAGCAGGGCATAAGACCCATATTACTGATTTCTTATTATGTGGGTTGATCAAGTCCACATAACAGTCCCTCAATCACATGGAACTTCTGTCTCGCTCTATTGATTACTTCATACAGATTTTACTTTTCTAAATCGAGCAGCAATTTCTCGAATTGCACACACAACTACTTCTTAAAAGAAATCTTTGGAAACTCTCCAATTTAGCTCGGAATTCTCAATCTTCTAGAGGAAGATACAAATTTAAACTAATCGAATACTTGAACGGCTCTTAGTAAGTAAAACAAAGCCATCTCCAAGGGACTTTGTTCATGCCCTTACAACTAAGGTAACATTCGGCTCTTCCGTTTATTTCAATTTATCCTTCTTGTTTCAACCTTTTCTCGGATAATTTGGAGTCACATTTTTCTCACACGTCTATATGTTTCTTTCATTCCTTTCATACATATTTACTTTATTTTATTAATATTTATTTCATTTCCCTCGAAGGAAATTCTTATCGGTTGTAAAATAAAGATCGACTTTGCCGAGTCTTTATTCATGTCACTAAGCGCACGTGACATTCATCAGAGGAAGTCCTTCTCGCGTTAGGGATCTCCTTTCGAAATCATTTGGAATAATGTTTCTTAAAAACGTCTAAGTTTTCGAAGAACCGGAAAGTTCTTAGGTTTCAAGTCTACGTTCTCATTGAACCGGGAAAATTCCTTAAAATCCTACTAAATTCTTGTGCATCAAAAATATTTTCAAACAAAAGAATTTATTTCACAAATAATTTCACATAACATAGCACTAGTGCTATCACATAATCGCATAAGATAGTACTTGTACTATCACTCAATCTCATAAAGTATAAAAATTTTACTTCCATAAAATTCTTAATTTCGGAACACAACTCATTCTCATTCTTAATTTCATTTGCATACTTGTTCATAGAATTTCTTGTTAAAAGAAATCATATTATTAAAATTCTTTCCTTTTCCTTGTTGAGTCGACGTAGCGGGCGGTTGAGTTGACTTCTACGTTCTCAATCTTAGCATCATAGTCTAACTCTTATCTTATACTTGAAAGATGACTCTAATTCAGAGTATACACAAATACCGTGTCTTACGACTTGAAAGGAGACTCGATATAGAGTACAAATGAATACTCTATATTATTACTCGAAGGAAGACTTGTATATATATGTATATATATATATCACTCTTGTGATATTACTAGAAGGAACGACTCATACTAAGAAAGAATGACTCACACTAACTCATACTAGAAGATTGACTCAGAAGCAGAGCAGAAAACGAACACTGCTCTGATACCACTCTGTCACAGCCCCAAATCCCGAGGGACGGCAGAAGCCGGGGTGCGACTGGAGTTGGATTAAAGAAGCGGGGAAGAAGGGGGCTAACTGAGTAAACATACATGAAAAGACATCATTAAACCATGAACAAGACTTTAATATAGATAAGAAAGAGTTAATCCCTAAGGATTACTCGACAAAAGTACAAAAGAAGCTAGGTTGATATTTACAGACTTAGACTACTGAGAATTGTTCAAAAGGTACATCTCAAAGATTCAGAGTTCTGCAGCGGAAGAGTTCTAACTAAAGCAACCTATCTTTCAACTCAACATCAACCGTCGCCGCTCACCGTCGCTTCAACCTGCACATTTAGAAAACAATGCAGGGCTAAGTACAAACGTACTTAGTGGGCACGATGCCGAAATCATAATCATAAGTATAAATAATCTGGCATTTTATAACCGTAGCGCATCGGGGTTTTGTTGAAAAGGCCCGTGCCTACTAAACATTTTCTGACTGATTTCTATAAAGCAGCTTGCGCAAGCATTTTTAGAGTATGTTATGTTCAATCTTGACCCAAACTAATTCACCGTGGCTGGTACCCCTCAACAGGATATCACATACACCACAGGTTACAAAGTGCACTAACTCTGGAAAGCACTTAGCAGCTAACTCAGAGCCGATCGTTAGTTAACCTAGTTAGATTAACTCTAAAAGTCTGGAAAACCCGAAGGTTAACTCAGAAATCTGGAAAACACGAATGTTAACTCAGATAGGTACAAGAGAACTCACATAAAATAGTTGAAACAGTTTATGCCAAGATTATCACTTTGAAAACACAATTATCAAAGCGATAAATAATACTTTCGAGTTGTGGAAAAACCCACATTTTATTTGATATAGATAAAAGCCCACCTTGTAAATACAGAACTTAAAAGCAAAAGCTTCCAACTTTGGATCTTTCGTCCTTTCTTTACAGATGGCTTCCTCCTTCATCGTAAAATAAAATATACTTAAAAACGGGTTGTAACGATAATCGATTAAAAATAATCGAAGAAGGTTTTAGTTGTTTCATTCTTTAGGCATTTGCACGCTTAATTAATTCGTTTTACTTAAACGGGAACGAGACTCGTATCAATCTCGTTAGAACTTGGAAGATCTCATACTCGACTCTCGGGTCAGTAGAGATGGTATTCGATATCCTAAAACTACTTTAAAGATTAAGAGAAGCTAAGTTGGAAAGAAACAACTTAGGCGATTTACTTTAATTCTTTGAATGATTTAAGGAATTTCTCGTTTATTACTTCTTTAAAGAAAAGATAAGATATAAGGTCTCGACTGGTCTCCATCACTAGAGGTCTTGTACTTGACTTTAGGGTCAGTAGGTAGATGTTCGATAGATAAAAACGGCTTAAACGATTGAAAGAAGCTAAGTTGTGAACTAAACAACTTAGAAAACAAGAAACTGAAAATTCACTGTACAGTCCAGTAACTCTGGAGGCTGTCCGGAACAGAGGACTTGGAAACAGGGGGTGAGCCCTGTACCATTAGAAAGCTTAGGAAGTCTAGTTCGCGCTCCAATTTACGGATCACAAATCCGATAAACGAGCTGGAAGTTATAACAATTTCCGGCGAGGGTCGCAAAACTGCCGTGGAAACCCTAATTGATTGATAAGTTCGCCGTATAACGTTTTAGGTTCGTTTTAAATTCTCGTATTCAACTTTTTTAGAAACTGGACTCTTAAAGTAGTCATCACGTACCTCCGTACGTGACAAACTCCTTCTCAACTTGTTCAAAAGCACGACGTTCTAACGTCGGATTTCAATTATCAAGTACTAAACCAACAAAGAAAATCCAAACGCGTTCTAGTTCTCGATTACAACTATAATCCATATTATATTAACTCGGATGCTTATGATGTCAACTAGAAAAATATTCCAAATTTCATTATAAACAGTAATATCAACTTAGAATTCTCATCCGACTTCTTGATTTTCAGTTACAACTAGATATTCGTCTCTTACGCGATTTTTCAACGTTGTCGGTTTTTGTTCAAATTTTACGACGTTAATCTACGTCCAATATGAATCATTTTCATGCATGCTAACATATCTCATCATCATTATAACTCAGTTTATAAAGTGATTTTAGTCTCTTACATTTCATTAAACTTTTTTATAAAATTCTTATTTAATTCCTATTATCAACTAACATGATTTGCATCATAATTCCATTAACAATTCATCACTTATATCTAACATGTATAAACTCCTAATTACTTTATAAATTTCTGGTTTTATACATATGTTAAGGGGTTGATTTTCTTCTCTAATTAACATCATTTATTCACTAATCAAACTATTATAACAACTATTAATCACTTGCAATTCCAAAAACAACTAACATGCAAAAACCCCTAATTTATAATTCAAACCCTAATTGAATTTCATAATAACATAGGGCTTTCAATCCCTTTTTATTCCAAACACTAATTAAGCATCTACTAAACATGAATCCATGATCAAAAGAAGAAAAATAGAAACTCTACCATTTTCCAAAAAAATTCTGCATTAACATAGATGTTAGGTTTCTTATTTTTTTTCCATTTTAATCTCCAATTAATCTATCTAACACATCCAATTATACTATTCTAAGATCAAAATATCCATTCCCAACCTCCCAAAATTCGATCAAGAAGAAAAGAAGGGAAAAAGAAAAAGGATTGGATAGGATTAAAGAGGATCATCATACCTTGAAAATTAAGGAAAGAAGTATGGTGTTTGAATGGATGATTGAGGACTTGTGTTCTTTCTTCAAGCTTTGAAGAGTCTTCAATGGAGAAAAGAGGTGGAGAAGATGAAGTTTGAGGGTGAAAGAGAGAGAGAGCCGAGAGTTGTGAGAGAGAGATGAGGAAAAAATTTGTTTTGTTCAAGTTTGTGAAATGATGAAAAGTTTGTCATGGTGTAAAGGTGTTTGTAGGTGTCACTTAACTAAACCTTATTAAGCATGCATGTTCCCTACTAATTAATAAAAAAAAATAAAGAATAAGTGGCTGCATGCAGAATTTTTTGAAGGGTTACGGGTTTTTCCGGCGCGATCCGACGTTACGGAAAAACGAACGACGAAGACGTTGTTCGGTACAAAAACCGTCGCGATTCGATTTGACTTGAAAATTTTAATGTATGAACTTAATTAGAAAATAAATTTATAAAATTTATTTTGACAAAAACTCGGGACGACAAGTCCGAGTTTCGTCCGGAAAAACGTAAAAACAAACTTTCTCGGCGTGTTCGTATTGCAATTTTGTAAACGTAAAATTAAACGGTTTTCCGTTCTTAGTTTACAAACTAAGAATTTTTCGTACGCTCTAGCCCTAAATACAGTAGCCGTCTAGCAGACTTCTGTAATTTATTTTTAATAACGGATTCGACCGTTAGTCTTAGAATTCAAAAATTATAAACTTAGGCGTGCAAAGCCATTTATTTAATTAACTTTAAACTTTTTAGAACGTAAGGAATTTACGGGGCATTACAATTTAAGTATTTAAAATAACAACATAGAAGAAGAATATTTAATTTATCAGTCAAAAATAATATTACAATTTTTTTTGTGAGTACACAAAAGTATGTTTTATTTAATTTTTGACTCCAAAAAAATGTTGTGTTTTTTCTGACTAAAAAAAAACACAAATTCTTTGGAACAGTTGTTTTGTTAGTACACAATAAAATAATAATTTTTTAAACTCCACACAAATATTTTTTTTTTTCAAGAAGCGACAAAAACTTCGAATTTTGTTCTAGTTATCACGTACGAACATTTTATGTTACTACACAAAAATGTATATTCCAAAATATACACAGGGTCTGACTACAAAAAAATTTCTAACATATAATTTTTGTTACTACACAAAAATGTTAAAAATTAATTGTTACTACCAAAAAAATTCCGAAAATGTTATTCATGGATACTAGTTTAATTCCAAAATATACATTTAGTGTCACAACACAAAAATGTGTTACTACCAAAATTTGAAATGGTTAAGTGATTCACATCAGCTTTGAATATGAAATTTTTTTTTTAACTCCACAAATGTATTCTGTTACTGCGAAACAAACTAATAAATTTTTTTTGTTATAAGAAAAAAAGTTTTTGTTACTATACAAATTGGTTTATGTCTAAGCACAGAAAAAAAAAATTGGTTAATACACAAAACTTGTTTGTGTAAGTGCAAAAATCATATCGTATACAGAAATATTGTTTGAGTATGACGAAAGAAATAATATTTTCTTGTTACAACATAAATCTTTTTTCTTGCTACACAAAAATCATAAAAGATATTTGTTACTACACAAAAATATCCAACATTTGGTTATAACAAAACATCAAATACAGATTCAATCCACCAGATGAGGATATTTCCTATGTGTATGACTGGGGTCACGGCAAATACTGCAAGCCTTCGGTTTCCGCGTAGATCTGGTTGCTTTTGAAGAAGTGGGTTTGGAAGTAGTAACATATGCAGTACACGTCGAATTGTAATGGCCTTGTTGCTTGCACCAAGAGCAATAACGAGATGAAGAGCGTGAGGACTCACAGAAAGATGCAATGCGTTTCGTCTTGGGCCTTCCAACTTGACGGGGATTAAAAGGAGGATGGACAATCGTATCTCGTACATGTTGAGGGAGATCCCAATCATCACGTGCTGGATTTGGGTTCACATCACCAGCATACATGTCACAGATGTTACGAGTAGTGAAGAGATGCGAAACATAAGATATAGGCTTCTCCTTTGCCGAGCTTCAAAAGCAATCAAAAAGATCAGTAAAAGAATTATGAAGAAAATATGATAATTATGAACTTTAGATTTAAAATAGAGACCTTATTGTAGCAGATGCGTGAGAACAAGGGTACATGTTCAGATCAAACGCTCGACATGAACAGGAATGTAAATCTAAATCAACAATATAACTTTTCCCAGATTTCTTCACACAAAAGCGGGTGTAGTTAATAGGTTCGACAACTATTGTGAAGCCTTCTTCAATTCTAATAGCAAGTTCATCTGCAATTCTAGGAGAAAGCTCATGTGTACGGCTTAACCCTAGCTGCCGCCTCTCAACAAACCAACCACATATCATAGAACGAACACAATCTAGTAGAGTGCATACGGGTAATGTTCTGGCCCAGCGTAGCGTTGAATTGATATTTTCGCAAGCATTGGATGTCATCACACCATAACGTCTAACAGGTGAAAAACAATTAGCCCAACGAATAGGATCAATCTCAGACAACCTACAAGCAGCTTTGGGACACATATTCGTGATAACATTCATTAGATGATAAAAATCCTCCTTTAGAGAACATGATGCTGCTTTTTGGAATGCCTTGACAACATTAACACCATATTTGGAAAGATTTTTCTGGATATGAAAACAACATAGACCATGCAGTACTCCTGGATATACTGTCTCAACCGCTTTGCTAATGCTAACATGTTGATCAGAAACAATAACCAAAATTTCTTTCTGCACAAATGCTTTCTTAACTTCAGACAAAAACCATATCCATGATCTATCATTCTCTTTATGACCAATACCAAATGCAAGAGGAAAAATTTGTTCATTAGCATCCTTAGACGCAGCTACGAACATAACTCTTTTGAACTTACCTTTCAAGTGTGTAGCATCAACACAGATGACAGGACGACATGATGATGCAAAATCGGAAATACAAGCATTGAGAGCCATAAATGCAAATTCAAAAACATTATTATCATCAGTTTGCAAAGAAACCACGGAACCTGGATTACAAGTTTCAGTCATATGTAAGAAGCCGGGCAAATGTCTGAAGGAGTCATCACTGTCACCATATATCTGTTGTATGGCACGATTGCGGGCTGCCCATGCCACTGAATATGATATCTGAAATATATCAATTTTGAATGTGTAAGTCATATTGTAACTGAACTTGTAAGAAAAAAATTGCCGTAAAAACAAAATTTGTAATAGAAAAATTTGTTAATTAACAAATTACACAATGATAAGCATGATTGAAAAATGAAAATATTTGCAGATAATTATTTTGGCAAAATAAAACATACCTTGAATCCAAATTCTGATTGAAGATAATGTACCATTTCCTTGGGGCGCAGAATAGCACCTCAAACTATTAGCCGGGGAGCGAAAAAAGAACCAATAACACTGGAACACATGGTGCGGTGCTTATTAACTCTCAAGTCCAACTCACATGTATGTGGTGCTTGCCAATGTGTGATTCTCCAAATACCCTTTGGACAAGGAGCAGCAGAACGCATATGAAATTGGCACGTATCAGGAAACTTACAATGCACGTAATACTTCGTACCACTTGAACGCTCAACTGAAAACTCACACTTATTAGTCAAATGATAAAGACCAACAGCATACATCAAGCTCGATTTATCAATATACATAGCACCTAAAGCCAAATCATCTGTGCTGAACTTCATTTGAAAGTCACCCTCGATACTAGACTCAGTAACAGGTACAATTGCTTGTGACAAGTGTGTCCCATCTGTGGGTGCATTATTAGAACTCAGTTGTTGAGGGTGGTAAATACTACGGGGCGGTGAATGATTGGAAAGAGGAGGCACAAATTGATTGTTGTGAAGGAATGGATGGAAAAGTGGAGCAGGCTGCCTATCGTTGTAAAAGGAATCGTACTGAGAGGAATCCTCATTATCCAAACTGTCATCACTAACACCATCGTCTGGATCAAAATCGTCATCGTCATCATCAGTATCCTCAACAGATTGACACCGATCACGAACATAGGACTCATCATTTGATGAATTCTCAGTATGCTTCCTTTTCAGATTTGTCACAGCTGGTGGGTTACAAGGTTTGACAGGTGATGAGACAGTGACATAGAATCTTCTAACACCATTATCCAACGCAAAAATGAGCTCAACATCATTAGCTTCATTAAGACGTACAGCACTACCATCTTCTATTGGAGAACCAACCAAACAAGATACTACACATATTCCAGCAAAGTTTTGAACTCCTCCTATGTTTGACTGTATTTTTCGTAGGAAAGCAGAAAATGAACGCTCGTCACTCGATAATAGCAACAACAATTTTTCACCTCCTGGGTATAAATCATTAATCCATACACCACCATAATACACTACAACAGAGGTAAGATCCATTTGAAAAATGGAAGGTCGATTGAAGAACAAAAGGGAAAATAATCTGTTAGTTGGAATACACCAATGCTGGTAAACAGACAGATAAATATATGCTAATTTAACATCAAATCTGGGTTACTTCTATTTCATAGTACCCATTGCGAAATTCCACCAAAATCAATTACCCCAATAGAACTTCAATCAAAACCAGGAAAATGAAAGAGGTGAATACCATTGTTCGATAAAGGCAAAAAAATAATAATTGAACCGCCAATACCTGAAAGTAAGAAGACGAGTGAAGGCAAAGATGGGAAATTACTTAATCGAAAACCCGTATAGTGTTCTAAGAGGGGGGACTTGAGATTTGGGTGCAGACGATGCTCGCGAACTAAAAAGGGGAACCCTGGAAATTATCGGCTAAAAGGTGATTTGCAGAGTAATAGTGGTACAAGCGCCAAATCATGTGTAAAATGTAAACAAGTTGGTATAGCCACGAGCACGATTTTAAGATAAGAAAATTGTGAAGTTCGAAAATTGAGTGACATAAGAATCGTGATTGATAGTTTTTTTGATAAGTAACAAAAGGTGTTTACCCATTAAAGTTGAATTATACTTTTTCGTGTAGTAACAAAAAAAAATTTATTAAGTAAACCACTAAAATAAATGGAATATTTATATGGTATTTTGTTGTTAAAGAAGCAGAGAATCATATGGAGTGTTGTTGGTCTTTTATTGAGATTGCACAATTTTTGGTTATATAAATATTTGATTTGAAAGTGCACAAATTAGTTAAATATCCTCTCTATATGTATGTTATGTTAGGTAAATTAGACAAATTATTTAGTTTTTGAAATCGAACAAAAAAGAAAAAATCAAATCTTGTCAATAAATTGTTACTGCACAAAATAATTTGTTATTACACAAAAAAATTTCTAACATATAGTTTTTGTTACTACACAAATATGTTAAAAATTAATCGTTACTACCAAAAAAATTCCGAAAATGTTATTCATGGATACTAGTTTAATTCCAAAATATACATTTAGTGTCACAACACAAAAATGTGTTACTACCAAATTTTGAAATGGTTAAATGATTCATATCAGCTTTGAATTTGAAATTTTTTTTTAACTCAACAAATGTATTCTGTTACTGCGAAACAAACTAATAAATTTTTTTGTTATAAGAAAAAAAAAATTTGTTACTATACAAATTGGTTTATGTCAAAGCACAGAAAAAAAAATTTTGGTTAATACACAAAACTTGTTTGTGTAAGTGCAAAAATCATATCGTATACAGAAAATAATTTGATAAATATTAGTGAAGGTAAAAAACAAATTTAAAAGTTCAACTAACAGTACAAATTCAAACTAAATATGTTAGAATTAGATGTAGGAGTTCAAAAACTAACAACCAAATACAAAACTAAAATAGTATGGCTTGTAACTATCTAAAAAGCTTTCGCAATAAGGGTGATAAGTAAAGCGCCTATTGCAAAATCCTTCCACCGCGACTTGAATTTCAAACAAGAAATTTCCTCCCGCAATTCAAAGTCATTCAAAGTGAGATGTCCATTGGATTCTTTAGCTTCATTCTTTGAAGTCCGGAGTTGATTACAATCAAACTCTACGATACGAAGCTTTTGTTGCAAAGCATCCCTCTCCTTACGATATTGAGCAGCAATTGTAGATGCAACATTTTCTGCTAAAACCATCTTCCTGTATGCTTCTTCGAGATGGCCAAGCTGTTCCTTATACATATCACGATCACGACGAAGTTCTTTGATGTAATCACGTTGAATATCCATAACATTAGGATCAATCCACTCACAAAACTTACAAACATCATTCTATATATCACAAAAAAATTAGAAACAGCAATCAAATAGTTGGAAAATTGCTTTAACGAAACTATCAAAAATATAAGAAAGAATTTTGTACCTCAAGATTAGGACAACTAAAGTACCTCCTTGCAGGATCATCATAAGTATATGCGGTGTTAACCATGGCTTTCAAACCGTGTTTACATGTCATTTCAGCCATTGTTCCTGGAAATTATAGTATAGAAATGTAAACATACAAAAGTTAACTTTACAGAAAAGTTTACAATATGAATAAAATTTCTTAAATCACAAAAATGCAGAACAAAAGCTCTAAAAAGAAACATAGACTAAAACCAAACAGACAGCCCCTGTGAACAAGGTAAATTTTGATACAGCACAAATAGTTAAAAACAAAGGTACAATAAACACAGCATATACTAAGAGAAGTTGAGCAATGGATTGATAAGCAGAATACACAATGACATTTTGTTACTACACAAAAACAACAATATTACATCAAACAAAGTGAAAATTAACTAAGAACGAGCAATGGAATTAGAAAAAAAATAGATAAAAAACAGCAAAAAGAACACAGATCTCTACATGTATAGCTGTATACAGGGAATGAGAATTGAAAGCATGAAATTTGTGACTACACAAACCCAACAAGATTACACCAAACAAATTGAAAAGTAACTTAGACTAAGCAATGGAATTGCAAAAAAAAAAAAAAACGATCAAAAGCAGCATAACGAATCAAAAACATATATAAGTGTATGCAGGGAATGAGCATTCAAGGCATACAATTTGTGACTAAAAAAGAATGAGCAGTGCAATTCAAAAAACAAAAGGATAAAATACAGTAAATCGTCAAAAAAAAATGTAAAACTAGATCCAGGGAATGAGCATTGGAAAAAACAAAAATATGGTTGTACAAAACAAAAATTGTGACTACAGAAAAATCAAAGTAATTGAAAACAAACTAAGAATTAGAGAAAATCTGAAAAACACCAAGAACAAACCCTAGAAAATACCAACAAATTTAAAATAAAAGAGAATAATAGTCAAAGATGAAGGCATGAAAAAAAAAAATAGAACGAAGTTACCAGAAAGATTACTCGCAGCGGAAATTGGAACTGAGCGAAAATGGGAGTCGCGGTTCAGGGACAAAACAAATATGAGAAGGAAAAAGACAGAAGCTCGACCAAGGCGGCGATGCTGTGCGGTGTGCGTGCTGGAGCTTCGACGGTCGGAAAGAATCACAGGAAGAAGAAACGAGCACAGATCGAGAAGTAGAAAAACTGAAAAATCGAAAAGTTGAATAGTGGTAGGGATGAGGAAGAATGTGCAATTTCGAAATACAGAGAGCGAAAGAAAATATAATTGAAATCGCAAAGGGTATATTTGAGGACATGCAGGGAATTAAAAATTGTGTACAAGGGTATAAAAGAGAGGAAGTGCCAAAATTTTAAGTATTTAAAAGAGGTGCTAAATTTTGAAAAAACTATCCTAAAAGTGCTATTTTGGGGGATTTTCTCTATTTATTTCATATACTTAATTTGCATGTTTAAAATTTGAACGATTGACATTCATTATTTCAACGTTAGGGTCAAGGACACATCCATGAATTTAAGAATAGTCAAGCGAGATTTCATCGAAAAATTCAAAAAATAAAAATAAATAATAATAATAATAATAATAATAATAATAATAATAATAATAATTGATGGTTCCGGTAACGAGTATTTAGTGTATGGAGAATACACCATTAACAATATTTTTTGCCTTCAAAATCTTTTCACTGAGTTAACTGCTCAGGTCAGTTTCGCTCAATAATTGAGAAAGTCAGTTGGAGCTAATCACACAGTTAGGTGCACAACTGACTTCTTTGGCTGAGGGTCAGCTATATATTCTAACTGAGGTTTCAAAAAGTTAAACTATGCGGAAGTTGGTGGAAATTAAAGCTCGCCACTTAAACTGAAATCTTTATGAAAATGGGGAAGATCAAGTTCCCAAAACTTAGTGTTGTTTGTAAATGTGCAATTTGTATGCAGAGTCAGTTGGTTAGGTAATTGAAAAGTAAATATTGAATGTAAATACAGAAATGTAAACGATACAGTATTTTTACGTGGTTCAAAGATTGCCTCCTACATCCACGACTTCTTTTTTGGGAAGTAATCCACTAGATAAGCTTAGGCATGCTTATTAAACGTCCCATTTGGTTTGCGGGTACCAAATAACCTAATCAGTTCGATTACGAGTTCGAACCAAACCTTACAACATTTTTACGAGCAAGTATACAGTCTGGTTTTAGATTACGGGTTCTAAGGGACCTAGTCTTAGATTGCGAGTTCTAAGGGATCTAGTTTTAGATTGTGGGTTCTAAGGGACCTAGTGTCTTTGATTGCGGGTTCAAAAACAGACCTAAGGATTGGAGGTTGAGGAGTTTTTCCAACTATGAAGTCTTCTACACAGAGAGAAGTGGAGGTTTCGTCCTAAGGCTTAGAAACTCAATTTTTTGGGAGAGAGTATGCTCAGAAATAAATAAGTAAGAACCTAGATTCTAGACACGATCAAAGGAAGAGATTTTTGAGAGGCTAGATGAAAAAACATGAGGAGGTGTGGACACTCGACTTCTACTTGTTCTTCGACTTGGATGTTTTTGCTGGAAAGAGTAGTGGTCTGCTGCTTCATCTTTGCTCTGCACCCTTGTTTTTCTCTCTCTTCTCTCTCTCACTTTTCTTCGATGTGAAGATCTCTATTTACAGAGAGAGATCTAATTAGCCGTTGGAAACAACTGTTTAATTTTGCCAAAAGCATGACACTCCACATGCTTCACTGCAACCTTTCCTAAAATGGTAACTGCGACCTTCGTTTTTTGCGCGTCTCTGTTGTCGATCCATTTATAGTAAGTTTCTCAGCTGACTGTGTTTCTGAGTATATTTGAATTTGGACTTCAACTCTTCTGTCTTCAACATCTTCAAAGTCTTCTCTTTTCAGCTTTGTAACGTCTGACTTCAATACAACTTTTCTCCATGCTTGAGCTGCATGGTTCAGTTGAAGAGTCAACTGAGTTGTGATCCAACTGAGCTCGTTTCTCACGAACTAACTTCTTCAGTCTGGCTGACTTATTCTGCTCGAATCCTGTAAATATAAAAATCCCTACACTCATACAGTGAGCTCTAGCTAAGTTCAGACTAATGGCTTTCATCTATTCGGTTAGGTTCAGTTGAATTTTGGGATAAATCAAAACCTTTACTAATATTCCCAACAACAACAACAACAACAACAACAACAACAACAACAACAAAAACAATAATAATAATAATAATAATAATAATAATAATAATAATAATAATAATAATAATAATAATAATAATAATAATAATAATAATAATAATAAGGGACACAACAAAGCATCAAAATTAGGAAGAATGGATTCCACGTTGTTTGATCGATGCCCAAATCTTCGGTTGTCAAGATTTGATTAGCCCTAGCTATCAAATTAAATAGCCTAAGATTTCTTCAAAATTATTTTTTATGGTCCCAGTAACGATTATTTGGTGTATGAGGGGGAGGGGGGGAGGGAATACACCAGTAGCAATTTTTCCTGTTTTCAAAATCTTTTTATTGAGTTAACTGCTCAGGTGTTCGCTCAACAACTGAAAAGTCAATTGGAGTTGATCAGACAGTCAGGTGCACAACTGACTTCTTTGGTTGAAGGTCAGCTGTGTAATCTAACTGAGGTTTCAAAGATTTAAGCTATGCGGAAGTTGGTGGAAATTAAAGCTCGTTACTTAAACTGAAACCTTTATGAAAATAGGGAAGGTGAAGTTCCCAAAACTCAGTGCAGTTTGTAAATGTACAATTTGTATGCAGAGTTAGTTGGTTAGATAACTGAAATATAAATATTGGAAATAAACGATACAATATTTCTACATCCATGACTTCTTTTTCGGGGAAGTAATTCACTAGATAAACTTACGCGTGCTTATCAAATGTTCCACTTGATTTGAGGTACCAAACAACCTAACCAGTTTGATTACGAGTTCGAACCAAATCTTACAACACTTTTACGAGCAAGTGTACAACCTGATCTTAGATTACGGGTTCTAAGGGACCTAATCTTATATTGCGGGTTCTAAGGGACCTAGTATTAGATTGCAAGTTTTAAGGGACCTAGCGTCCTTGATTTCGGGTTCAAAGACAGACCTCAGGTTTTGGGGTTGGGGGTTTTTTTAACTATGAAGCCTTCTACACTAAGAGAAGTGGAAGCTTCTTCCTAAGGCTTAGAGACTCGATCTTTTGGGAGAGAGTCTGCTCAGAAATAAGTAAGCAAGAATCTAGATTCTAGACTCGATCAAAGAAAGGGTTTTTTGAGAGACTAGATGAAAAAACAGGAGGAGGTGTGGATACTCGACTTCTACTGATTCTTCGACTTGGTTGTTCTTGCTCTAGAGAGAGTGGTGGTCTACTGCTTTTTCTTCACTCTGCGAGTCTCTCTCTTTTCTCTCTCACCCTCTCTCTCTTTAATAGAGAGACCTCTTATTTATAGAGAGAGATGTAATTAGCCGTTAGAAAGAGCCGTTTGATCTCTGCCAAAAGCATGGCACTCCACCTACTTCACTACAAACTTTCCTAAAATGACAACTGCCACCTTTGCTTTTTGCACATCTCTGTTGTCGGTCCATTTAAAGTAAGTTATCAGCTGACTTGTGTTTCCGAGTAGATTTAAATTTAGATTCCAACTCTTCTGCCTTCAACGTCTTCAAGATCTTCTCTTCTCAGCTTTGTAACGTCTGACTTTAACACAACTTCTCTTCATGCTTGAGCTGCACGGTTCAGTTGAGAAGTCAACTAAGTTGTGGTCCAACTGAACTCGTTTCTCACGAACTAACTTCTTCAGTCTGGCTGACTTCTTCTGCTCGAATCCGATAAAGATAAAAATCCCTACGCTCAAACAATGAGCTCTAGCTAAGTTCAGACTGATGACTTTCATCTACTCGGTTGGGGTCAGTTGGATTTTGGGATAAATCAAAACATTTACTAATTTTCCCAATAATTTTTATTATAGGGGTGAGTCAAGACTAGAAATACAACACTAATCCTGTGTGGCAGTGTCTAATGACTAAGTTGCAGGTCGAATCTATCCAATCAAATAACATATCATAAGATTAAATTCTGTCTAGTCTTGTCTAATACATCAAACCAAACGGCCCCTTATAGCACTCCCAACAGATCACTCAAAAGCAATTTAAACACTAAATTTAGGATAAAATAATAAAAATGTACTAAAAAGTTTATCCAGAAGATCTCCCAAATTGGGCAGGCTCCACATAAATATTTATATTTCCCTATATATTCTCCTCAAATTTACCTCTCTCTCAATCTTCTATTATCTCATACATTTAGTTGGGCCCACAATATTTATAAAATAATTAATGAAAAATAGGAAATTTGCTTATATCTATCTATAAAATAAGATTACAAATAATATTGGGGAAACTTTAAAGCTAATTTAAATAACTATTTGGAAATTGTGCTGGAAGTGCTCTTAGTCTTTTATATCTATCCCTCTCTATTTTATCATCACCACTCTTCCGCCAAAATTTGAAACATGCATATCTCATAGTCCTGCACATTAAAAAATGTCCCAGTACAGGAAAAATATCAAATCAATATGTGGGATCATCAGAAAACGTGATTCTTGCCTATATCATATTGTAATCAATATGTGGGATCAACAGAAAACGTGATTCTTGCCTATATCATATTGTAAGAATAATGATAATGGAAAAATTGCAATATATATATCTATAAAATATTGTTAGAAGGTGGAGTTGGTACCTTATACCATTTATTTATTGGACTCGACAAACATAAGTAGGTCAATACTGATTTTATCATGAAATTCTAAAATACACATTAATTAATGAGAATATATATTTATATAGCCATAATGAGTATTGAAACATAAGATAAATATTTTTATACACTAATTGTATACTATAGAATCAATTTTATTGACCCGCAAACCCACCCATACTCATAAGTCGGACGCGTGGGGTACACACACCCCTCATGACGAGTCCACGTGCCCAACATTTTTTTTATTTCTCGCTACACATAAAATATATATACTAATATTTGCGGATATGTGATACATAATGGGCTGCTAGCCCAATAGTAAATGTGATGGCTAGCAAGGCGCTCACCTAGGTTCGAATCCCAGGTGATGCAAAATTGTTTTTTTTTTTTTAATATTCTGCTTCTTTTTTCACTTTTTTCCCCAATCTTTCTTCTCTTGATTCTTTTTATTTTCATTTGCTTTATTTTTTATTTCTTTTTTTACATTTACCTTTCTTTGTTCTTTGCTTATTCTCTTTGTTTTTAGTTTCTTTTCCTTTTTTTTATTTTTTTTTCTTAATTTATTTTCTTAATTACTTTCATTTATTTATAAATTAATAATAGTTAAGAGTTACTTTTACAACTATTACTTTTGTTCACGACAATGTTCACTTTTATTTACGATAACTTGTACTTTTAGTTATTTAGTTAAGTAATTATTGTTGTTAAGAAAAGTAACTATTGATATGACAAAAAGGTAATGTTTCACAATCATTACTTTTTTTTACGACAATATTTACTTTTATTCAAGACAACGTATACTTTTAATTATTTGATAAGGTAATTATTGTCGTGATTAAAAGTAATCATTGATATAAATAAAGGTAATGTTTCAAAAATATTACTTTTCTTAACGACAATATTTACTTTAATTCACGACAACTTGTACTTTTAGTAATTCGGTCAAGTTATTATTATTGTAATGAAAAGTAATCATTGATATGAACAAAGGTAATGTTTCTAAAATATTACTTTTCTTCACAACAATATTTACTTTTATTCACGACAATTTGTACTTTTAATAATTCGGTCAAGTATTTATTATCGTAATGAAAAATAATCATTGATATGAACAAAAGTATGTAATGTTTCAAAATTATTACTTTTCAAATGTAAATAATTTTAAGAAAATGAAAAATTAAAAAAATAAATAAAATGAATAATAGGACACAACATAATCAAAGAAAAATTAAGAAATGGAAAAAAATACTTAAAAAAGATAATATGAAGAATAAATTAAAAAAAATTAGAAACAATAAATAAAATCAATAACAGGTAGGAAACAGTATAATGAAAAAGTAAAATTAAAGAAATAAACGAAAATACAAAAAGAAAAAACTAAAAATTAATGAGGCTTTAAAAAATAAAAGATAAATGTGTATAAATAAATAGATCTACATAATTAATAAACAAAAGAAGCACTAGCACAACACCTTCTTGCTTGAGCTAAGAGCTCTCTTACACCAGAAGATCACAAGTTTGAAACTTACAAGGAACAACCCTTTAATTTTTTTTAATAAACTGAAAAGGAAAAAAAAAGGTAGAAAAGTGCAGCTGTTAGGATTCGAACCTGGGTCGTTGGCACTTGGAAGCGATGCCGCAACCACTAGGCTAGCGCTCAATTGCTGTCATTAGTCTAACAAATATTAACTTATTTGTTACGTGGGCCGACCCGACTCGACCCGGTTGTATACTATACAATCGGTATACCAAAACATGTCTCGAAACATAATATTCAAATTATGGCCAACATGCGCAGGTCGGGTCAGCTCACCGGTGGATCAGGTCAGTCCGTGGACGGATTTGACACATTTGACACTTTTAAGGTCCTGTTAGTGCCATTTGTACCAAATCGCGAAAATTTTCAGATTTATCAATTTTTCTTAAAAGTTTATTTTTTTTATTTAATAATATTTTAGGATGATTTGTGATGATATTTTTTTTATGTTAATAAATTTTATTATTTTTATTTTTTGGTACAATCGAGACGGATGGTTTAATTAGTTGCAATTGTGTCAAACTGTGATTGTTGCACTGTGGTACTTTTGGCTCGGATGATCTAAATAGTTGCAAATGTGCTAAGATGTTGGTACATTTGACAGTCGTTGTTGTAGTGGCGGGGACGGAGACGGTGGTGGTGTTGGCGGCGGTTTGCCGGATTCCATTAGAGTAGCTAGTTCCCACGTCTTTCTCAAACCGCCGCTGACGAGGCTGTCGTTCTCACTCTCAAAATGAATTTGTAGCCTACCTTTACAGCTATATAGTTAGCAAGTAAGTATAGGGTCGATCCACAAGGAGTTGATTGTCACTGTCTCTTGAAACCTCCTCCACCTGTTCAGAAAAATTGGGTTTTGCTATCTTGGTAACTAGGGCTCTTTTGCCCAATTCGAGAACTCAAATAAACACTGAAAAGTAGACAAGTAACTTGATCAATAATAAAAAGGACATGATCTGGACTAAGACGTTGTTAAGTGAAAACCCTAGCTTGGTCATTGGTGCAAATATATTCATTACATGCACGCATCATTAGTTATAAGACTTGAATGCCGAGATCCCTTTATACTCGTCACGCTCTCAACAAACCCTTACCTTACCTATCCTTACTTAGTTAGCGACGCACCGCCGGCTCCTTACCTTGGGCAATAACTCTGTCGGTGTAATACCCCGGAAAATTCTTTACGTCCTAAAAAAAATTAAAGTTAATAATAAAAATGGCTTTGTACGCCTAAGTTTACGATTTTGAATTCTAAGACTAACGGTCAAATCCGTTTCCGAAAATAAATTACGGAAGTCAGTTAGACGACTACTGTATTTAGGGTTAGCGCGTACGAAAAGTTTTTAGTTCGTGAACTCAGAACGGAAAACCGTCTGATTTTAACATTCACGAAATCGCGATACGAACTCACCCGGGAAAGTTCGTTTTTATGATTTTCCGGACGAAACTCGGACTGTGTCGTCCCGAGTTTTTTGTCAGAATAAATTTTATGAATATTATTTTCCGATTAAGTTTAGTACGTTAGAATTTTGGACGAATCGGATCATGACGATTTTGTGCCGAGCTACGTTTTTCGTCGTCCGATTTCCGTAACGTCGTATCGCGTCGGAAAAGCGCGTATTTTTCCTCCCTTCTTTCTCTTGGCCGACTTCTCTCTCTCATTTAGCATAGATATTTTCTTTTATATGTTATTATGTGGACACCTAAGTCTTTACTATTCAAACTTTACACCTTAGGTAGTAACTATTCCTACTTTACACCTATTATACCTTATAACATTATGTTATATCAAATTAAATCACATCTCCTCCTTCCCTCCCCCCCATTTTCGGCTGCACTCCTCTCTCTCTCTCCCATCTTTCATTTTCCTCCATTGATGAAGAAAGCTTCAAGATCTTGAGCAAAAGTTTTCACACAAGTCTTCATCCATCCATCGAACTTCATTTCTTCCTTCATTAAACTTCAAGGTAATCCTCTCCTCTATGTTTCTATCCATCCAAAATCCTTTTCTTTTTATTTTCTTTGGATCGAAATTTTGAGGAAGTTGAACTAGATGGTTGATCTTGGATTAGTGAAATTAGATGTGTTAGATGTGATAATTAGGGATTAAAATTGATTGAAATCAAGAACCCTAACCACTAGGTTACTACTGAAAATTTGGGGGTTTTTAGTGGGATGTTTGAATCTTTCAATTGATGTTAAAATCATGTTTAGGAAGTGTTTAATTAGTGATTAGAACCAAGAGAAATCGAAACCCCCAAGTATGTTGAAACCGAGTTCTAGGGTTTAGGGTTTGAAATTGGGGTTTTGCATTTTATTGTGTAATTGGACTTCTTTTGATAAATTGATGTTATAATAATATGATTAAGAGTTAAATGGTGTTGATTAATGAAGAAAATCACTCTCTTAATCTTTGTGTTAATACCGATTTTTAGGTATTAATTAGGGGTTTGATATAGCTTGGTTTAATTGATGAAATGATGATAGAATGTGGTTTCTAATGACATTAGATGATGTTATGAATTTAATTAGAATTTTCTAAAATAATTATTGATTTGGTAAGAGACAAAGATCTCGAATTAAGTTGAGATATAGTGATGATATGAAGTGATGAGTTGCATGAAAATGAATCTCGTTACATGATGTTTGACGACGTAGAAAATGAACAAATTCCGATAACTTTTAGAATTTTGTAAGAGACGAACAATTAGTCGTAATTAATAACTAAGAAGTCGAATGAGAATTTTAACTTGATAATATTGTTTATAATGGACTTGAGAACGACTTTGTAGTTGACGTCATGAGCTTTCGAGCTATTATAATATGAGTTATAGTGATAGTCGAGAACTAGAACGGGAAATTGTTAACTTGTTGGTTTAGTACTTGTTAGTTGAAAGCCGACGTTTAGAACGTCTTGCTATTGGACGAGTTTTGAAAAGGAGTTCATCACGTACGGGGGTACGTGTTGACTGCCTTGAGAGTGAAATTTCATGAGAAATCAAGTACGAGAACTTAGAACGAACTTAGGAAGTTATACGTCGTTTCCATCGAGCATTTAGGGTTAGCCGCGGCAGTTTTGCGACCCTTTCCGGAAACTGTAATATCTTCTAGCTCGTTTATCGGATTTGCGATCCGTAAATTGGAGCGTAAACTAGACATCCCAAGATTTCTAAAGGTACAGGGCTCATCCCCTGTTTCCAATTCTCTTGTTCTGGGCAGCCCCCAGAGTTACTGTAATGCGCAGTGATTTTTCAGTTTTCTTTCTTCTAAGTTGTTTCGTTCGCAACTTAGTTTCTTCCGATCGTCTAGCCGTAATAACTTGACGAGTATCTTCCTACTGACCCTGTGTCAAGAAAGGATCCTTGAGTGCTAAACAAGACGAGACCTCATCTCGTATCCGTTAAAGTAAAGAATGTTAGTTAAGCGAGAAATTGTCCAAGTCGTATAATGAACTAAAACGTAATTTTTCCTAAGTTGATTCTTTCCAACTTAGTTTCTTATGATCTTTTAAGTCGTATCGAGCTATCGACTACCCTCTCTACTGACCTAAGAGTCGAGTAAGAGGCCTTTTGAGTCCTAAACGGGATTTGTACGAGTCTCGTTTCAGTTTAATTAAAATGAAACTAGTAAGTGTGCAAATGCCTAAAGAAATGAAACGACTAAAACTTTTTCGAGTTTAAATGATCGATTATCTTTTACGACCCGATTTTAAGTATTATTATTTTTACGATAAAGGAGGAAGCCAGCAGTAAAGAAAGGACAGAAGATCAGAAGATCGGAAGCTAGTGCTTGTTAGTTCTGTATTACAAGGTGGGTTTTTATATATGAAATAAAACGAGCAATGCTCTAAAACCTTTCTTTATCGCTTTGATATCTGTGTTTTCAAGTGATAATCATGGCATAAACTGTTTAAGTATTTTATGTGAGTTCTCTTGTACCTATCTAAGTTAAGCTTCGTGTTTTCCAGATTTATTAGTTAACGATCGGCTCTGAGTTAGCTGCTAAGTGCTTTCCAGAGTTAGTGCACTTTGTAACCTGTGATGTATGTGATACCCTGTTGAGGGGTACCAGCCACGGTGAATGAGAATTGGTCAAGATTTGAACGTCACATACCAGAAAAATGCTTGTACAAGCTAATTTATATAAATGAGTCAGAAAAATGTTTAGTAGACATGGGTCTTTTTCAATAAAACCCCCGATGTGCTACGATTATGAGATGTCTAATTATTTATACTTATGAATAAGTTTTCGGCAACGTGCCCACTAAGTACTTTTGTACTTAGCCCTGCATATGTTTTCTAAATGTGCAGGTTGAAGCGATGGAAGCGGCGAAGGTTGAATAAAGTTGTCATAGGAAGACTTTAGTTAGTATGAATCACTTTTCCGCTGCAGAACTCTAGTATTTTGATGAACATATATGTAATCACTGTAGACTAAGATCTGTCTTATAACTTAGTTTATCCATCGTGTACTTTCAGTCGAGTAATCCTTCGAGAATTACTCTTTCTTTTGTAATTAAAGTCTTGTTCATATAATATATGTTGTCTTTTATGTATGTATGTTCAGTTAGCCCCCTTCTTCCCCGTTTCTTTAATCCAACTCCAGTCGCACCCCGGCTTCTGCCGTCCCTCGGGATTTGGGGCTGTGACAGAGTGGTATCAGAGCAATCGTTTCTGCTCTGAATATGAGTCTTCCTTCGAGTAGTAAGCATAGAGTATTCGTTTGTACTCTATGTCGAGTCTTCTTTCGAGTCATAAGATAGAATATTTGCTTATACTTTAGATCAGAGTTTTCTCTTAAGTAAAGATAAGAGTTAAGTTATGGCATTAAGAATCAGAATGTAGACGACAACTCAACCTCCCGCTACGTCGAATCAACGAGGAAAGAAAGGAAATAATTTTAATAATGTGATTTCTTTTAACAAGAAATTTTATAAACGAGTATTCAATGAGAATGAGAATAAGTTGTGTGCCAAAAATAAGAATCTTATGAAAGTATATTTTGATTTATACTTTGTTTGTTATGTGGCTATGTGATAGTACGAGTACTATCTTACGTGAAATTATTTGCGCGATAATTTCTATTATTTTACCATGGCATGAGAACCTAGAAGGAATCTAGGGATTTTCCCGGGTTATTGAGAATGTAGACGAAAAACCTAAGATCTTTCCGATTCTTCGAGAACTTAGACGTTTTTAAGAAACGTTATTCCAAATAATTTCGAAAGGAGATCCACAACACGAGAAGGACTTCTATTGATAAATGCCACGTGCGTATAGTGACATGAATAAAGACTCGGCAAAGTCGATCTTTGTTTTAAAACCCGATAAGAATTTCCTTCGAGGGAAATGAAATAAATATTGATAAAATAAAGTAAATATGTACGAAAGGAATGAAAGAAACAAATAGACGTGTGAGAAAAATGTGACTCCAAATTATTCGAGAAAAGGTTGAAACAAAGAGGATAAATTGAAATAAACGGAAGAGCCGAATGACTTTGTTTTACTTATTAGGAGCCGAATGCCCTTAGTTGTAAGGGCATGAACAAAGTCTCTTGGAGATGACTTTGTTTTACTTATTAGGAGTCGTTCAAGTATTCGATTAGCTTAAAATTTGTATCTTCCTCGAGAAGATTGAGTATTCCGAGCTAAATTGGAAAGTTTCCAAAAATTTCTTTTTAAGAAGTAGTTGTGTGTGCAATTCGAGAAATTGCTACTCGATTCCGGAAAGTAAATTCTGTATGAAGTGAATGATAGAGCGAGACAGAAGTTCCATGTGATTGAGGGACTGTTATGTGGACTTGATCAACCCACATAATAACAAACTCAGTAATATGGGTCTTATGCCCCGCTAGCAAAACCTTTTAGTATGGTATAAGTGATTTAAAGAGACGAATGTTACTTACGTATAAGTAACATGTAACGATGTCGTTCCTTTTCTTTTCGTTTCATTTTTGTAGTGTTCGCCTTGTTTGAACTTTGCGAAGAGAATTGTTTTACTATTAGGAGTCAAGCGCGAAGCTTGATTAAATTTCTAACGACTGCTTGATTTTAGCGTTGACGATTAGAACTTGTTCTAAAAAGTTATTCTTAGGATATACTCCATTTCTCTTTTGGGAATTTATATTTTTATACTTCGTCCTTGAACGAAGAATACGACACGTATGAGTATTATGAGCAGTAAGCGACAAAGTCTGTTGTAAACGAATGTTACTTTTGCATAAGTGACGTGAACAAAAGTCGACGTGCTTTGTTTTAATAAATGAGAATCGATAAGAAATTTTTCCTTGAGAAAGAGATAAGGATTAATGAAAGAAAATAATAATGAATTAAAGTAAGAAATTAAAAGAATAGGATAAGAAATGGGAATAAAATCTTGAAATTTTATTCCTATATATTGTGAATACGAGAGCAATTTTCTGTGAAACTGCTAGATGTTTAAGATAAGTTTGTTAGATTAAGTGCGGTGATATTACAATTGAATAAGGAATATTCATTTTGTAATTTAAGATTTTCCGTAAGATAAGATATCATCTTACTGTTACTGATCCGTGTTTCTTAAAAACTTTGTAGGATGACTTCCAGTAGTGACACAGCTTCGAAGAGTCAGTCCCCGCCACAACGTACTTGGGCAGATAAGTTATTGGATAGGTATAGAGATTTTGAGGTAAACCCGAGACACGACGTAGGACAGAGGCTTAGTTACTTTTCGTCAGTTTATTATCCAGTCCGGCATACTATTCCAGAGAGTCAGGCTATACTTGACTTGGTTAGACGTCTACCAGAGGAATGGCGTGGTTAGGCACACGATACGGCGTGGTACTACCTTGGGAGGTTTGACGACGATATAGAGCCGACATGTGATTACAATGGATTCGCTTTGGAGGTACATAGGCGTTTCTTCGAGAGCAGACACATAGCAGCATATCCTGTTCAGGCGCATCCTCCCTACACTCACTTTCCGGCAGATTAAGAGTCAGAGCATGATGAGATAGGTTCAGAGATGATTGCACAGTTGGAGATCCCTTCAGTGATGGTACCTAGTGTGGACACAGGGGAGTTAGTTGCAGAGACAACAGATGGCCTAGGGTTACCCACTCCTTTTCAGCTTGAGCCTTCCATGAGAGTTCAGGGACCATTTCAGTCAGGACCAGAGTATTTAGACACAGACGCAGAGCTTACAGCCCTGTTACAGTTACCATCCTCATACAGACCCTTTGATGAGATTTGCACGGAGTTGGCCAGAGTTCGGGCTGAGTTTGAGGTAGGACCGTCCAGGGTCCATTCCAGAGAGGAGTACGAGTCCTGTTCACTTTCCGACCACCTGCTGCCTCTGAAGAAGCGGGCATCAGTGACCCGCTGGGACTACCCGGTTTCAGATTCAGAGATGACAGTTTCAGATGTGCCCGCTCCACCATCACTTACACTTGCAGATGGCACTACTTTGAGGGTCGACGAGGCACTCCAGTTTACTTTCGGTTCAGAGTCAGACGATGAGGACCCGGATGAGGATCCGGAAAAGGACACTGATGAGGATTTGGATGAGGATCCGAACGAGGACGCCGAGGAGGATTAGGCCATAGTGGGCAATAGTGACTTGACCGCAGTTTGTTGAGCAAGGCGTCAGAGACGCATAGTAGTATAGTAGCCTTTTGTTGTACATAGTCGGATCAGTAACTAGATAGTTCTGTAGTACTCCATCGGATACGAAATTTTTACGAATCATTTCCGTTCTAGTACTTCCAGTAGTAAAGTAATGCGATATGTTAGTGCATCCTGTGCACGTAGGCAGTTAGCCTAACTTAGACTCGTTGTAGTCTAGTTTTGTATAAGTCCTTGTTAAAGGCAAAACTAATATATATTCTTTTGATGTATATGTAATATACATGTCCCATGAGAGGGTTTTAGTCATAAGAAAGTTTCTTATGAATCGTATAACTAAATCAGAATGCCAAATGAACTCGTGTAACGAGTGTTTAATTTAACATTGGAGGTTAAAAGTTGAAAGAAATAGAGTCGAAGTTAATTTGTTATTCTCGTTTACGTGAAAGTATTAAGTGGGAAAAGAAAAGGGTTAGTGAGAAAATGAAGGCTTAAAAACAAGTACTAATAAGAAAAAAAAAATTGTATCTTATAGTTCCAAAAATGTCGCTAAGAGCTGTTAACGATCGAAGAGGACCTGATAGTCCTAGAGAGTCTGATAGAGGTCAAGAACAACGTATAAGAGAGGAAAGGCAAAAACACCCAGCAACCTTTTCACTTCCCCTATCTCCGCAACATCATAGCATTGAGGATTTATTCTTCGGAAGTAAACCACCATATTTCGATGGATCTGGTAATCCGAGTGAGGCTGAGCAATGGATACGTACTATAGAGAGAATTTTTGAGCCGATTACACTTAGTGATGAAGAGCGTCTAGCATGTGCTGGGTATCAGCTATCAGGACCAGCTAAATATTGGTGGAAGACTAGACAGAGAATTATGCCGGTAGAGCAAGCGGCTCTAACCACTTGGAATGATTTTAAGGTGGCATATTATGATAAGTATGTATACAACTAAGTGGAAACTGAAGAAGAAATAGCTAGGAAAATTCAGGGAGAACTCAAGTATGAACTGGGAAGGGCAGTAGCCAGACAGGAGGGACTGAGTTATGCAGAACTACTAGAACGAGTCCGTGAAATAGAGGCATTAGTACCTAATAAAGGAAAGATGGTAAAATCAACACCAGCACCAAACGAGACTTCAACCCAAAACCGTCCCAACAATAATATCAGCTATAAAGGAAAAAGGAAATGGGAAGGGAGTAGTAGTAATTGTTACCAGTGCCACAACAAGCAAGGGAAACAGAATAGGGCTCGGCAGGGTTTCCACCAGCCAAGAAAAGGAAGTAACTATGGAAAGAAAGCAGGGCAAAGGAATAATCCACAGAGAAATGAACAATCCGGTCAAGGCAAGAGAAACCATCTACTAGGACAGCTGCAAGGGCAGCCAAGGAACGGTAACCAAGGAAAAATCACTAATCCAGATTACCCTAAGTGTAATAAGGAACACCCCGGTGTTTGTTTAGAAAAAGCTGGTGTTTGCTTCAACTGTGGACGTAAGGGGCATGTTAAGAGGGATTGTCCTGAGCCGTGGCAAGCAGTAGAACATAAACGAGAATTTTCTACTTGTTTTAGATGTGGTAAGAAGCATGAGGGTGTGTGTCTAGCAAACACGGATAAATGTTTTAATTGTGGGCAGACGGGGCATATAAGGAGGAGTTGTCCGACGCTGCTTCGGACGGCAAAACCAAATCAGTACGGCCAGCTTCAACCATCAAATACCATTCAAGTCCAGTCACAGCCACAGCTGATGCAATCACAACAAAATGCAGGAGCGTACATGATTAGGCAGGAGAGGCATAATGAAGGACATGGAGATTTGACAGGTATTGGACGAACCTTATAAAATTACCCTGTCAAAAGTGTCGACCCGTACTAGAACTTTATACCAGTTTTCTAGTACCTATTGACCATATAGGGCTAAGACTAGAACGCACTAAATGTGAAATTAGAACAACTACGCTTTAGGGAGTGTTGATGACCTCAGAGAATTATTCCCTTAGTTTCGTTGAGCATAGAATCTAGGAAGAGCTCTCAGTCTGTCAATCCTTAGTTTCTTTGGGCATAGAATTTAATTTAGGGTCTTTCTGTTAGAACATAGCAATCGATTGGGAAGAAATAAAATGTACGATATATATATATATATATATATATATATATATATATAATTTCAGAAATGGACTAGTTGTTTGAGAATTACCATGATTTTCGACAACGAGAGAAAAATCTCTTTCAAAACCTCGAGTAAAGAACCTACAGAATTATGCGAAATTTCAACGGGCAAGAGGATACTGATAATGTCCGCCCTATAAGCCAAGATGTTGATAAAGAAGAAAGGCATGACAGCTTATCTCATATACCTAGTTGGAGATCTAGGAGCCAGGAAGATCATCCAAACGTGAGCGTTGTGAAAGAATATGAGAATGTCTTATCAGAAATAGTATCTGGTTTTCAGAAATATTATCTGGTTTATCACCAGATTGTCGTGTAGGTTTCACGATCGACTTAGGACTACGAGCGCTCCCAAATCAAAGGCCTTATGTAAAATGATATCGAAGGAGTTAGAGGAGCTTAAGATCTAACTGCAAGAGTTGTTAGATGACGATTTCTTTAGACAAGCGTTTTCACCATGGAAAACATTTTTAGATGTTCATCATCGAAGAAGGATGATTCTGCGAGAATGTATATAGGCTGTCAAAAGTTAAATAAAGATAACCCTTAATAATAAGTATCCTTTAACGAGAATAGAACACCCCTGATAAGCTTAAAAGGAAACAAGTGCAATTGTGAGGATAGACTTAAGGTCTAAGCATCATTAGTTAAATGATAAATTGGTGATATACCCAAAATTTTCTTCCAAACCAGATAAAACCATTACGAATGCTTAGTTATGTCGTTAGTTGGCTAGTGCTCCATAGTATTCATGAACCACATGAATAGAATTTTCCACCTAGACTTAGAAAAGAATTCATTTTAGTATTTACCGATGACAATTTCACATACGCTAAGAATGAGTAGGAACATGAAGAATACTTGCGAATAGTGTTAGAACGCATAGAGTCGAGAGTTAGATGCCAAGTTCAGAAGAGCAAGTTCGAATGAAGAAGAAATGTTTCTTGGATATATAGTGTCGACAGAAGATGTTAAGATAGATTCATGCCAAGGTAGAGGCAGTACTCAAATGAAAAATCGCTTACCAGTTTGAATGAAATAAGAAGTTTCCCAGGTTGGACAGTTATAACAGAGGTTTCCATTAAGGAATTTTCTACGATTACTCAGACTTATGACACAACTGCATAGAAGAAAAGAATAAATGTACAGACAAGTGTGAGATAGGTACGCAGACGTTCAAGGAAAGGTTGATCATTACCCCAGGTTTAGCCCTCCCAGAGATGACAAGGAATATGAGATGGATGCTAACGCTACAAAGAACGAGATAGGATGGTATAAATGCAAAATGAGAAAGTGATAGCTTACGCTTCACAACACATTAACCTTAGGAAATTGAGTATTCAACCTACGACTTAGAACTTACAGCCGTAGAGCTTGCATTGAAAATTTGGACACACCATCTATATGGTGCAGGGGATGAGATCTTCACAGAACATAAGAATTTGGAGCGTGTATTCGAGCAAAGGAATTAACATAAGACAAAGGAGATGGCTTGAACTAGTAAGATATTATGATTGTGAAAATAATTACCATCTAGGTAAAGCTAAGGGTAAGAATAGATACGCTGAGTCGTAAGACTCCAATTAAGTTTAGATATCTCTACGTCGGAGAAGAAACGCTTATATGAGGATTCGAGAAGATGGATATAGAGATGCATGATGCATCAGCATCGATCGCAGAACAAATAGCGACATTAGAAATTATACCAAATTGCGAGAAAGATTATAAGTACCTAGATAAAGGACAAGTTGATCGAGGAGTTTCGACTAAGGATAAGAGCGGATAGACAAGACAGTGATTCCGAAACAATGAGTATTATGATAGAAATTAAGGAGTAGACTTAGTATTTCCGATGACGACGAATTTAAGATTTAAGAAAGGATTTTTCAGTGGAATAGAGTGAAACGAGACGTTGTTTCGTTGATAGAAAGATGTTTAGTTTATAAGTAGGAGAAAGCTTTTCACTGACAACTATACGAGTTGTGATAACCATTAAGGTATTCCAGAATGGAAATGGAAGGATATAGTTATAATTTTACGACGACGAGACGTTTGTAGGTCGCAAGGCAAAGGAGTTAGATAGTAAACTTAACTTTAATACCGCTTCTCACCTCCAGTTGATGGACAGTCCGAGAAAACGATTCAGATGCTCGTTGATATGCTAAGAACGATAATATTAGCCGCAGAGCGAATTGAAGAAGACATAGCCAACAACCGAATTGTTATAACAATAATTAATAAACTACGATAGGTATTACGCCTTATGAGACCTTGAAGAAGAAGTTTTAGATAGCTGCCTTATTGTTATAAGGTAGGTGAAAGAAAGAACTTAGGACCAGATACGATCAGTGAAATGATCGAGATCATACGATAGATCCGAATCAGAATAAAACAAGTTTAAAGAAGACAAAAGTCTTAAGTATATGCGACAATTCAAACTTAATAATCGAGAAGGAAAATAAAAGCTCCTTAAGATTTCTCCGTTAATGAGAGACCTTAGTTTCGTGTAAAGTTCAGACTTCGATAAAGATTTATATAATTAGCAAATGACTTGGAAAAGATAGTTTCCAATACGAATAGTTATGGCTTTACCGCCAAATTTATGAAATACTTATTTTAAGTATATCTCATTTTGAGAAAGTAATATATATTCGTTTTTATACACGAAGTTCTATCAGCAAGACGTCGTTCTAGAAACCGACTTAAGTCATTAGGAAAGAATGAAAACGATCTTGGATCGAAAAGCACAAAGGTTAAGGAGCAAGTCGAGACGATTAGTAATAGCGTTATAAGATCATCACAGGCAAGAGGAAGCCATGTGAGATTTCGGAAAAGAGTTGAGTAAGAAGTACTTCAAGCAGTTAAAGAGGATAAGCAAATTTCGGGACGAAATTTTTCGCAAGGGGGGTAGGATGTAATACCCCGGAAAATTCTTTACGTCCTAAAAAAATTAAAGTTAATAATAAAAATGGCTTTGCACGCCTAAGTTTATGATTTTGAATTCTAAGACTAACGGTCAAATCTGTTTCCGAAAATAAATTACGAAAGTCAGCTAGACGACTACTGTATTTAGGGTTAGCGCGTACGAAAAGTTTTTAGTTCGTAAACTCAGAACGGAAAACCGTCTGATTTTTACATTCACGAAATCGCGATACGAACTCGCCCGGGAAAGTTCGTTTTTATGATTTTTCGGACGAAACTCGGACTGTGTCGCCCCGAGTTTTTTGTCAGAATAAATTTTATAAATATTATTTTCCGATTAAGTTTAGTACGTTAGAATTTTTGGACGAATTGGATCGTGACGATTTTGTGCCGAGCTACGTTTTTCGTCGTCCGATTTCCGTAACATCGTATCGCGTCGGAAAAGCGCGTATTTTTCTTCCCTTCTTTCTCTTGGCCGACTTCTCTCTCTCATTTAGCATAGATATTTTCTTTTTATATGTTATTATGTGGACACCTAAGTCTTTACTATTCAAACTTTACACCTTAGGTAGTAACTATTCCTACTTTACACCTATTATACCTTATAACATTATGTTATATCAAATTAAATCACATCTCCTCCTTCCCTTCCCCCCCCCCCCCCCATTTTCGGCTGCACTCCTCTCTCTCTCTCCCATCTTTCATTTCCCTCCATTGATGAAGAAAGCTTCAAGATCTTGAGCAAAAGTTTTCACACAAGTCTTCATCCATCCATCGAACTTCATTTCTTCCTTCATTTAACTTCAAGGTAATCCTCTCCTCTATGATTCTATCCATCCAAAATCCTTTTCTTTTTATTTTCTTTGGATCGAAAATTTTGAGGAAGTTGAACTAGATGGTTGATCTTGGATTAGTGAAATTAGATGTGTTAGATGTGATAATTAGAGATTAAAATTGATTGAAATCAAGAACCCTAACCACTAGGTCACTACCGAAAATTTGGGGGTTTTTAGTGGGATGTTTGAATCTTTCAATTGATGTTAAAATCATGCTTAGGAAGTGTTTAATTAGTGATTAGAACCAAGAGAAATCGAAACCCCCAAGTATGTTGAAACCGAGTTCTAGGGTTTAGGGTTTGAAATTGGGGTTTTGCATTTTATTGTGTAATTGGACTTCTTTTGATCAATTGATGTTATAATAATATGATTAAGAGTTAAATGGTGTTGATTAATGAAGAAAATCACTCTCTTATGTGTTAATACCGATTTTTAGGTATTAATTAGGGGTTTGATATAGCTTGGTTTAATTGATGAAATGATGATAGAATTTGGTTTCTAATGACATTAGATGATATTATGAATTTAATTAGAATTTTCTAAAATAATTATTGATTTGGTAAGAGACAAAGATCTCGAATTAAGTTGAGATATAGTGATGATATGAAGTGATGAGTTGCATGAAAATGAATCTCGTTAGATGATGTTTGACGACGTAGAAAATGAACGAATTCCGATAACTTTTAGAATTTTGTAACAGACGAACAATTAGTCGTAATTAATAACTGAGAAGTCGAATAAGAATTTTAACTTGATAATATTGTTTATAATGGACTTGAGAACGACTTTGTAGTTGACGTCATGAGCTTTCGAGCTATTATAATATGAGTTATAGTGATAGTCGAGAACTAGAACGGGAAATTGTTAACTTGTTGGTTTAGTACTTGTTAGTTGAAAGCCGACGTTTAGAACGTCGTGCTATTGGACGAGTTTTGAAAAGGAGTTCATCACGTATGGGGGTACATGTTGACTGCCTTGAGAGTGAAATTTCATGAGAAATCAAGTACGAGAACTTAGAACGAACTTAGGAAGTTATACGTCGTTTCCATCGAGCATTTAGGGTTAGCCGCGGCAGTTTTGCGACCATTTCCGGAAACTGTAATATCTTCTAGTTCGTTTATCGGATTTGCGATCCGTAAATTGGAGCATAAACTAGACATCCCAAGCTTTCTAACGGTACAGGGCTCATCCCCTGTTTCCAATTCTCCTGTTCTGGGCAGCCCCCAGAGTTACTGTAATGCGCAGTGATTTTTCAGTTTTCTTTCTTCTAAGTTGTTTCGTTCGCAACTTAGTTTCTTCCGATCGTCTAGCCGTAATAACTTGACGAGTATCTTCCTACTGACCCTAGTGTGAAGAAAGGAGCCTTGAGTGCTAAACGAGACGAGACCTCATCTCGTATCCGTAGTAAAGAATGTTAGTTAAGCGAGAAATTGTCCAAGTCGTATAATGAACTAAAACGTAATTTTTCCTAAGTTGATTCTTTCCAACTTAGTTTCTTATGATCTTTTAAGTCGTATCGAGCTATCGACTACCCTCTCTACTGACCTAAGAGTCGAGTAAGAGACCTTTTGAGTCCTAAACGGGATTTGTACGAGTCTCGTTTCCGTTTAATTAAAATGAAACTAGTATGTGTGCAAATGCCTAAAGAAATGAAACGACTAAAACTTTTTCGAGTTTAAATGATCGATTATCTTTTACGACCCGATTTTAAGTATTATTATTTTTACGATAAAGGAGGAAGCCAGCAGTAAAAAAAGGACGGAAGATCAGAAGATCGGAAGCTAGTGCTTGTTAGTTCTGTATTACAAGGTGGGCTTTTATATATGAAATAAAATGAGCAATGCTCTAAAACCTTTCTTTATCGCTTTGATATCTGTGTTTTCAAGTGATAATCATGGCATAAACTGTTTAAGTATTTTATGTGAGTTCTCTTGTACCTATCTGAGTTAACCTTCGTGTTTTCCAGATTTATTAGTTAACGATCGGCTCTGAGTTAGCTGCTAAGTGCTTTCCAGAGTTAGTGCACTTTGTAACTTGTGGTGTATGTGATACCCTGTTGAGGGGTACCAGCCACGGTGAATGAGAATTGATCAAGATTTGAACGTCACATACCAGAAAAATGCTTGTAGAAGCTAATTTATATAAATGAGTCAGAAAAATGTTTAGTAGACACGGGTCTTTTTCAATAAAACCCCCGATGTGCTACGATTATGAGATGCCTGATTATTTATACTTATGAATATGTTTTCGGCAACGTGCCCACTAAGTACTTTTGTACTTAGCACTGCATATATTTTCTAAATGTGCAGGTTGAAGCGATGTAAGCGGCGAAGGTTGAATAAAGTTGTCATAGGAAGACTTTAGTTAGTATGAATCACTTTTCCGCTGCAGAACTCTAGTATTTTGATGAACATATATGTAATCACTGTAGACTAAGATCTGTCTTATAACTTAGTTTATCCATCGTGTACTTCAGTCGAGTAATCCTTCGAGAATTACTCTTCCTTTTGTAATTAAAGTCTTGTTCACATAATATATGTTGTCTTTTATGTAGGTATGTTCAGTTAGCCCCCTTCTTCCCCGTTTCTTTAATCTAACTCCAGTCGCACCCCGACTTCTGCCGTCCCTCGGGATTTGGGGCTGTGACAGTCGGAGTCATCGTTTAGTTTCTTGCCCAAGGAGTATTTATCTCTAGAAAGGCCCAACAAGGAATCATCACGTCTAACCCAATAAGGCAGGTACCTTCCTCTAATGTCAATCGATCTTAATCAAAAAGATGTGGAAAATACTCCTACTTCCCAATTGATTTGTGATCTAATATATCTTAAGTGATCAACGGCCTATTAACCTCTTAATCGTATTATCTCATATTTGAACAAGCTCATTAACATATCGAGAACACATGCATGCAATTCTCTAGCACAAATTAGACCTCTTAAGCATAAGTTAACACTTAACTGTCTTGCCAAAATCAAGCATAAGAACTTAGCTAGACATAATTATAAAACAACAAACACAATAAATTAAGAAACTCATAAGAAAAATTATATTAAACTTACGAAGTACGTGCAAAAGCAAATCTCGGCCAAAAGTTCCGATAAGCAAATACGAATAAAAGTGTGCCCGTAGGTCACAAATTCTCGAAGATATTATAGGGAAATAAAGCATGAAAAACGGCGATATGATCATAGCAGCAAGGCTTCGATATTTATAGGCGAGTGCTTAGGGTTTGAACCCTCTAGTCCTTAACATGGAAGGAATCCACGAGCTACCTTGGGATACAAGTAATACTTGATAAGCTCGACCCCTACATGACAAGTCACATCTATCTCCAAGAGATCCCTTGCAGATCCTAAATATAGTCGGATAAGGAAAGATATTTAAGTTAGATCATCTTTTCCTTATCCTTCTAGACCTAGGAGAGAAACTCGCCTGTTGACCAAAGCACTCCTCCTATCTGTCTTGACCAATATGGCTCTGCCTGTACTGCTTCCAGAAATGCTGCTTTCTTCCCCTGTCTTGCCCAGTTTCCACCTGCAAGGCAGCAAACACCTTCCTGCCCAAAATATGTCCTCCAAGACAAAAAAAACTAGACCAAAACACACACAAAGACTCGATCAAAACTACCTAAGACAAACACTAAAAAGACACAAAATATGGACTCATCATGCGTACACACTTAACCCACACTTGTCCTCAAATGTGCACAAATAACTTGCCCAAGACACAAACAAAAGAACAAAATACTCAAAACATGATCAACACAGAAGAGTTAGTCAAGGCAACACAACAATCTTTCATAATAATCTGCAAGTGAAGGGAAAAGAAAATGTCATGCTATCAAACAAGTCAAGATAGAATTGTAAACTTTTGGGATCTCCTCTCCACACTCATCACTCATGTGCTTAGGCTCCTTTTACACTCATGGACCATCTTGACTTCGGTATCACCATAGGCTTGCCTACCCTTTAAATCTAAAGCTCTTATTTTTAAATCTCAGAACTCATCATTAGGTCTTTTTAGGTTTTAAGCTTAAAGCAATAGGTATGAAGTATTTAGATCTTGGCTAAGGTCAGTTTAAACTCGTATTGGGCAACAGGAGGTTCCCAACTTCTTCTCAATTCCTTGCCATTAACTTTTTCAGGCTCAAGCTTTAACCCTTTTTTTCCTCTCTAGGGAACTTATAATTTTTTTCATTTTTTTTCCTCTTCTTTTTTTTCTTCTGTTCCCCTTATTTCTTTTATTAATTTTTTTTTTAGTTGAGACATAACCCAACTATCAACACAAAACTTTCTGCCCAGGATACACCCCAATCATTTCATCCCTGCCCTTTTCTTCTTAATACTGCCCAGGTTCCCACAACCAAATAAAACTCTTTTTAAAGGCAGTTTCTAAGTGATAGAAATAATCAATTTGACTCAAAAGGGTTATCAAAGGATAATGATATCAGGTAGTCAATTCAAGGCTCAATGGGCAAATGAAATAATGGCCTAAATCATCTAAGTTCAGAGATCATAAACCAAAGTACATGAAAGTTCTAGTTCCTCCTAATCAAAATGTCTTCAATTCACACACAAGAATGAATTCAATTAAGCTCAAAATCCTCACAGGGTATGTTCACCACTCAATCCATCATACAAGTCATCTTCTAGCATGCAAAAACTTAGCACTGTTCAACAAGCAGCAATTTAAGCACACAAATCATCATATCATCTTGTCCAACAACTCCATTCTGATCAACACAATTACTTTAAATAAAAAAAACACATGGCACAGAAACCCCATGCACACACTTTGCTTATAGCAAAGTCCATCCATGGAGGCCTCAACCTTGGACTCAACACACTCTTTGACAACCAAATTGGCCTCCCTACGCACACACTTTGCTGAAAGCAAAGTAATTGACGTAAATAGGTCAAGACACTAACAAAACAAACATGAGTATTCGCCTACCTCACCACACATTTTGCAAAGCAAAATGTGGGTGAGGTATTCGATCACTTAACAGACACAAAACAAATAAAACACTAAGACACTAAACACAAGATGAAAACACAAAAAACAAAGACACAAACATATACAGGAGGACATAATTAAGCAGAGGGGTCAGAAGCTGACCCTAATTTTAGGTGGCGGGCAAGGTTGTTGAGAGTGGCCTGCATGGTCAATTGCCCAGTCCATAGCTCATTGAGTAACTCCTCAGTCTTTCCCAGCCTCTCCAGGACATCCTTCAACTGGGTTTTCCCTGGGTTTTTGGACGAAGGTGTGGTGGCCTTCCTCTTTTCTGTGGATGACTCTCCTCCTAACGACGAGGCAGCTTCAGACGTGACCGTCTTCGTCTTCTTCTTCTTCTTCTTGGTCTCCTTCCCCTTCTCTTTTCTCTTCTTGGCATCCCGCTCCACTTCCTCACAGAGCTTGTCGAAGGAATCAACGGATTTCTTCTTCTCCTATTCTTCCTCTTCTTCCTCCAGCACCTCCATCTCCACGTCGTTGTTTGGCTGCGCTCATTCCTTCTCTGGTTCCTGTTGCGTGCTTGCTGGTGTGGCCTCCTCAGTAGTTTCCTCCGGCGTGACAAAGGTCTCCTCCACCGGTGCAGTAGCTTCTTCTCGCATCTCCTCTGGTACTGCCATTGTTTTAGCAAGAGCTTTGCTGATAATCTCTTCCGCTTCGGCTGTAAGAGGGTATGGTACTACCCAAAGTGATGGGTCTGGTTCGGCAAAAGAATACTCCGACGACGTTGATTCTGGTTCGCTGAGGTCAATATGGGTTCCATGAGGGATTTTGTTTAGTTTGTTTTTGGGGCGGGTTGATACCATTGTGAATTTAGGGTTTGAATATAGGAAGGAAAATCTACATAATTCGAAATTGGGAGGGGGGGAGGGGGGTTGAGGATGGAAAATGGTGTATGGCAGTTTGAATTGATGTTTTACGTGGGGAAGTGGAAAGGTTGGAGGGATAGTTGTAGTAGGGTGGCAGACGGTTATAGGGCTAGGGATAGGTATTGAGTGCGGTTGTCACATCGCACGTGATGTGGCAGTTATTGCCGCGTTAGCTATATTGCCCAAGTTTCTCGCTTAGCCCAGAGCGCCACTCTTGCCCTCCTGCGCACACACTTTTCTCGGAGCAAGGTGTCCAATCCTCCTTCTTCCTCTCGCCCAATACCTGTTTCCTATAAATCACCAATATACTTCCATGCACAGGGCAAACGTACTCTAACTTATGGTTAGACATTTCTACCCATAATGAAATTAAAATACGCCTAAGTTTGATGGAAAATATTAAAATTATGGCTATTTTAATCCCTATCTCCCCCTTTAAAAAAAAGCCTAAAAGAAACAAAATGCAAAATTGAAAATCATACCAGGTTGCCTCCTAGCCAGCGCCCCAGTTATCGTCGTGGGCACGACGTCCTTCTTGCCCAAGTTAGGGCTCCATCTCACAGAGAAATTTCAAGCATTCCTCTGGTTTCTCCAAGGCTTGGCCGAAGAAGGCCTTCAATCTTTCTCCATTGACTTTGAAAATCTTTCCCGTGCTTGCATTCATCACTTCCACATCCCCATTTGGATATGTAGCTTGTACTTCGAATGGACCAAACCACTTAGTTGATAGCTTCCCCGATATGAGTTTAAACTTGGACTGGTATAGAAGCACTTGTTGCCCAGGTTCAAACTTCTTGACCTTGATCAACGCATCGTGAGCCTTTTTCATCCTTTCTTTGTACAGCACGGAACTATCGTATGAGTTGAGTTTGATCTCCTCGAGTTCTTGCAATTGAAGCTTCCTAGCTTGGCCAGCTTCATCCCAATCATAATTCATCTTTTGAACTGCCCAATATGCTCTATGTTCTATTTCTATAGGCAAGTGGCACATCTTGCCAAAGACCATTCTATAGGGTGATATGCCAAATGGGGTCTTAAACGTTGTCCTATATGCCCACAAGGCATCCTCAAGACGCAAATCCAATCCTTCCCTGTTGGGCTAATTGTCTTTCTCAAGATGGCTTTCACAATGAGATTAGACAATTCAGCTTGACCATTTGCTTGAGGGTGATAAGCATTCGAAATCCTATGGTGTACTCCATATTTACTCATCAATCCCTTGATAGCTCCATTGCAAAAGTGCGTTCCTTGATCACTAATGATTGCCCTTGGCACACCAAACCGGCTAAAGATATTGCTCTTAAGAAATTCCACAACCACCTTTGAGTCATTGGTTGATGTTACCTTGGCCTCCAACCATTTAGACACATAGTCTACTGCCAACAAAATGTAGAGATTCCCTCTTAAGTTGGGCAATGGCCCCATAAAATCCATTCCCTATATATCGAATACTTCCACAGGCATGACTGGGGTCATGGGCATTTCATTCCTCTTGCCAATGTTGCCCTCCTTCTGGCATTGAACGCATCATTTGCACCACTCGAAGTTGTCCTTGAATATATTGGGCCAATAAAACCTACAATCCAATATCTTTCTTGCAGTCCTTTTTGGTCCAAAATGTCCCCCAAACACCTTGGAATGGCAATGTGCGAGGATGCTTGCTTGTTCCTTCTCATCAATACATCTACGGATAACTTGGTCAGTACACATTTTCCACAAGTATGGTTCAACCCATATGTAGTCGACTTTCCATCTTTAACTTGTTCTTTTGATATAGGCTAAGATTAACTGGAAGTCGTCCCAAGACAATATAGTTGCACAGGTCGGCATACCCTAGGTCTAGGTTGTCTTGGGCAAGAGCTAGGTGTTCGTCTGGAAAAGTCTCCTTGATTGGCTCGATTTCTTCTTGTTGGATGATGCGACTCAGATGATCAGCCACTAGATTCTGGGTTCTAGCCTTGTCCTTGATCTCAAAATCGAATTCCTGAAGCAACATGATCTACCTTATCAATCTGGGCTTGGTCTCCTTCTTGCCCATGAGAAACTCCAAGGCCGAGTGGTCAGTGTAGACTATGGTCTTGCCCCTGAGCAGGTACGATCGAAATTTCTCCACAGTAAAGACCGCTGCTAGTAACTCATTTTCCGTCGTAGAATAATTGCATTGGGCAGGGTTGAGAGTTCTGGATGCATAGTATATAACATGATTCACTCTTCCTCTCTTTTGCCCAAGAACCGCTCCCACGGCATAGTCACTCGCATCACACATCACCTCAAATGGCATTTTCCAATCTAGTGGTTGAATTATAGGTGCTGACACCAAGATCTCCTTTAGTGTGTGGAATGCCTTCTTGCAGTCTTCATCAAAGTTCCACTCCACTTCTCCTTGTAATAGTCTGGTCATGGGTTGCGCTATCTTAGCAAAATCCTTGACGAACCTCCTATAAAATCCTGCATGTCCAAGGAAACCTCGCAGCTGCTTCACGTTGCTTGGGTAGGGCAACTTAGCTATGATGTCGATCTTGGCCTTGTCGACCTCTATCCCTCGTTCTGATATGATATGCCCAATACTACAACATTTTCGCTCATAGATAATGGAGATTCTCCGTTATCTATGCATCGAAAAATCCATCATTTATAGTGGTGATATGTATGATGCGCTCATACATAACGGAGAAAATCCGTTATCTATGCTCTCATACATGACGGTTTTTAAGTATACATAACGGTGAAATATACGTTATCTATATGTATTATACATAACGCTTATTTCCGTTATAAAAGATAATTTTTCTCCGTGATCTATTGTGTCATACATAACGGTTTGACCAGTATTAATAACAATTTATTTTTATTATACATGGTTGTTATACATAACATTTTTTACTGATATAAATCATCTTTTTTTCCGTTATGTAATGACCTTATTGACAACGATTTTTTGTTCGATTATCGTTATGTATGTTTTGATTGAGAACCATTATGTATTCCTGTTATTTAATTTTTCTATTATTCATATTACATTAAATAAAATAATTCTAAAACAACGAACTTATCAAAATCATCCATAACATTTATATCATATATCATCCAAAACATTCATATAATAATCATCCGAATATAGTCTAAATTTCACACAAGTGTTCAAAAATATGTTTTGCAAAGAAAGAACCTCAAAAACTACACTTCATTTATCTCAACTCATCCATTTGCATCGGACCCAGGAATTCAGCTCAATGGCTCATAGTTAAATCCTGCCATGGTTAGAGAAGTAAAAAGCAAATCATCAACACATTACTCAACATCAACAACGTTACAGAAGAATACAGTCTCAAGCAAAAATAATTTAATTGGACACAATACCTCTCACTCCAAAGACATGTTTTATCACAGAGGTTGCCCATTTTTAACGAACCTCGCACAGTTAGCATCCCATCCACTTTGCATTGAGAACCACAAGAAAGCTTCAACTCCGTCCTCATACTTTTTTGATAATCCATTCTTTGACATCCATGACTTATCCATTATAATTTCTACCGCTAGAAGATTAAAAATCTGGAATTCCCAGTTAGCTTCAATGATAGGCCATACACATAGAAAATCATCTACTCTAATACCAGGTTCTGCCACTTACATTATATATATAATGCTGAAATCTGACCTCAAACATAAAAAGCCTCCATACAACAACAAACTCAAGAACGATAACAATATTAAACACCTAACCATACACAAACACAAGAAATCAGTTATATTTCATGGTTGAAGACTAGATTTGTCAAGTAAATACCACATTTCTTGATTCAATCTTTTCAGACATGTACTCATCAATGCATGTACAAACCATTGATGCTGGTTGAGGGTAAGTCAAATTTAAGGGTCATCCCCACTTCTATTAGCTGCACCAAGCACTCCCTCTCTCTCTCATCCATCACAAAATTCTCTCAATGAGACAATATCATCTCTCCATATTAATAAGACTAATAACACGAACATAAACAGCAGGAGGAGACAAACTTAAGAAGAAGATCTGCCGGTGAATTCAAAGAATCCAAGCATAAGAGCATAAAATATACTATCCGAACTGAAAACTCTGAAACTATTAAAAATATATTCCCTAAATTTTCATGCTTTGTACATGATAGACATGATAATTTCTACACATATAAGAATTGTTTCCTTATAGATGCAAAATTCTATTGATATTGATATTGACAACAAAATGGAGCAATGAGAAAAATGGGTCTTTCTCTTGACAAAATCCACTTCTCTTATTGTTACTCATGCATGTTTAATATTTCAAAGAAGATCAGTCATCGCATATCGTAATAATTTTTTTTCAACCTTTCTTCAATGTTGGTAAAATAAAGGATGTTTTATGTACCGTTTATAGTAAAAATATGTTTTTTTAAGCAAGTAGATGAAATTAAATGACAAAAAAATAAGCATGTCGCGTGAAATTGTTATGTATGCATTGTTATTATTTTTTGTGCGAATTTCTAGTAGTGCGAAAGTACCTTGGATGATAAGGGCTAGTGCGAGGAGAAGAGCAATAGAGAAGAATGTTGATGCATCTTGTGACGCCATGGGAGTGGTAGTTGAGAAGAAAATCTATACACAGTGAATTTGGGAAGCTTTGATCACACCTTCAATTTTAAACTGTGTTGGTTTATTCTCATGCTTCAGTAATTATGATTTCTTAATTGTAGCACCCCTCGCTGCACCATAAGAAAATTGATCACATTCACAACAAGGTACAACTAACTGCTAGAACCACAATATAATAAAACAACTAACCTGCAGTGGAAGAGCATGATTCCTCGCTGTTGTGATTTCAGAATAGGTTAAAAAGCATCATTATCAGTTCTGGAAAGAAAATGAAAGACTGTAGGGAGCAAGCCAAAAGACGAACTCAAACCTCAGTAGACTCCTCTCTGTTGAGTCTTCTGTTACAGAGTTTTCACCAACATCTTTAACATCGTCATTGATTTCAATACTAGAACACCTGCCAATACACAGAATTAAACAATGAGTATATACAAATGTTATCGGAGAAGCTCTCTGCAAACTTTACTTACCACCTCGTATCTGAGATTCTGATACCATGAAGATCCTCCATGTGCTTCGGATAGGGTCCAGGTGACTCTGATCATATTACCACATATTTTATGTTCATAAAAGCTTAAAAACCGGTAACAAATCACCAGACAAAAATATGTTCTAGAATCTATTATCTTCCTCAAGACAGAGTTAAACCAGAGATAATGATATATGTGTGAACTGCTACATAACAGACTCCACAAAATTAACCAAAATTTTAAAGAAAAAATTGAATTCTAAAAGAGACTTATCCCTCTAATTTAATTACAGCACAAATGGGCAAACGGAAACTTCAGGTGAAAATTGTGAACTCAATGCACAAATTAGTTTTTCCTCTTTTCAGTCTATAAGCAATATTCTTTTAAAAAATTTATGGTATCTAGTAACTGAAGGTGGCAGAGAACTTCAATTGTTTTGGGTACTGCCAAGAAAAAGAGTCCATAATGGGGCAAAAGAATAATCACAAATAAAAGAAAAGGAGTTCCATAAAACATGCTCACTAAAACTATCTAGATACTAGCAAAAGGTATTAGAAATCAATAACAATTGAGCAACAATTAGTATACGCTGTTCTTGGATTCTTGGCATCAAAGAATCCAAAGAAAACACAATCCTAACACTTATTGTTGTGGACCAACTTTTTGTGTTTTAGTGATCAATCGAGTTTCACAACTCACGTGGAAAAAGCACCTGTCTGCAGCATACAATATCACAGCTCAAGTGGCAGACGCCATTAAAATTCTCAGTCACTAAGCATTTGTTAAAAAAATCTTGAATGAAAATATCATATCAATTCAGATGTGCATGCCGACCAATGAAACTTCATATATACTCATGCATGCAGAATCAACAGAGATATCTCTGAGGCGCAAATACCAATTTTGGAATAAGGACTTAAAGAAACCCATTTGGAGAAATCAACTCTAGTTGTATCCAAGTAAACACAGACTACCAGTCCCAATGGTTCTCCTTAGGCCTTTTGTATCCATAAGAGCTTGCACTGACTACATTTACTGTGAAACCATATCAATACCATCAGACTAGGGACTATCGAACAGATAAAAATCAAAATCAGCTTTAATGGCACTATAAAATACCTCATACTGATTGCAGACGTAATGGTATAGGCAATACCAAATCCAAAATAAGCAAGTGGAACTAAAACTTCATGTAAGAGAAATACACACCATAAAATTCATAAATCCACACACTCAAACTCAAAACAATTCAAGAAAAATACAAAAAAATTAAACTAAACTCCTAAACAAGGCTTAATTCAGCTAACCAAATCCATATTATCAAGTCAAAACTATAAATTATCAATAATCCATGATCACAGCAAACACACACAACACATATGCAGACCCAGAACCAATTTGCAAGTAAGTAAATCAAAAATAAAATCTCGACTAAAATTTTGAAAAAAAAAAGAAAGAAATATGATACTCACAACCCAAAGCGGCAAACCTGGGATTCTAGCGGTGACGACAAGCCAAACCCAACTATATCCGACAAAACACAATTGCATCCAGAAATCGTACTTCCCAGTATATGAGAAGTGGGAAGATGAACCAGTATATGAAATCTAGATCAGCCTCGTATTCTATAAGTTGCTTTATGTATTAATTCCATGAACCAATCCTATACGTACCTGTTTGACTTACGCGACGTTGAATGGGGTAGATATTCCGGCAGACGGCGACGGTTACCTCGACTGTGAGGGCAAGTGAGGGAGACGTCGAGGATAGCAGCACCACTAGAACTTGGTTGCATCGGTGGTGAGGGAACGGCGACGCTGGATATGAGAAGACAGAAAGAGATTAGGAATTTGGGGATTTTGATGTTGGAGAAAGGAGAGGGATTTTGAAGATTGAATCTCGAAAACAAATTAGGAATTTCGATCTGAAACAAAAACTGGAGATGAATTCAAAGTGAAATTATCAAATTGGGGATTTCTGAAAACGAATTGAAGTGTGAGATAATTGAAGCTAAAACTGGAGATGAACTCAAGCAGGAGAAGAGTTTTGGTGAATTATCAAATTTGGGGAATTCTGAGATGAACAAGCGGGATAAAGTTTTGGCAAAATTTTTCGTTGGGAATATACCGCATTGTCGTTCATTAATTAAATATTAAAAAAAATTAAAAATTGTTATACATAACGGAATGGAATAACGGTTATGGCGACCGTTATTAAAATGAGTTCATACATAACATACCTCTTAACGGTTTAGTATAACCGTTATGTATATGATTAAAAGATAACGCTTATACATAACGTATGGCTCGATACCGTTATGTATGAACGTACATGACGGTTTTGGCATAACGGAGTTTTCAAATGTCCGTTATCTATGATAAAAGTGCGCTCATACATAACGGTATTTTAAAATGTCCATTATATATTAGTGTTATGTATGAGAGAAATGTAGTAGTGCAAACTACTATTCTCTCCTTGACCATGAAGTGACACTTCTCATAGTTCAAGACCAAATTCTTATCCACACACCTTTTCAGCACCATCTCCAAATTGTTTAGACACTTATCAAAATCTGATCTATAGACAGTAAAGTCGTCCATGAACACCTCTATGCATATCTCGAGCAAATCTGAGAATATGCTCATCATACATCTTTGAAATGTGCCAGGAGCGTTGCATAGGCCAAAAGGCATCCTCCTATACGCAAATGTACCGAATGAGCAAGTAAAATGGTCTTGCCCTGGTCTTCCTCAGTGACTCTGATCTGCATATAGCCCAAGTAACCATCGAGAAAGTAGAAGTACTTGTTGCCCGCCAACCTTTCGAGCATCTCATCAATGAAAGGCAATGGAAAGTGGTCCTTTTTGGTCTTCTGATTCAGCTTCCTATAGTCAATGCATACTCGTCATCCTGTCTGTAACCTTGTCGCAACCATTTCTCTTTACTCGTTCTCCACCACTTGAATTCCAGACTTCTTAGGCACGACGTGTACTAGACTAACCCATCTACTGTCAGAGACCGGGTAGATGACCCCAAGGTCTAACAACTTCAAGATTTCTTTCATCACTACCTCCTTCATTGCTGGATTCAGTCTTCTTTGAGGATCTCTAATGGGAACGGCGTCTTCCTCGAGCAAGATGTGGTGTTTGCACACAGTGGGGTTTATGCTTCTTATGTCGGCCAATGTCCAGCCAATGGCCAACTTGTACTCCATCTGGACTTCTTTCACTCGTTCCTCTTCCTCGATAGACAACTCCGCACTTATGATTACCGGTAGTGTCTCCTCTTCTCCCAAGTAGATGTACTTCAAGTGGCCGGATAATGCCTTCAATTCCAACTTGGGTGTTTTCTCTATTGATGGCATCAACCTATCTTCTTGTTTCAATATAGGAATCACCAATGATTCCACTCTACTTCTTGGTTCTGCATCTGATCTTAAACAGTGAACTGCTTCGACTAGCTCAATAGACCCGTCTTGGGCAACAACCTCCGTTAAGCTAATTTGTAGGGCCACATCCATCCTATCTTCAATTGCTATCTATGGCCAGAATTCATCCACCATCTGGTCGATATGGTCAACGTTATGCACCAGCTCCATGTCACTAGGTTGCTTCATGGTGTTGTAGATGTCGAATGACACCACTTCTCCTTCGAATTCACATGTTAGCTTCTCCGTGTCGTAGTTGATTCTTGTGCGAACGGTCTTTAAGAACGGTCTTCCTAGCAACATTACTGACGCCTTTTGTGATGATCTCCCCATGTCCAGGATGTAGAAATCAGCTGGAAAAATTAAGTTCCTTACCCTGACCAAGACGTCTTCTAAAATCCCTTCAGGCCATACAGTAGATCTATCTGCTAGTTGGATTGCCACTCTTGTTGGTTTGAGTGATCCCATCCTTAGATCATCATACATCGATTTGGGCATGACATTAATTGATGCCCCAAGGTCTAGCATAGTCTTCTCAATCTTCATGTCTCCAATGATGCAAGGGATATAGAACATCCCAGGGTCGGTACACTTGGTCGGCATGGGGGTGTCTTGCAACAATGTAGATACATTCTCATTGACTTGGAACCTTGCATCGTCTGTGTACTTGATCTTTCTTATACATAACTCCTTAAAAAATTTGGCACATTTGGGCATAGATGGTAAAACGGACAAGAGGGGTATGTTGACCTCGACCTTCTGGAACATTTTGGTCAGTTCCTTCATCTCTTGAGCTTCTTTATCCTTTGCGATTTGTCCTGGGTAAAGAGCTTTTGGTTCATAGAGTTTGGACTTGGTCACGTTCTCAGCCTCCTTCATTGTTTTAGCTCTGATTTCGGCAGCGTCAAGCTCAGCTTTCCTTCTTATGTCCACTGCTTCCCTTTTAACTTGTGCTCTTTTCTCAACTGACAACTCTAGCCATAGCTCCTCAACATCACCTGATCCCATAGGTGTCTCTTCATACCTCTCTGGTTCAGCCTCATCCTCTTGCTCCAGATTGATATCGTGCCCAAGAGACTGTTGTTGCCCAGATGCAGCTTTCTGAGGTTCATAATGGTCAGGCTCTCTCACTTCAGGCAACTTGGCTCCACTACGCAATGTGATAGCATTAACTTGAGCCTTCTTTATCTAAACTTGAGATGGTAGTTCTCCTTTCCCTCCATTTAGCATTGACTTGATTTGAGAGATTGATTCTACCAAGTGGCACAATGTTCCATTAATATCTCTGAAGGTTTGTTGACGCCTTTCTCCATATCTTTCTTCTTCTTGCGTAGTTCCGCTCGATTTCTCCTAGCTACCACATTCCGGCATGCACCGTGATCTTGTGGATCTCCGTCACTCTGTAGATGTGGCTTGGGCATAAACCGCGCTCAACTCAAGCTAGAAGAGCACACTAGCTTAAAACCAAGTCCCCGGCAACGGCGCCAATTTGACGAAGGGCGGTCGTCACACTCTTCGCACAAATAAATTTATAAAATACCTCTTGCCCAATAAGGTAGTAGTTAGTGGCAAGTAGGGTCGATCCCAAGGGACTTGGCGTAGATCTGCTCTTCAGGTAGTTCTCAACAAAAAGGGTTTATGATCGAGATGTATCTCAATATCCTGTAACTCAACACGTAAAATATCAAATAACAAAGAAGTTTGGGTTAGGGTTTCGAATCAATGATCCTAATTACTCATTACTCGTTCATTGGTGCAAATATATTCAATTACTTGATTTCATTACTTGGTTTAAGACAAAGATTAGTTTATACCCTAATGGTCACGAAGTCACGATATAAACACACTAAGCCTATATCTATCCAATTTTACAGATCTTGACCAGAAGGCAAGATCTCCTCTTTTGATCAACAAAGTCACGAAGATACTTCAGTAACGATGCTGCCCAAAAGGCATTAAGAATAAATAAACCCAAGACAACCAAGAGGTAGGTCAATACCGATTGCTCTCCAACACTCTTTACCTTCTTGGGCACGAGAGACACTCTCGAGTTTGATCCCAAATCCTGTTGATGACTTTCTAAATATCTAGATGGTGATCAAGCATATGTTAATATCAATCAAGTCTAGAATTATTCCTAAGTGTTTCGGGAACAAAATTAAATAACGAACTCATACAATTCGACCTCACGAGTTTAGAACGAGTAATTAAGACCACATCATCTACATCCAAACCAAATAATAAATTTAGCTAGACATAATATTAAACGAAAACACAAAACATATAAAGGAAATCATACTCGAAATTAAACTGGAAAAGGTTGCTGCTAAAAAATGTAAGTCAGCAACAAAGGTCTTGGCTTCAAGCCATCAACTAAAAACTAGTGCAGAAATACTGAAAATGAAATATAAAAACAAATTCGCCCGTAAGACTTGTTTCTTCCTCACTTTCACTCGATCTAAAATTGCAGAACTAAACTAAAAATTGTAAAAAAAACTCGAACTCTAAACTCTCACACGTTACAACATGAAATCGGCCATATATATAGGCGATGGAATTAGAGTTAGGTTAGAATCCTTGTTGGTTAAGGACTCTTTCCATCCTTATCCGCCTCTTTTCTTGTCCATACGGCTGCGATTTTACTTTCCTTCCGTGGTAGATATCTTCATTTATTAGGTTTAGCTAGGATGAGGAAAGAAATCTTCGATCCTTATCCTCTTCCTTGGAGAAAAAGAAATCTGCAGCTGCTACCGACTACATCTTGACTTTGACGTCTGCATCCCGTATCACTTCCTATGCTGATCAAGATCCTAGCTCCTCCAGGTACTCTGTCTGTTGGCTTCAAGGATATGGGGAGGTACTTCCTGACTTGTAGATTGAGTAGAACGTTGTTGCCCAGCTACAAGCTTCCAGCCCTATGCCCATTTGCATTGTATCGCCATCTCAGCATCTCAACAACAGATTTCCACTGGATTTGCCCAAGATCCCACCTGTTCTTCCCTGGACACCATCTCTCGACTTTGTGTCCTCCCATACACACTTTGACTCGATAAAGACCAAAAAGAACTAGAAAAATACAATAAAAGATGGACACAAATATGGGTACATCAGACAATTTCCATTTGCAATGCAATGAAGAAGTCGGGAGAGCTCATTGTTGAAGAATGCAACTTTGTTGATTGCTATGGAGAATGTGAAGAAAGCTTGCCCTTGCCACTTGAACACCCTTTGGAACAATTTTTCATGAAGGGCCTTCCATTTGAGTCAGATACTTATTGGGATATCGACAAACCATTGGAAATCGGAAGTAATGGAGTGACAAGGCAAAAGATGTCCCAACTTTGGTTAATTCTACTTTCAAATGGGAATGAAATCCACCTCCCGACCATTCACAATCTTTTTGAAGACATGAGATATTGTCGAGCTCTAAACGTTAAACGAAGCGCTTGTTGGGGGCAACCCAATGTTTTATTTGCTTTTAGTTTGTGTGTGGTGATACTCATATCATGTTTCTTTTTCCCTCCAAACCTATTTTCGAGCTTTATGCTCTTGAAATAAGTTTAGGAGAGGGGGGTGAGATAAGATATGTGTCTCACTTTTATAGCTTTATTTTGTTTCAATTTGTTTGTAGTTTTTTGAGTCTTTGTTGTGTAAGCATGCTTAGTTTGAGATTGTTGATGAGGCTTATGATTATTTGATTTGAGGAAATGATTGTTTGTAGATATTGCATAGATTGTGGATCTTTGATTGTTATTCTCTCATGTTTGACCTTTTTGAGTTTGAATCAAAATGAGCCATTGTGAGGAATTGAGCTTTTATAACCTTGTTATGATTAGCCTTCATTTTCGAGTGAGTTTATATTCAATCATGCATGATTTTTCTCTAGAACTTGCAATGGTTTCTTCCTTAAGATTGAATTTTGTGCTTTGAATTTAGAAATGATCTAAGGCCATTTTTCTTGAGCTTATTTTTCCTAAACACTCGTCCAAATGCACATAAAAATCTTTGTTCGCCTCTTTGAGCTTTTTGCCTTTTCTTTGAATTGTCTTGGGGTGGGTTGTTTTTGTTGAAAGTTTGGTGAAGTTGTTTGGAAGTTTGAAAGTGAAGAGAGAAAAATGTGTTGAACTTGGTTTGTTGGTATAAAATGTTTCTACTTAGCATAAGCTCTTAGAAATAAAAGCAAGTTTGAAAAATGTTGCTTTCAAGTGTTAAAAAAAAGAGAAAAGATAATGAGGTGATAAAAGAGCATAAGCAAGTAGTGAAGCTTAAATTCGGAAGTTTGACAAAAACGGATTTGATTTGAGCTTTATTGATCAAAAGTTTTGGTGGAAATTGAGCTTCGAATGAAATGGGAGTTTTGGGTGAAGTGCGATTCAATTGGAAAATTTATTAAGTCAATTAGCCAAAAACATCCTACCTAACTAAAGTGATTTAATTACAACCCGAAGAAGCGCTTATTGATCTTTATTTGAAGTACTCATTTAAGCAATTGAGAGGTAAGACGAGTTGCAAGCTTATGGTAGAATACATGTTGTGATTTGAAGTGAGTGCATACACTTCCCATTTTGCATTCTTGAGAGTGAGAGCCTATATTGTTGATGTATTCCCTTTTGGTGAGGATGATAACTTGGAAAGGCTGACTGTTTGAGATTATTGAGATATTAGAAGCATGAATTGTGATATTCCACTTGTAGTTTTGTTTTGGAAAAATTTCTGAAGCCATTATCATCAACATCTCGTTATAAGCATGCTTATCGTTGAGTCTTTCTTCTTTTTCTTGTTCGAGGACGAACAAGTGTTTAATTTTGGGGGAGTTGATAAGCATGGCTTTTCCACATTCTTTAAGGTTCATTTGATGTTTTTTTTGGTGGAAATCATGTTGGAAATAAGCTTTTGGTTTAACTTTGCTTGTTTTATGAGATTTTGCACTTGTTTACAAGTTTTAACCAAAATGCAGGAAAATTAAGATCGGATTGAAGCAAAACGATCTTATAATATGAAAGAGGAGTTTGATACGAAGTCATAGGAACAGACGGAGATCAATTCAGAGTCCGGACGAAGAAGAACGAGGCTAAACAAAAACATCGCGCGTGCAACAATTACCCGCACCTCACCACGCAGCCGCATGTACCGGAGCATACAGCTGCTGAGGCAGCATTTTATGAGCACCTAATTGCTCCATCTCGCGCGCCCGCATCCCAACTCTTCTAAGCCGCGTTTTTTGCACGTCTTGGGCCAAAATTGAGCATCCTACCCTCAACTTATATCATTTATTTCACTCTAGTTATTTGCCCATATATATGGGATCCTCCCCCATTTATAATCATCTTTTATTCTTCATTTCAATTTCAATTCCCAACTTCCCTCTTCTAGGATTTTTGCTTTTAGATTTTAATTGAAGACTTGTTGTGGATGTTTTTGAAGATTTAATTGAAGATCTACCTTTAGTTCTATATAGTATCATTTAATTATGGTTTTAATTTCCTTTTCCTTAGCTATTTCATTTTCTATGTCTAGCTAAATTCTATAGTTGATTTTAGGGATTTATGGAGACTCAATGATGGATGATTTTAATTCTCTAATTCTAATTACAATCTTTTTCTTGAATGTGGTTTTGGCTCTTAATTTTGTGTGAGAATTATTGATCATCTTTCTTGCATGCCAAGTATTTGTGAAAATTCTTAATAGGTTTTTATGAGCATTGACATCAAATTTCCACAACATGCATGGTTTTGAGAGTTAGTAAGTGATAAATTCATGTGTGGGAGCCTTAATCTTCATGTACTTTTGGGAGTTGATCTCTCGTCTTGAGTCTTAGCCGAGATAGTCGAGAGATTGATCTACTTTTGCTAGCTATCGAGAAAGGTTTAGTAAATATTTTTGTGATTGCTCCTCAAAATTGAGATTAAATATGGTTATGTGAGTTAGAAAGTTAAATTATCATCATCTCGAGTCAAAGCATCTTCCTAGAATCAACGCTTGTTTATTATCGTTCTATTTGATTGTTTATTGCTTTATTTCACTTTCTTGTCCTTTAATTGTTAATCTCTTGTTATTAGTGATTGAAAACCAAATCATGCTCCCTTATAAAGCTTGAATAGTAGGAACGTGTTTAAACTTTTTTTTCACCTTTTTTCGATCAATAGTCCTTATGGATACGATACTCGATTGCTACTACTACAATTGCCCATTTGAGTTGCGGTTTAATTGCTAAGTAATTTAGTGATCAACCATGATATAACAAAATAAGAATTTATTTCTAAATATAGTATTCCTTTCTCAAGATTCTACTGTACTTATCTTTTAAATATTAATAATTAAAATTTATCTTTATTTTTTAAAAATAGTTATTTTTTCACGTTATCCCTCTATTCGAAATGATACCGAAATGCAAACGGAACCATTCGATAAGCGGATGGGTAGACATTTGGGCCAGAGATTGGGCCGGCGGCCCGTATATGCATCAATCAGTCTCTTTAAATTTATTTATTTCTTTCTTTTTTTTAAAGGAAGTCGGTCCCATTATCATGATGTCATGTACAACAAAATTGTTAGTATAAGTTAACCGCCTTCTTTCTTGACCAGAAATAAAGGTAACTGATATAACTATGCCATTAATTAGTTTCCTCAAGAAAAACAAATGCCATTTATTAATCTGTTAGAGTGGCTTTAGGGTTAACTTAAGAATGATAGCTTCATCTTATAATCAGTATAAATACATACAAGTGTATGCAGACAGTCTACTCCCTATTGTATTTTATTCTCTATTCTGTTAGTCGGATTTTTACAATTTGACGATTTGAAGATAATTATATACCATATTTTGGGTGAAATAAATCCTAGTCAATGCTACATGTCGTCTAACCAATGAAAGAGTAGAGAATGAAACACAAAATGAAAATAAGAAATCCGATTTGACGAGCAACGAGTTTACTTTCATAATTCTCCTCTCATGAATAGTGCTTTAGCTTATTCTCAACACCATCAATTATTACATATTTACCTTACGTAATTAATTCGTAGGAAAATTCAGTCGATTTCGATTTGCATAAAAGTTGCATTTATTGGACCCATTCATAAATGGTTATTGAATTAATATAGGCATTACAAGGACGCAAGTGATAATAAGTTATAAGGAAAGGAGTTCAATTGCTGCGCCGAGCGGCCATGCTGCCTCAATCCTAGAACCCTTGTAATCCAAATTCTTGACCACCGTTATCTCCTTGAATGGATCGATGCCGAAACCATCCACCAGCAAAGTGTACTCATACACAAGATCCATGCACAAAAACCCCACATCCCGCTCATCAATTCCTGGAAATGTAGACTTTATGTTGTCTATATTGGCGCTGCACGCCCGCTTAGCTGTATTGCTGTACACTATTGGACAGATGCGGAGTATATTTGTGTCCGCATCAACAATACCGCTCTACACATACAACCACAGATAAATTCATTAATAGAGAGAGAGAGAGATATGCAGTAATTAATTAATTAGCCAGAGTATTACCCCGGCAGCCGTGTCATAGAGAATGATGCAGTGTACAAGTTGTTGAAGCTGTTAGGTTTAAGATGTCTCGTCTTACTTTGACTGTTAGTAACATTTGTTATTAACATGTCTGGAGTCAGATTAAATCTTATATTAATTAATTAATTGTATAATATATGCTTTTCTTGTTGTATTCTTTTGCACGTTTAAAAGTGCAGATTAATAGCAGTTGAAGACAGTTATGATATTCAAAAAAGTGGAACGTGTAAATGAAGATCAAGGAAGTTATGGACCATGGCATGAGGAGTTATGAGAAATAATCAACTTGTAACCGCCATTGACCACTCCATCTTTAACCCACTGAAGTTGGTGAACCTCGACAGTTATGGACGTCCAATTGGAGAGAGGGTGTGGATTAAACTGCTCATCAGATGGGAGGATATAAATATCGCAAGAGGTTCATATCACGAGTGCGGATTTTGATCGAGAGAAACTCTCTGCAAATTTCAGTATTAGCTGCTTCGCCATTCTGCCTACTGAGTGTTAGTAACATCGCAACCAACATCTGACATACGACAGCAAATTATGAAATCTGTTAAGTGTGGAAGCTTTGAATTGTAATGGAGCAAATCACGAAAGTAGGTAGTCTTATTCATATGTTCTTATTCTTAGGCAAATTATAGGCTGTAAAGATATGTTCATCTTACTTAGTAGATTAGTCTAGGATAGATTTAATCTTCTAGGGCATTCAATTCTTAAGTAGATCGTGTTGCGAAAGATTAGATGTTATTTCATTTCCTGTATTGTAATCGTTGGTTTCAATATAGTTTTTTAGCCGTAAGGCACCGGTATGTTTAATCACCTGCCAAAAAGTATTTCATTATGTTCTTTACTTATTCCGCTGCATGTTAAATCGAAAGTTATTAACATACAATCTGACGTTACTCTTTTGTTAACACAATGTGATGGTTTTTTAGTAATTGGGGCACCAAATTCTAACAGAAGCCATCTCCGCCTCCACCGCTCCAGACGCCATTGAAGGAACAATTTTTGTGGGAGCAGGGCGCATCCAGATTAAGCATCTTGTGAAGTTAGTGCCGGTGGGCGGCGGCATAACCTTATAAATCTCATCGTCATAGTCGTAGGTCCCTTGATAACCATTAGTCACGCACAGATTGCCGTAACTTCCAGAAAGATTCAGGCTTTGAGCTCGAGCGGCTTTCAGTCCGTAGTTCAAATAACAGCAATTCAATTAAATTACAACATTCAGTTATGCTATTAATCTTAAGTGGGTAAGGTACCACCTGTGAGTGTAGAGGTGATAATTAGTTCCTAAAACGAGTTTTTGAGCGACGTAGGGTTCCTCTTCGGGAGATGGAGGTGGGGCGTTTGAAGCAGCATATTCAGAGATGGCATAAGCCATCTGCACCGATCCTCCACCCAGATCAATCACACCTACCGTCTCCCCCAATTCTCCCAAACTCCCTAATAAATAGTTGATTGCCACCTGCGCCACCATTATATTCAAATTTAATTAATTTAATTAATTCACGCCATATTCACTTTAATTTACCATTTATGTACAATGAAAAATGAAAAAGTGACGGTGACCCATTCCGGCCTGTAATCCAGACTGCTTTCTGTCTCGAATAACCCCTTCACCTTAACTAATTTATTTACAAGTATTAATTTTCATTTCATTAAGCACCTAGCTTGATTAATTAATTAATATAAACTTACTGCGTCCAATATGGCTTCAGAAGCATTGCCCGGTAACAATCGAAGACCAGCCGTTGCCTGCACACCCACATATAAACACACACAGGGTCGTCAGTAATTAATTATGTATGCATGTATGATAGTGTATATTAGCTAAAGCTAGCATAAGTATTTGAAAAAACATTGTGGAGCTAGTAACGGTCGGAGGCCAGAAATATCAGTCACGGAGGTCCACTTCAGACACAAAAAGATCATGTAAAAATTATCTGATTGACAAAAAAAAAAATAGAGTCAAACTCTTCATTTGAGTTAAAATGCCCAAATTGGTAAAAACAATGCTTACGAGCCAAAATGAAAAAACCGACATCCAAAAACCATTACACCATGATAATCAATTGCCAATTTACTAAATCATTACACCCTCACTCCTCGTTAAGCTGCCACTACTGCCTAAATCCATATTCATCAAATAAAGCGTCCAACGTCTAATTTAAGTTATCAATACATCTTGTCTTTCAAATTTCAACCCTTAATATTCATCTTTTAAAAAATGACTTAATACCATAAATATTCATAATAAAAAAATAGAAGTTAAAGTTCATATAACTAAAAAAATAAAGATGGCATAGCTACAAAAATTTTAATATTCAACATAAGAAGTCAATTATAGTGCTAACCTAAAAATATTATTTTAGAATGCTTTAATATTGATTGGCACTACAAATTTATAATGAACTTTAAATTTGAATTCAAGCATAAGAAAAATATGAATTGTATATTAATTCAAAGCTGCGAGGACTTGGATGCAAATTTAGGTCTTAGATTTGTTAAGTCGGTTTAGCAACTAATATAAAGCTGCGATTCTATTGTTTACAAACACAGTTTTGGGGTGAGGGATACAAAGAGAGAAAGGAAGAAATGGAAACTGGGTAGAAGAGAAATAGGAATCTTAATTCTTGTTCATTAATTGTTTCAGGGTAATTTCTTAGATTTCTCTGTAATTGTATCTGTTCATCATTCAATTAATAAAGCAAGCCAGGTTCACCCTCTGTGGATTCCACACGTAAGGATCGAAGCACGTTAAACCACCTTGTTCTTTTGTGTTCGGGAACAACTTGTTCCGCTTGCTGTAAGAGAGGCCTCAATGACTCCGCTGCACCATTCGGATCATTTTCATATGAACTCAGACCTGGTTCTATCTGCATTGCATCCCAGCCGCCCATTATTAATTAAGATATGATACACCGTAAATACATACATATATATATATGCGTGGCATCTAATCGGAAAACTAATTAAAACTCATACAGCGAGAAAAAACTCATAGTCCTGGCCAATTGGGAGGAGAGTCATGTCGTTGTCGAAGCTGAAAACACGAACTCTAGAACCCGTGCTTCCAGCGTCAAAAACGACTGCATATTTCTGCTCCTCCCAATGAAGCACTGAGAAGAGCACTAGCAAACGTGACACCCCTTCTATCAACATAATATCTTTTCTTTCTTTTACTTTCAATATATTTTTCAGCTTAATTAATTTGTAGAATTTTGATACGAATCCTCTCGATGATCATCTGTATTTATAATACACATGGCACTGGGCATTGGCATGTGCGGTTCATTTATCATTATTATATTAATAATCTATTACTCCCTCTGTCCCACCGAATACGGCCTAATTCATATGGATACGGAGATTAAGAAAAATGATATTAAGTTTAAAGAAAGTGTTTAGTATAGTGTGAATGCAATATTTTATAATGCTAATAAAGTTATAGATGAGATGGTTGAGTGTGCAGTGGGTGTAGATTAATGAGATTTAGATGAAATGGTTGAGTGTGTAATGGAAGTAGGTTAGTAAGTTTAGATGAGATGTTGGGCCATGTATATACACTAATTATTTTCTTTAAAGAAAATATGCCAAATATAATTAGATGGTATGGTGAGCCATATATTCAATGGACAGAGAGAGTATAACAGAGCCCCACATCCAGAATTTTTTTTTTCTTTTTTGGAAGAAAATCCAGATAATATTGAATGAATAGAGTAGGATGAACAATATTCATTACATTAAAGTACTTAGGCCCACTGCCCAAACTAGCATAAAAAACGTGACATATTTTATATACGTAAACATCACATCACTCTATTTTCAATTGCTTACTTTAATTCGGAAAATTTGAATTTATAATCCATAAATAATTGTAATGTTGGCTTATTTTGTAGAATATTGAAAAGAAATACTCTCTCTGTCCCGTTTAACTTATCTCATTTTGTCATTTGGGTGTCTCGTTCAATTTGTCCCATTTTCTTTTAAAGAAATAATTAAGAAATCACTTTATTCACTTTATATCACTTCAAAACCGTTTTATATCACTTTATGTCACTTCAAAAACACTTTATATCACTTTATCAATTAAAAAAGTACTTTATATCACTTTATTCACTACACTAAACACACATTTAATCATTTAATACTCTTGTTCTTAATCTCTGTACCGATCCCAAATAGGACAAGTTCAACGGGACGGAAGGAGTATATTATTTTGGATTTATTCGGTAAAGTTATTTCTACATTTAGAATTGACAGTTCTTACTTAATTTAATACTACTAATTTGTTAGTTGCTGTCTATTTTTAGTCTTTCATCTTAGTACTATTCTCTTATATTTTTGCACAATTAATTACATAACAGATGATTAGCAACTAAAGTTTTAAAATCGTATTTAAGAAATGGGTAATGATATTCAGCCACACTGTGGCCAGCCACACGAGCTAAAAATGGTAATATATATTTTTAAAATGGAAATATACTCTAATTGGGAACCATAAACCTAAAAGGGAGAAATATACATCCACTCCGATCACATTATTGCATTATAATCATATTATATTACAAGGTTCTTACATCATTAGTATGATTATTACTTAGGATATTGGATAATGACTCCTGGAGTCTCATACCTCATGGATTCTATAACTAATCAATAAAATACGTTTTCAAATAATAATAATAATAATTGTTAAAAAATAATAACTTTTTGAAGGGCAATTATAATAATTTATTATTTCAATTATTAGTCAACCAGTAAAAAATGTTATTTGATTATATAAAAATATATACTTAATTGTAATTTTAAAAAAAAATTGAACTCATCATATTTCTTTCCAATATAATATACATACTATTTTACTATATTTATAATGACAATATAATATTTAAGTATATATCCAATGAACTAATATACTCTTTATAAAAATAATGGCGAATTTTTATCATAGTAGAAAATGGATAAAGAAACTACATATATATCTCTTATAAAAAAAATATACTTCTATATTGTCAATATAATATATTATTTTAATATATATTATTATATATTACACATTAATAGTCCTTAAATAATGAAAATAAAAGAAATATAATAGGCAATTGTATATGTTTTTGTGCAATAGTCAAAATTAAAACATCAAAGTTCAATTACTTTAACAAAAAGTAATTAACATGTAACTAGTATATGTTGGCCTAATCCAATTTTACAATGCATTTATCCAAATATAGTAGGCATACTACAACAAAAAAAGTTAATTAGAAGGTTAAATACAAAAATATAATATATTTATCAAATTATTAATTTAATATTTGAAATTAATTCAATAAGTTATCAAGGGTTAATAAGTCAAATAGTGTCAATCTCAAGTTTGAGCTATTTTCGAACATGCTATTATTGAACTAAAATTGAGTAGCTTGATTCCAATTGCAAAAAATATACTTATATAAGAGATAAATTGTAGTGTTATTTATGTACTCCCTCCGTTCCATTTCATAATATTTATATGGCCGAGCACGGATGATAAATGTGAAAATATATACTTATAAACTAACTTTTTTTAGAATAATTCTGTCAAAATCAAATAGGAGATGAAAGAGATGGAGAGCTCGAAATAAGAGATAGGAAGTAATATTTATATTATTATTAACATAATCATATGAGTTACGTGCCAAACAACCAAATAAAAGTCATGATTGGTCTCTCATCCGTGTTTGAACATTTTGGAATGATATTAGCTAATTCAAGATTAATTAATTATTACAAACAACCAATCCTGAAAATTAATCAACGGGGTTGAGAGCTTCAGCGCCAACCGTGGAGAATAATTTAAGAGACATATTTTGAAATAGCCATAATGACCATTAAAATATAAATTTTGGTCCATCTTCTTCAAAAATATAAATTTTGACCATTTTTTTCAATTTGGGACGAAAATACCTTTAATAAGATGCGGAACGGGTCGGGTCGGACGCGGGCGGGCGCGGGTCGGGTCGGGCAGATATAAGGCGTTTGGTACTTCTGGTACAAATTTAGTTATATTAGTACCAATAGTTCTAGTACTTCTGGTACGAATTTAGCGTTATTAGTGCTAATAGTTCCAGATTTGGTACAATTGGGACGAATTGTAGAATTAGTTCCAGATGTTCCAAGTTATGATATGGTACTCTTGGGACGAAAATTCCAATTATTTCAAGTTATACCGCTCCGATTTTGCGGCTCCGCCTTCGCTTCGATTACTAATATAAGGATAATCGTCGGGCAACAATTTAGATTTCTTCGGCTCGCTCCGAGGCCTTCGGCTCCCCTCGCTCGAATCTTGACCAAAGAAGAAGCGGCCAACAAAAAAAATGAATAGACAAACAAAAAATAATGAGGCAAACAAAAATTTGGCAATTAAAAAGAAATAGAAAAAAAAACAGAAAAAACGAAAAATAATCTAGAAAAAAAAAGAAATAATAAGGAAAAAACTGGAAAATAAAAAAAAAACAAAAGAAATCTGAAAAAAAAAACAGAAAAAAAGAAAAAAAATCTGGAAAATAAGAAAAATAAACAGAAAAAAGAAGAAAAAAGCTGGAAAATAAAAAAAAACAGGAAAAAAAAAGAAAAAAAAACTTGGAAAGGAAAACAAGTGTCAATAAAATGGATCAAGGATTGATGGATCAAAAATAGAAGAGGGAAGGGGGTATTTAGGTCCTAAGTTCAAAAACATGGCCATAATTTATATTATGAAGAAGATGGGCCAAAATTTATATTTTAATGTTCATTATGGCTATATCACATGATATTCTCATAATTTAATTGTGGTAGTAAAGCAATTCTGATTTTCTACTTTCTATCTCATTTATTTCTTCACTTGAATCAACATTTGTCCATTTAAAGATTTATGGGGTGTGTTTGTGTACACCAGTTTTTTAGTATACAATCGGGTTAGTCGGGGTTCGGGTTTGACCCGTTGACCCGCACTACATTTATTATAAAAAAAAAATCGGTGCTGCTCCATTGGAGAGTCAAACACGCGACCTCTCGACCAAGCAAAGCCTTAAGTTGTAGCGCTTGGCCACTAGGCTACTACTTCTTTTATATGCTTTCAGGTACATGCATCTATCTATTTATAGTTCGGGCTTTTAATTTTTAAAGCCTTGTTCTTTATTAGTTTTTTTTCTTTTTTCTTTTTTTTTCGTTTCTTTCTTTAAATTTTCTTCTCCATTATGTTGTTTCTTACCTATTATTCTTTTTATTTGTTGTTTCTAATTTTTTTTAATTATTTATTCTTCATATTATATTTTTTTAAAGTATTTTTCATTTTTTCCATTTTTTTCTTAATATTTATTTGATTATGTTGTGTCCAATTATTCATTTTTTTTAACATTATTTTCATTTAAGAAGTAATATTTTTAAAACATTACATTTGTTTATATCAATGATTATTTTTCATTATGATAATAATTACTTGATCGAATTATTGAAAGTACAAGTTGTCGTAAATAAAAGTACATATTTTCGTAAAGAAAAGTAATATTTTTGAAACGTTACCTTTGTTCATATCAATGATTATTGCTCATTACGATAATAATTACATGATGGAATTACTAAAATACAAGTTGTCGTGAATGAAAGTAAATATTGTTGTGAAGAAAAGTAATATTTTTGAAACATTACCTTTATTCATGTCAATGATTACTTTTAATCACGACAATAATTAATTTATCAAACAATTAAAAGTATACGTTGTCGTGAATAAAAGTAAATATTTCGTGAAAAAGTAATGATTGTGAAACATTACCTTTTTTCATATCAATAGTTATTACTTTTCTTAACGACAATAATTACTTAACTAAGTAACTAAAAGTATAAGTTATCATAAATAAAAGTAAAATTGTCTTGAACAAAAGTAATACTTGTAACAATAACTAATAACTATTATTAATTTATAAATAAATCAAAGTAATTAAGAAAATAAATTAGAAAAAAGAGAAAAAAGAAAGGAAAAGAAATTAAGAACAAAGAGAAAAAGAATAAGAAAAGGAAAAATAAAGGTAAATGTAAAAAAAAGAAAATAGAAAAAAAACCTGAAAAAAGCAGCAGAAAAAAAAATTGCATCACTTGGAAGTTGGGATCGAACCCAAGTGAGCGACATGCTTTACACCATTTTTGCCACTGGGCTAGCGGCCCATCAACTATAACATACCCACAAATATATGTATATATATTAATTTGCAACGAGAAATTAAAAAGAAAAAGTTGTTGGGCGCGTGGACGTGCCGTGAGGGACGCGTGTAATTCACGCACCCGACTTATGGGTATGGATGGGCTCGCGGGTCAGATCCGGGTCAAAAGACCCGGTTGTATAGCATGAAACGTTATACGGAAACATTTGTCAAGATTTATTTATTTATTTTGAAGGAAAAGAATTATTAGTTTATCTAATTGTACAATACTAAAACATTTTTTTTAAATTGAAAAAATTTGACAAAAATCTAATAATATGAATTGTGGTATAAAATAAGACATCAAAATTAAGGACTGATAATCCCAAGTGCGTCTAATCTATATTTTGATTCTCTCTCCATCCCTCTCTAGTCTCTATCCCATCGTCACCACCAATCTTACTCTAGAATTTAAAACACAAGCATCTCTGCATTATCTTGCCCCACGAGACGAAAAATATCAAAACATTTGTGCGGGTCAGCCTTAATCTGATCTTTCCTTAGAATATCAATATTAGTTGAGCCTTAAGTTGGCTAGATAGCAACCTAACTCCGCTAATGTGCCAACTAAAATATTGGTTTGGCGTGTGCGATGCACGCGCCATCCACTTTTGCCTTTTAAGCCCGACGCGATTTTTGTTGGCTCGTTATTGTGTTAGAGATGGGTTTTATCATCGACAGAAGAAGAGGGACAAGCCTGCTTAGTACGGTTGGCTGCATCAATCATATATTATTTAGTCAATTCCGATTCAGTTATTCTTAGTTTTATTATTATTATTTTAGTTATGGGCTTATTGTTTTATGGGCTTCTTCTGGCCTTGTTAATAAATACGTTTTCTTTTCTTTACGGAGGGGCTATCTAGGATTTTGACCTTGATCAGGAACGGCGCTTGCGCTTGGAAGCAGAAGGTTCCTCTTCTGTGGGATTTTCTCTATTGAACTCAGTTTTGATTATTAATCGTTCTTGATTATTGTTCTAAATTATTTCTCCATCCTTTTTACTCTAACAAATTGGTCCAACTTGTCGGATCCTCTTATGCTGCCAGAAACTCGCCATAAAACTATGGAGAACACGCTAGAGGCGTTGGAGAAAGGGATGGAAGCAATGACTGCCAAGATTGATTCTTGGGAGAGATTGATTCCGTGAAAGAGTCAATCAAAGAGATGAAGCAACTGATGAGTGAGATGTTGAACGCATAGAGAGCAAGGGCTGATTCACGAGTCGAGGGCTCTAGCGGCAAATCCAATGGAACAAATGGGAAATGAAAATCTAGTGGCGAAGGAGGCAGCAGTGACGAAGAGGTTGAGGATGTTAAGATGCCATTTACTCCGTCAAGACCTCATGCAAATCCTAAGTATGTGAAAACTAATCTGCCACCTCCTAAATCATCAGTTGTACTTGAAATATGTCAATACTTTGGTGGGATTGAAGGAGAAGGGTCTGCACCGCAGGGCACGAACATGGGGTTTGGAGGTACAGGCAGACCACTCACGAGTGGGGAGATTTTCGCAGTTGCATCCCAGATGAGTTTACCCATGTTTGGAGGTACCAACCCTGAAGGGTGGCTGATTCGGGCAGAGCAATACTTTCAATTGCATGGCACACCGGAGGCTCGGATGCTGGATTTCGCCCTTATTGCCATGGAAGAAGGCACCTTGTCGTGGCTTTAGTGGGTTCGTGCTAACTCTTCGGGCATGGCTTGGAACTTGTTCAAGCTGGAGACGCTACACATGTTTGGCACTAACCCCTTATCTAATCCTTGTGAGGCGTTGGTGCAGACTCATCAAATAGGATCGGTAAGTGAGTATGTCACAGCTTTTATCTCACGATTAGTTCATGTGTCGGGTCTCGCAGAGACATATTGTCTGGGGCTATTTCTAAATGGACTTCGTGAGGATATTAGACCTAAAATACGTTCCCAACATGCTCGTAACCTCTCAGAAACTATTCACTTGGCTAAGAAAATTGAACAAGAGGTGAATGCAGCTAGGGGATATGGGCACACTCTAACATCAACCCTGTCCCGAACAACATCAGTGGTTGTCACTAATTTGCCAAGCAATTCACCAAACTTCTCGTCAAGTCGTGGCTCAAATTTCCGAACCCAGACTAATTCAAGGGGTACGTCTACTAATAGTTTAGGTAATTCTACAAATTCTGTAGCTTTAGGTGCAACTATTACTCGAGGCCGCCCGACTCGTCAAATATCTCATAAGGAGTATTTAGCAAAATGAGCTGCTGGAAAGTGTTTTCGTTGTGATTTACGTTGGTCACCTACGCACCGATGTTCGGATAAGACGCTATAGGTGGTGATTATTTGTGAGCCCAAAGAGGAGGAAGAGAGGGAGTCTGGTGTAGAGGCAGATCTGAAGGTGGAGGAAACGGATACCTCGTCAGAAGAACCAGAGGTAGCGATGCTTAACTTGTCGCGGGTCACAGCTCGGGGGTTTGATGAGCCACAAACTATGAAGTTAAATGGCAATATTATGAAACAAGAAGTGTTGGTGATGGTTGATAGTGGTGCGAGTCAATGTTTTATTTCTGAATCCATGGCTAAACGCCTTAATCTGAATATTGATCGTTCGAGTAGTTCAGCAGTGAGATTGGGAGATGGACGGCATGCAGCTAGTGCGGGAATTTTCCGGGGTTTGTGGTTAGTTTTGGAGAAGACTGATTTTGCTGTGGATTGTTATGTTTTTTAGTTGGGCAGAGTGGATATTATTTTGGGAGTCTCTTGGCTCACTTTTTTAGAGGACGTGCGAGCTAATTGGCAGCGTATGACCATGCAATTTAGATACGAATGAAAAGAAGTGCTGCTGACGGGAAATTTGGCTTTTATTCAGAGAGAAGTGACTTACAAACAAGTACATAAGTTGGACAACATTGGGGGTTGCTGGCTGATTTTTGTACGACATAAGAAAGACTCGGGATGCATTGAGTTGCAACAATTGGATGGTTGAGAGGCCAAATTGCCTAAGGCAGGGGAATGGCTCAAAAACCAGATGTTGATCAAGTTTCAAGCGGTAATGCAGCCTCCATCCGTGTTACCTCCACACCAGAGGGTTGACCATCATATTCCTCTTAAACTAGGCTTAGTTCCAATATTAGTGCGACTTTACCGTTATAGTCGCATGGCTAAGGATGAGATGGTGCGGTTAGTGCACGAGAGGTTGGAGGCCGGCATTATTCAACCTAGCGTAGGACCTTATTCGAGTCCGGTGTTGTTGGTTTGGAAGAAAGACGGTAGTTGGTGGTTCTGCATTTATTATCAGGAGTTAAATAAGCAGACTATTGCAGATAAGTATCCTATTCCGGTTATTCAAGAGATGTTGGATGAATTGCACGGAGCTAAGTGGTTTACTAAACTCGATCTTCGCTCTGGATATCACAAGATCTGAATTTCGCTAGAAGATATATCAAAGACACCCTTCCGGACTCACTCTAGACACTATGAGTTTCTTGTGATGCCCTTTGGCCTCACTAATGCCCCCGCTACATTTTAATCTGCCATGAATGATTTGTTTTGCCCTCACCTCTGTAAGTTTATTCTGGTGTTTTTTTGATGACATATTGGTTTATAGTGATGACTGGCAGGTTCATATTAAGCACTTACGAGAGATTATGTGGTTGTGGCATGAGCATTCGTATTGCGTTAACCCCAAGAAGTGTGCTTGGGGGCAGTTGGAAGTCGAGTACCTCTGCCATGTTGTGTCAGTTGAGGGCGCACGAATGGATCCGAGAAAGATTTCTTCAATCTTAAGTTGGCCTACTCCTATTACGGTGAAGGCGGTGCGTGGATTTTAGGGTTTGAGTGGGCATTACCGTCGTTTTATCAGCAATTATGGTCAAATTGCTCGCCCACTGACACGCACCCGTCGCATGGTACGATCAAAATACTTGTGTATGCTCCAGACGAACACTACACGCTCCTATGCCCACAACCGAACTGGCTAGTCTTAGCGGTAAGCTAGGGTCGATCCCACAGAGAGTGAGGAACTACTTTACTCTTCAGGTGCACAAGTTTGGTTGTCACTATCCAATCATGTTATCTGCACAAATAACTTAAAAGTAATCAAATATAAAAGGGGTAAGATTTGGGATAGGTCATGATTGTTGCTGATATGTGTCTTCGGTGATAAGCATACTGAAGATCCGTCCATGCTTCGTACAACCTCAAGGCGTGGCCCAAAGATATTGGGGCGTTTCAAGAGTTTATACTCCACACTTGGGATGGTTGAATCCCTTGTAGTCACTTGGTCCGAAGGTCACGCTTCACCCCAATCATAAGGTCGTGCTTCACTCCTCCTTAGATAATAGTCATACCCGATCCCTCTAAGTATGACCCTCACCAACCTTCTCTTCCAAGCTTCACGGCTCCGCACCTACAAAGTAGACATAGCTCGTGGGATATCCATTTCCGGTAACACGTCCAACCGGTCATCGATATATCTACGATGCGTGAGGTGAGTCCCTTGGTCAATAACCATGGCTTGATGCCTCGTCACAGTTGATGGATAGCCATTAGAGAAGTCCAAGACCGAGGAAAGACGTAGTATCCCCTTGCACATTCCTCACCATCCAGATCTACAACTCCATTGAAGGCGCTGCTCAGCTACTCGGTCATAAGCATACGGAACAATGATGTCTATCATGCCCTGGCTTTTGCTTGGCATGGTACAACCCTTACCAAACGGAGATCACCCGCTAGGTCAGAACTGCCCATGAATTCTACTCAGATCTCTCCGGAACCACTAAACTCAACTGAATGCGCAAATGCCTCACGAATATCTCACATATCAACAATTAATCATTTCTCCTACCCAAATCTCACCAGGGGGATTACTCACACATAATGAAATACATAATCACGAAGGTAAAGAAACACATGAATAACATAAAATACGAAGTACTTGAATTAAGAAAATACCTAAGGCAACCCGCCTTGGAATTGTTCACGACAGGAATTGAAATGAAAGCGAGTAAATTGTTTGGTACGAAAATGTAAAAGAACTAAAAATAAATTATATCTTGAGTTGAACACTATCGAATGCTAGGGTAACCAACGTTGTGCCAGCCACACTTGCTGGACTTTTATAGTTGAGGTTGTGGCAGTAATGCCCATTCTGACCATATTTCCTCTGTTTGCCTTGGACTGAGCTTTCTTCCTTCGAACGACTGCTTTCTTCCCTATTCAGACATTACGGACACAAAAAGAAAGGAAAAATAGGGCCAAATGGTCCAAAAGTCGAAGACGCATCACACCTACACACTTAAATCGTACTTGTCCTCAAGTATGCAGGTGGGTTCACAAAAGACATCAAGAATAGAGATGAACGAAAAGGAACAAAGACTTCAAGACACGAGACTGCACAATTAGTTGGATCAGCTTATATATGCATGCATCAACCATGAAATCAAACGACATACCCTTGAGCACAAAATTAACATGTATAGAATGCAACATTCTCTCACGCTCCCAAGTGTATGGTTGAGTGTTTACTCTCACACTATACCACTATTGGTTCTGCTATAGGCTTGGTTGTTGATTCATAACAGAGTTTTAGCACATTTAAACATCAAATGGACTTTTTAGGTTCATACTGGGCATAGAGAGTGGGGGTTAGAATTTCTGGATAAGTAGTTTAAAACTTTGTTCCAGTCATACTGACCTCTTTTTTCGGTATTGTACTCCCAGTTTCTCTTTTCTTTCTTGTTCAGGGCTTATTTTCTTTCTTTGATTAAGCTTACTTCCTTTACTTCATCATTTTATAATCCCAACTATTCCTTTCTAAATTATGCTTTTACACTAAGAGTAACAAGTTGCATTTATCTTTTGTACAATGTGGAAGTCATATATTTTATTCAATTCGAACTCAAGGCTAATGAAACAGTTAAGTTCGGCTCAAAGTGGTTAGCAAAGGTTATTTTAACTCATGGAATAAATTTTGAGGCTCTAGATCAAAGGAAACTGCTCTAATCATGTGAATCTCTACCAGCCAGCTAGAATCTACAACCAAGTTCTAGGATTACCAAGCAGCATAGTCATACCAAGAATAAATGCAAATCAGGCTAAAAAACTCACAGGCAAGAGTATATTGTATGGTCACTACTGCTTCACATGTAATTTTGCTCATCATGCCATCAAACACCCAAACCAAACAGCATGCATATTCCACCAACATCACTTAACTTGCGCAACACAGACTCTAACTATACACTAGACTCCTTAGACACCATTAACACAATACACAAAAATCAAAAGATAAAAAAAATAAAACCTAATCTGCAAGCAGGGATAGAAAACTTAGTCATTTTAGTCGGAGGCATCCTCCTACTCTCCGTCAGCTTTAGCCATCAACGCCTCAAAACCAGTCCTCATGTCTATTTTGATCACCACTATCTCCTCTCTCAGCATTGCCACTTCATCACGCAACTCCCTTAGCTCCGCCAGTATGGATGCTACCTCACCATTGGTAAGGCGTGGAATCACCTGCTCTCCTGCCCTGTGCAGTTCAGTCCTGCCTGAGGCTCCTTCTGGATAGACCAGCAAATAATTACCATGCTCATCCACCTCAACGATCCTCCATCTCACGAAGCGCCCTTGGTCGAGGAACCTGGTGTCCGACATAGAGGTGTCATCAGGTTTCTCCACATTAAAATAGGTGAGGTTCTTTGCAAGAATTGTCACCAAGGGGCAAAGGGACAGGTATTAGTTGTTGTGGGTAACTCCATACTGGAATTGCAGCGCCACCGTGAACCCAAAGTTCACCCTTTTCCTCTCCAACATACACTACAACAGGAAAATCTCCTGCTGGGTGATCACATTTGATCCTTCTAGGCGGCCATAAATGTTGTAGGCTAGCCACCTATGGCATATTTGCAGTGCTGGGTCGCGAATTTTGTTGGACTTGCTGATGTTCTTCATATACTTGTCCTTGGTGGAAATGATTGACCAGTAATGGTCAATCCAAGATTTCCATTCCGTCGAGGCCACTGTTTCTACCTCCTTATACTTTTCCTCATAAACATCTCGTGGCTCGAGCACCCAGTTGGATGTTCAACTCATTGATAAAGAGAGGGAACATCCTACCTCGTAGTTGAAAGTGCATGGTACCAGGAGTCTCGATGGTGTAGTTCCCACGGGGCTTGAACTCAACCATTCCCATGAATTCCTCCAACATCCTCTTGTAAGCCAAATAATTCCATTCCAAAACTTTCCCCCAGCCTATTCCTTCAAAATACCCCACCACCTTCTCCTTGATTCCAAACCCCTCCAACGACTCTGTGAGCAGAAAATACCATGGAGTGATCTTTCTGTTCTGGAGGACGGCATACCGTTGGTTGTCTCTTGGTATGGTCGTACCAGATGAAGCAGGTCGCACCAAGCATTTGCGCTTGGCTGTAGACTTCTTGGTGGTGATACTGGGTGCAAATTTCATTGGGGCTGGTATTCCTCCAGAGTCAGAACTATCCATAGCCTCTGATTCCTCCCTTCCTTCTTCAACTTTCTTTTCTTCCTCCTTCTCCACATCCACTGCCTTCCATTTCCCTTTTTCCGCAGTAGAAGCTTTTCTCACCGTGATTGTAGTGCTAGCCTTGCTCCCCTCCTTGCTTGGTTTGGTTTTTGGCGGTAGAGAGGGTTTTGAAACATCCAACTTCTTCTTGACTCCCGCCTTCTTCTCTTTGCTTTGTGGGGTTGGGTCTCCTTTAGACTGCACAGGGGAATTTCCTTCTTCCCCTTCTTCCTACATTGTTTGTTCCTCCTCTTGTTTATTCTCTCATTCCTCCTCCTCGTCGTTGGAGGCGGTATGACCATCCTTCCTTGACTGAGAGTGAGAATGTGAATGGCTGCGAGGTAGAGTTAGTTCCTTTGCTGGAGGCTGCGGCACGGTGGCACCCTTATTTCCTCTGGTGGTAGTAGGTTTCTTCTTCAATGTGGGTGCAGTCGAAGTGCTCTTCGCAGCAGGTTGCTTCCTTTCCTTCTTTTTAAGTGGTTGTTCCTCAGCTTTTTCCACCTGGTCGGAACCCTTGATTTCTTCAGTATCCCCTTCACCAGTGGCTTGCTTTTCCGGTGAAGGTGATTTCTCATGCTCCTTCTCCTCAGTACTCTGGGGAGGCATAGTTTCTTCCACGACTTGTGTGGGTGTCTACTCCGACGCAGAGCTGCGTGTCTTTCTTTTTCCACCAGCTGGTAAAGGCTTTACAGCAGCACAGTGCTTTTCTGCCCAGTGGTGGTAGTCTGAGTGTTGCTGGAGGCGGCGCCGCTCTTGGAACTCTTTCTTTCTGCTAGTTTTTTAGTTCTGGCCATGGTAAATTCAAAGGTTGGATAGTGTAGGGCTGCTGATTTTTTGAGTGCTGATTTTTCGAGTGTTTTTGTGTGGAGTATGCGAGAAACTGATAGCTTTTATGGGGGTTATGAACGATGGTTGAAAAATCTGAGTGGAGAGAGTGGAGAATGTGTGTAGCAGTTATGGAGGTGGTGGTTTGAAGAAAGAAAGAGGAATTAAACCGACTTGGGGATAGAGATGACGGTTATGGAATATTGGGGATGATTAAGGGAAGAAATCATTACCAAATTCAAATTTCAAATTTTCCTGCGGAAATCGAAGCAGTGTAGTCACTTCCTTGTCGGACGCGCTTCCACGTCACTCCTCGATCAGACATTTTCCGACCATAATCAACCATGGGCCTCCACCTACACACTTTGCATCGCAAAGTGGGTTTGAACTCTCCATTGGGCCTGATTAATCTCAGATCGTCTCCTTATTATTTCCTTCAGCCTAAAATCAAGAATTAAAGAAAAGATTCCTAATTACCAAAATAAAGCAGCAGTTGTAGTCATACAGATGACCACTCCTAGGTTGCCTCCCAGTCAGCGCTCTTGTTTATTGTCTTGAGCTCAACCTTCCCAAATTCTTTTTCACTAGTAAATGGGGTCAAGGAGAGAACATTTCTCCTTTTGCTGATTCAGATTGGAATAATCAAAGTACGGCTTTAATCGATGTCCATTTACCACGAATGTGTCACTACCATTCAAGTCATATACTTCAATGCTTCCATTTGAAAATATCTCCTTAACTATGTATGGACCTCCCCATTTTGATTGGAGTTTCCCACTCATTAATTTAAAGCGGGAGTTGAAAAGTAGTACCTTCTGTCCAACCCAAAACTCCTTCTTACGAATTTTTGCATCATGAATCCTCTGTGTCCTTTCCTTATACAGAATATCATTGTTGTATGCCTCTAACCGAAGCTCTTCAAACTCATTTAATTATAACTTCCTTTCATCTCCGGCCATAGTTATACTGAGATTAATTTTCTTGATGGCCTAGTATGCTTTGTGTTCTATCTCCATAGGTAAATGACATCTTTTCCCAAATACAAGCCTGAAGGGAGACATCCTAGTTGGAGTTTTATAAGCAGTTTGGTATGCCCATAACGCGTCCCTAAATGATTACTCTAGTCTTTGCGATTTGGATGAACCACCTTCTCCAATATGCCCTTCATTTCCCTGTTCGAAATTTTAACTTGTCCATTTGTTTGAGGGTGGTATGTTGTTGTCACCTTATGCTTTACCCCCATTTGTTTGGTGAATGCCCTAATGGTGGATGGTGGCATTATAGAAATGAGACCCATGGTCGCTGATGAGAATCTTTGGAACACCAAACCGATTGAATACTTGCTCCTTCAAGAATTCAGCTACTGTATGAGTATCATTGATTATTGTAGCTTTTGCCTCAACCCACTTGGATACATAGTCGACTGCTACCAAGATATACTCATAATTACCAGACTTTGGGAATGGTCCCATAAAGTCTATCCCCCATACATCGAAAACTTCCACAGGCATAATAGGCGTTTGAGGCATCTCATCTCTGGCAGTAATACCTCCAACCATCTGACACTTCGGGCAGCCTTGTACCCATCTCCTTGCATCAACAAACACCGAAGGCCAATAAAACCGCTGTCCAGAATCCTTTGGGTTGTTCTTTTACCACCAAAGTGCCCACTACACGAAGTACCATGACACATTTCCAAGATCTGAGTGTGCTCGTCTTCAGGGACACACCTCCGTATGACTTGATCTGTTCCAATTTTCCACAAATGTGGTTCTTCCCAGAAGTAGGAGTGGGCTTGCATCACCAATTTCTGGTTTTCAAATTTAGTTTTCCCTAATGGAACCTCTTTTGTGATCAGATAATTGGAAATGTCTGCGTACCAAAGTTCCTTGTCGGTGAAGGCATATAGAGATTCCATTTTCGTACTGGCATATACTGCACACAACTTCTCGTCAGGGAAGGTATCTACTAGAGGTTCTCCATCATCCTTGCACGCTTGCAACCGGCTCAAATGATCTGCTACCAGGTCGGCATCTCCCTTTTTATCCCTGATTTCGATGTCGAACTCTTGTAGCAACAATATCCATCTGATAAGACGTGGTTTAGACTTTTTTTTCACCATCAAATACTTCAAAGCTGCATGGTCAGTGTATATGATTGCCTTGGTGCCCAAAAGGTAGGATCTGAATTTCTCTATGGCGAATACCAGTGCTAGTAGTTCATTTTCAGTAGTGGTGTAACTGCACTGAGCGGGATTGAAGGACTTTGAGGCATAATATATATAATGTAGCTCTCCTTCTCTTTTCTGTCCTAGTACAGCCCCAACCGCGTGATTACTGGCGTCACACATAATCTTGAAAGGTGATTCCCAATCTGGGGGCTATATAATTGGAGCTTATACAAGTCTACTCCTCGGATCAAGAAATACCTCTTTACAATCATCATCGAAATCGAATTGGACATCCTGTTGCAGCAGTCTAGTCATGGGTTGGGAAATTTTTGTGAAATCCTTAATAAAACGACGGTAGAACCCTGCATGACCTAGGAACGCCCGTATGTGCTTGACCTTAGTTGGGTATGACAATTTAGCAATGGAATCGATCTTCACCTTATCCACTTCGATCCCCTTTTCGAAAATATTGTTCCCTAACACATTCCTTCTTTCACCATAAAGTGGCACTTCTCATAATTAAGCACCAAACTTTTTTCCATGCATCTTTTCAACACAAGCTCTAGATAATTGAGACATGTATCGAATGAGTCTCCATATACTGTGAAGTCGTCCATAAAGACTTCAATACGGTTTTTCAGTAAGTCTGAGAAAATGCTCATCATACACCTTTGAAAAGTCTCAGGTGCATTACATAGACCAAACGGCATTCTTCGGTAAGCAAATGTTCCATCTACACATGTAAAAGTGGTTTTCTCTTGATCTTCTTGAGCCAAAAAGATTTGCATGTATCCTGAATACCCATCCAAAAAACAGTAATAGGCATTACAAGCGAGGCGCTCTAGCATCTGATCGATGAAAGGTAGAGGGAAATGGTCCTTTCGTGTGACCATGTTCAGCTTTCTGTAATCTATGCAGACTCTCCATCCAGTTTGTAATCTCGTTGGAACCAGCTCTTCCTTATCATTCTCCACAACTTGTATCCCAGATTTCTTCGGTACGGCATGTATAGGGCTAACCCACTGGCTATCAGAAATAGGGAAAATAATTTCTAACTCCAAAAGTTTCAGAATTTCCTTAAGCACCATCTCTTTCATCACAGGGTTCATCTTTCTTTGCGAATCTCGCACTGGTGTTGCTCTTTCCTCAAGGTATATATAGTGCATGCACTCAGTTGGACTGATTCCTTTAATGTCTGTCAAGGTCCAACCGATGGCTTCATTACTCTCCCATAAGACCCTGACCAATCTCTCTTCTTGCACTATGGTCAGATCTGAACTGATAATTACTGGAAGAGTCTCCTCCAGTCCCAAATAAGCATATTGCAGATGTTTGGATAATTTCTTAAGTTCCAATACAGGGGGCTTGACAATTGATGGAAGCAACTTTTCGTGCTGCCCATACTGAGAGAACAGCTCCGGTTTTCTCTCTTTAAATCCTCCAACTGAATATACTTCCAAAATGATTTTCTTAATCCTATGGTCCACTTCGAATTCTGCTTCCAAAGTGCTTTCCTTGAGCGAATATAACTACATAATAGCCTCTTTCATATCCCAATCTCTCATTTGAGAAGCATTATGATAAGTAAGACTAGATTGGATTACTTTGTTTGTCGAATCACCAGAACTAAACTCAAGGCTTTGTTCCTGCACCAATGGTTCGATCACATCAATCATCTCAACTGACTCCACTTCTTGTTTCCTCCTCATGACTTCATAGATGTTGAATTTCTCCACCACTCCATCGAATTCACAGGATAGAATCCCTATTTTCATATCAATCTTTGTTCCCGCAGTCATCATGAAAGGTCTGCCCAACAAGATAGAATTTTCCTTGGCTTCTGATCCCGTGTCCAATACATAGAAGTCGGCGGGAAAAACCAAGTCACCCACCTTAATCAACACATCTTCTATTACTCCTTCTGGGTATGCATTAGACCGATCTGCTAATTGTATGACCACTCGAGTATTCTTTAGCTCTCCCAAATCTAGACGATTGAAAACAGCTAGGGGCATCAAATTTATCGAAGCCCCTAGATCCATCATGGATTTATCCATATTCCTTCCTGCTATGTTACATGGTAAACATGCCAGGATCCTTACGTTTTGGGGGTAATTTCTATTGGATTACAGCGGACACACTCTCCCCCATCACATATCGAGCATCTTCTTCTACTTTCACCTTTCTCGAACATAAATCCTTCAGGAACTTAGCATATTTTGGGATTTGTTTGATTGCGTCCAATAGGGGTATGCTTAGTTCAACTCTTTGAAACATCTTCATCATCTCACTGGCTTCTTTTTCTTTGGCTTTCTGTCTTAGTCTGCCCAGGTAAGGGGGTTCAATCTGCTCCTCACCAGTCAGTTCTCCTGTAACTCGGTACTGGTCCCCTCACCTCTTTTGTTGTTAGCTTCTGCCTCGGCCAAAAATTTTTCTGCTCGCTCGTCCTCCACCTCTGTCAATATCACCTGTGCTTGTTCTTTATGATTTATTCCATGTAGAGGGAGCTTCCCCGTATTTTCTTCTACTTTGGCGAGTGCTTTCGCCAAATGACCAATCTGCACATTGGTTTGATTCATACTAGCTCGAACCTCATTCCTAAACTTTTCACTTTCTTTAGCCATATTTTCGATGGCTTCCTCCCATGGTGCACGTCGCTGATACGGAGGTTGATACACTTGTTGCTGTTGGGGTTAGTAGTTTTGTTGTGGCAGTCCAACTTGATATTGTTGTTGCTGTTGGTGATGGATATACTGTTGTGAAGACCCTGGTAGACCCACATTGTTCTGTTGAGTCTGCCCGTCCTGATTCAACCTAAAATTTGGGTGATCCCTCCATCCTCGATTGTACGTGTTAGAGAAGGGATCATACTTTCAATGGAATCCTTCATTTTCCCCCATAGCATTTACATCCATCACATCTTCACCAAAATTCGGGCAATTCTCAGATTGGTGCCCGGTATCATCGCATAGGCCACACTGGTGAACTTTCTTCTGTATGGTCAAACCACTCAGTAATTCCTTGATTTCCTTCATTTTCTTACTTAGTGTGGTAAGATTCTCCTTTTCCTCATCCTTTGAGGGAAATTCCCTATTTCTTTCATGCGCATCCTCTCGTGATTCCTCAGCCATAGTCCCCAATAGTTTGAAGATTTCCTGGGGTGTTTTGGCCATCAGTGATCCATTGCATGCGGCTAACACCAGCCCACGATCATGTCTATGCATTTCTTTCACCAAGCTCTCCATTTGATCCTTTGGAGTAATTTGGTGGTGGGGGTAGTTGCTCAAAAGCCGCTTAAATCTCGTCCAATACTCATAGAAGGATTCCATCCCATCTTGTTTAATATTCCTGATTTCCCACCTCATTCTCTCGACTCTAGTTACTGGAAAGAAATCCTCTAAAAAGCATTGTTGCGTCTCAGCCCAGGAAGTAACACTTCCTTCTGGCAAGTTGTACAGTCATCTCCTTGCACGATCCACCAATGAGAACGGAAAAAGTACTAGTTTAACATATTCTTGAGAATTCTCATTTGATTGGTGCATCACTGTCATTTCAAAATCCTAAAGATGGGTATGGGGGTCATCCCCAGCGTATCCATTGAACTTCGATAAGACCTGTATCAGTGCTGGTTTGAGGTCATACCGCTCAGTATGGAAAGGGTTCGCTGGTAGAGTGATCCCGTTCGGCCTGAGATTCAAGTTTGTTGGGTATGCCAACTGTTTGAGGGTCTGCACATGTTCTGGTTCTACAATAGCGTCGCGTCTCGCTAGTAGTCGTCGATCATTTTGGTCGATGTTAGGATCAAAAATCAATGCTCTGGCTACTCGACAGTTCCACGCATACACCAGTAACGGAAGATGGAATGAGAAGAGTAAAATTGTTGCGCGTCACTCTTTGGCAACGACGCCAATTTTGACACCCACCCGTCATATGGTACGATCAAAATACTTGTGTATGCCCCAAACGGACAGTACACGCTCATATCCCACAACCAGACTGTCTAGTCTTAGACAGTCTTAGCGGTAAGCTAGGGTCGATCCCACGGACAGTGAGGAACTACTTTGCTCTTCATCTGCACAAGTTTGGTTGTCACGATCCAATCATGTTATCTGCACAAATAACTTAAAAGTAATCAAATATAAAAGGGGTAAGATTTGGGATAGGTCATGATTGTTGCTGATATGTGTATTTGGTCATAAGCATACTGAAGATTCGTCCATGCTTCGTACAACCTCAAAGCATGACCCAAAGACATTGAGGCATTTCAAGAGTTTATACTCCACACTTGGGATGGTTAAATCCCTTGTAGTCACTTGGTCCGAAGGTCACGCTTCACTCCAGTCACAAGGTTGTGCTTCACTCCTCTTTAGATAGTAGTTATACCCGATCCCTCCAAGTATGACCCTCACCAACCTTCTCTTCCAAGCTTTGCGGCTCCGCACCTACAGAGTAGACATAACTCGCGGGATATCCATTTCCGGTAACACGTCCAACCGGTCATCGATATATCTACGATGCATGAGGTGAGTCCCTTGGTCAATAACCATGGCTTAATGCCTCGTCACAGTTGATGGATAGCCATTAGAGAAGTCCAAGACCGAGGAAAGACGCAGTATCCCCTTGCACATTCCTCACCATCCAGATTTTACAACTCCATTGAAGGCGCTGCTCAGCTACTCGGTCATAAGCATACGGAACAATGATGTCTATCATGCCCTGGCTTTTGCTTGGCATGGTACAACCCTTACCAAACGGAGATCACCCGCTAGGTCAGAACTGCCCATGAATTCTACTCAGATCTCTCCGGAACCACTAAACTCAACTGAATGCGCAAATGCCTCACGAATATCTCACATATCAACAATTAATTATTTCCCCTACCCAAATCTCACCAGGGGAATTACTCACACATAATGAAATACATAATCATGAAGGTAAAGAAACATATGAATAACATAAATTACGAAGTACTTGAATTAAGAAAATACCTATGGCAAACCGCCTTGGATTTGTTCACGACAGGAAATGAAATGAAAGCGAGTAAATTATTTTGTACGAACATGTAAAAGAACTAAAAGTAAATTGTATCTTGAGCTGAACACTATCGAATGCTAGGGTAACCAATGTTGTGCTAGCCACACTTGATGGACTTTTATAGTTGAGGTTGTGGCAGTCAAATTCTTCCTCCGGCAGATCATATCGGTGTGATTGATTGCTTGCCATATTTAGCTCGATCTTGATAGATGCTTGATTGATCGGATTGTTGATTGGCCATCAACTGGTGATTGATTGGAGTGATTTGATTGCCTTCCAGATCCTTCTGCTGCTGGGACTCAACATGATCTCTGCAAATATCCTTCATGCGTCTTTCCATATTTAGCTTCGGCGGCTGACTGATGATGACGGTTGTGGTCATACTGGCTGCATGCTTTGGTTGCCCTCACACCAGAGTACTTTTCTTCTCCTGTGGGAATCGGTTTCATGCAGAGGGACATGCATTTGTTGTTGTGGGTAACTCCATACTGGAATTCTAGCGCCACCGTGAACCCGAAGTTCACCCTTTTCCTCTTCAACATACACCACAATAGGAAAACCTCTTGTTGGGTGACCACATTTGATCCTTCTAGGCGGCCATAAATGTTGTAGGCTAGCCACCTGTGGCATATTTGCAGTGCTGGGTCGCGAATTTTGTTGGACTTGCTGATGTTCTTCATATACTTGTCTTTGGTGGAGATAATTGACCAGTAATGGTCAATCCGAGATTTCCATTCCGTCGAGGCCACTGTCTCTGCCTCCTTGTACTCTTCCTCATAAACATCTCGAGGCTCAAGCACTCCCAGTTGGATGTTCAACTCATTGGTAGAGAGAGGGAACATCCAGGGTACTAGGAGTCTCGATGGTGTAGTTGCCACGGGACTTGAACTCAACCGTTCCCATGAATTCCTCCGACATCCTCTTGTAAGCCAAATAATTCCATTCCAAAACTTTCCCCCAGCCTATTCTTTCAAAATACCCACCACATTCTCATTGATTCCAAATCCCTCCAATGATCTGTGAGCAGAAAATACCATGGAGTGATCTCTCTGTTGTGGAGGACGGCATACCGTTGGTTGTCTCTTGGTATGATCGTACCAGATGAAGCAGGTTGCACCAAGCCTTTGCGCTTGGTTGCAGACTTCTTGGTGGTGATAATGGGTGCAGATTTCGTTGGGGCTGGTATTCCTCCAAAGTCAGAACTATCCATAGCCTCTGATTCCTCCCTTCCTTCTTCAACTTTCTTTTTTCCTCCTTATCCACTTCCACTGCCTTCCATTTCCCTTTTTCTGCAGCAGAAGCTTTTCTCACCGTGCTTGTAGTGCTAGCCTTGCTCCCCTCCTTGCTTGTTTTGTTTTTGGCGGTAGAGGGAGTTTTGAAACATCCAAAAAAACCCGTCGGGCTTTGGGCCAAATTGTAATAGGATTTTTGTATTTAATTATTTATGATTTTATGATATTTCTTTTTACACAGTTTTTAGTTTTATTTTTTACATTCATTAGTATTATTCGTGTTTGTTTCCTAGCTACTCTAAAAATGAAATACTGCTAATGGTGTTATTGTTGAAACTATTGAGCTTTAAGAATTAAATTCATGTCATTATTTCATTATTTGGTTGCTGGAGCCTGCAGGTTATTGAGCTTTGAAAATTACTTCTCTTTTTTCTCAATATATAAATCTCCTACATATGAATCCACGACAAATCAACAATCCACAATATTTTAATTAATTAGAACAGAGAGAAAAGGAGATGAGAGATAAATTATTGATTTCGTTAATATCATTTCCGTATTGCTGGCGAGAGGAAAGGTTAGAGAGAGAGAGTTAGAAAATAAAAATATATTATGAACAATGTTTTTTTAAATAAAATATATTTACTTGTTGTTGGCAGGTTTTGAAAAGATTCGAGCCATTTTGGCCCGACAAGCCCGGTGACCTGCGTAGGGTCGGGCTGGGCATTGATTTTAGCAGCCCGCTGAAATTTTGGATCGGGCTGATCTGGCCCGAAAATATACATTTGGCCTGACCATGGGCACTACGTTGCGAATGAGCTCAGCTTATCATCCCGAGATAGATGGACAAAGTGAAGTTAATCGTAGTATGGAGACGTACTTATGGTGTTTTGCATCATCGCGGCCGAAGCAATGGCATAAGGTTCCTCTTCTGTAGGATTCTAGCCTTGTTAAGTAATATGTTTCCTTTTTTTTATGGAAGGGCTATCTAGGATTTTGACCTTAATTAGGAATGGCGCTTGCGCTTGGAAGCAGAAGGTTCCTCTTCTGTAGGATTTTCTCTATTGAACTCAGTTTTGATTATTAATCGTTCTTGATTATTGTTCTAAATTATTGCTCCATCCTTTTTAATCTAACATATTGGCATGCTCATTGCCATGAATCTTCTTCAAGGTTGCGTAGTGTGCTAAGAATTAGGAGATGATTTAAGGTCATCCTTGTTAGCCAATTTGTCCCTTTTTATTGTCCAAAATTGCTAAATTTATCCTAGTTTGCCACTTTGAGCTTTTGAGCCTTTTATTTGATAAACTAATGGTGAATTGGGGTAGATATTTATAGGAAATTGGTTGTGTTTAAAAGAATAAATGCAAAGAAGTATTGAAAAAGCACCTTTGTCTGAAAGTTTGAGTTGAAATTAGCCCTTATAAGCTCATGAAAATAGAAAAATTATAGCTTGAAAAGAGGAAAAAAAAGAAAAAAAGATGAAAAAAATAATAAGAGTATAAAAGGGTATAAGTAAGGAAGAATGGTGCTAGGAAAGAATGTTGTGTTGAGATTATGAAAATGGGTAGAAGTTTGTATAAAGATGAAAAAGGCTTGTGCTATTTTTGAAAGTTAGGGTATTGTTTGAGTCACTTAGCCTAAATTTCTCTACCTTACCAAAGAGCCAACATTACAACCAAAATAAAGTTCTTCTTGATCTTAGTTTGAAGTACACATTTGAACGACGACAAGGTTAGATAATTGGCAAGCTTATGGTAGGTTGCATGTTATATTTTGATTTGAGAGTATACATTTCCTACCTTATACACTTAAGAGTTGAGAGTTTACTAAAATATTTTCTTTGCCGTGAGGAGTTTAAATGAGACTAGAATGATTGGTGTATTAATTTGTGTTTGATCTTGATTGAATTTTTACATGAATCTTGTCTTTGAAATTTTTTGAAGCAAATTGGGTCACTATTTTGCTTAAAATCCATGTTTGCTTTGTTTCTTTTCTTTTGATTTTGTTTGAGGAGAAACGCCCTTTAAGTTTGGGGGATTGATAAATATGGATTTTCTCATCTTTATAAGCTTAATTGATGTCAATGTGTATTGGAAAATCATGCTTGGAATGAGTTTTGTGCTTAAGTATTTTTAATTTGTGAAATATGATGCTCGCTCGTATATTATTTGATTTTGAAGAAAATTGGAGTTAAAATTATGTAAATTGAGCATGATAGGATGAAAGTACAACTCGATAGAAGTTTGTAGGCAAAAACAGATCCAAAATCAGAGTTGAAACGAGGAAAAACGAGCCGATTGAAAATTGTTGCGCGCAAGTCCCATGCGGTCCGGCATGCGGCCGCATGGACAACCACATGGAGCTCCGTTTCAATTTTTCTTCGCATTTGGCATGCGGTCCGGCATGCGACAGCATGCACGACCGCATGGTGAGTCGGTTTAGCCTAAAAACTTCCCTATTTTGATTTAATCTCCTTTCCTAGTTAGGATTTAATTCATGCACGAATTGTGGTAGATTTTTAGCCATAAATACTCCTTCTATTGCATAGAAGAGACACCACCTTACACATCTCTCTATTATTATTTTCTTAGTTTTAATTTGGGTTAGCTTTGTCTTGGAGTTTTGAAGACCTGTTCAAGAGTTCAAGATTATTGTTCCAACTATAATTTTTCTTATTTAATAATTATGAATTTCTTTTCTTTTGATTTTGTGTTTGCTTTAATTATGAGTAGCTAATTTTCTCATATCTTAGTGTTAGAGAGTAGATGGATAGTTATATTTTGATTCTTAATCGATTGACCAATTTATGTCTCTCTCTTCTTTTCTATATTCTTGATTTGTCCTGCATGCTAGTTGTTTGATCACCAATTTGGCATAATTAGTTATATTAATTCGAGATTCGAGAGATGATGATTAATATGTGAACTGAAATATAGGACACACACTGCGAAATCACCGAGAGAGAAAGGTTTTGTGTGAGGACTTTGATGTTAGGATCTTTTTGGAGTTACTTGCTTATGATGTTTATCGGAGATGAAAACCCCAGTGAGTAATCCACGGTTTAGGCACTACGAGAGTAGGTTTAGAATAAATTTTTGATTGTCTTAAGAAGAGTTGAGTCCCTTGTTAATTGGTTAATTGTTAAGAGTTTAAGTTTAATTATCCATTGAAATCGAAGTCTTAGGATATTCTTTATCATATTTGAATTTTTAATTACTTTTATTTTTTCTTTTATTATTTTTACTAGTAAGTAGCCCATCGAGATTCGACGAGACATAATTTTATATATTTATCTATATAAATATACTTTAAAAAATCTTTTTCGAGATTCAACGGGAAATAATTTTATGTTTTACACATTAAAAAAAAATTTAATTATAAAAATAGAAATAATCACATTTTCCCTTAGGGTTTAAATTCCCCAATTAAGGTATATTTTTTTTCAATTATTTTTTTAGTTAGTATGGTTGGTCACGGTGTGTCCAAATACACTATCCACATTAAAAATATTTTCTTGATAAATAATACTTATTTCTCCAAAATAAGCAAGGGAAGAAAAACATTGCAAATGATAAAACAACCAATCAACAAACCACATCATTATAACATTGAAAATTTTGTCTTTCTCTCTCAACGCTTCTCCCTCACTCTCTCTCTAGAATTTCGCTTCGAAGAATGACTGATATTTAAAAATAGTTATATATCTTATTAGAAGTTATTATGTTGTTTGCGTTAATTGTAAATCAAACATAGAAAATTAATTTTATTTCACGTATCTAAACTTATAATTATAAATGACAATAAATCAGATACTCATTCATAAAGTATTTTTCAATCTAAACTTATTTAGAATTTTTCTACATATTCTCGTCCTAATCTTGATTAAAATAGTATATTCCCGTCGGATATATGTTGGGTAAGTATTCGATAAAAATCTGAACAATAAAAAGTTAATATTAACTAAAATTGGTAAAAATATCCTCTTTTTATGTCTATTTGAATCATCTCGGTGGTTTTTGAATCGTCTCGTTGGTTAAATTCTTCTTTTTATGTCTATTTGAATCGTCTCATTAGTTTGAATCGTCTCATTAGCTTATGGTAAATTGATATCTCTAATTTTAGCCCAAGGCCGAGAAATATATATTTACTAATTGAAGATTTTAGAAAAAAAAAATATGAATGAAAGATAAAGAGAATTCCATGTAATATATTGATTAAATATATTTATTTAGTATTCATAGAGATTTTCGATTACGAAATTTCGATTGACCTCTTAAATACTAATTTGCTTATTTTATTGCTTTAAATTTAATTTGACGTTACTTGTAGACTAACTTAAAAAATAATTTTATTTTTCATAATTATTAAATATATAATTAATATTGAAAATGGGTTATGTAATTTGTATTTAGAAATTGGAAATATATATCTATTAAGAATTGAGATATACTATATAATATTAATATTATAAATTAATTAAACAAAGCAAAGTGTGAAGAATATAGATAAGATAATAATAACAGATTTACATGAGGCACGAGAAATTATTATATGAATATATATGTGTATTATTTGAATTAATAATAATGTCTAAAATACGAGAATAATGAAAAATCAGAACGGAGCACCAAGGACGGAGCACCATTTATTTCCTATTATTAATTGATTATTTGCAGCATTAGTTTAATAAATCTAAAGTTTGAAAGTCTAAATAGAGGAAAAACAATTGAAAGTAGTACTCATTAGAATTAATACAATCCCTGTGGAATATGACCTTGTTTTCCTGTGCTCAATTACACCCGTGCACTTGCGGTGTGAACGAAATTCGCGAACAATCGGACTCATAAGATAGAAATATTATCGTAAAAAACTACGAAGTTGAATCAAGGGAGGTTGAGATGTGGAGATGCGACCATCCAAAAATACTCTTTTCACGGAAGAAATATTTTGATTTAAATGATCAAGAATGGTTTAATTCCATTTTCGTAAATGTTGAAAAGTGATGTTTTAGTTTCATTTAGATCGAAGATTCTGAACGGTAACGTATATGTGGTTGAATTTGTTAGTTTAGTTTTTTGAAAAGGCCAAAAAAAAAAAGAGAAAAAAAGGAATTTGTTAGTTTAATGTTAGGTGGAATATGGGCTAAACTGGTATATTTACCAACTTTTTATTATTTTAAAATTAAGGAGATTTATTCGGGAGAAAAAAACACTAGGGAGATATAGCATGACTAGTTAATAAAAACTCCAATATTTAATCATATGCTTGGAAAGTAAGATACAAAATTGACCAAACAAATTTTATGAGTTATGGTGCAAATACATTCCTAACGTGAGAGTGTAAATATATTCTTAACGAAAGGTTAGGGATTGTTAACCCTCTAAGGTTTAAATAAGTAGTGCAAGTTACCCCACAATTAAGAGCATCCACAACGGCACCCATCAAATTTGTGGACGCCGTCGAAAAATACTCCTCTGCTAGCCGTTTTGGAAGTTTCCGCAAAGGCACCATCGGCCTTGCCGCTGGTGGTCAACTTTTTTTTTTTTTAATTTTTAAGATTTAAAATAAATAAAAAAACAATTATTTATTCAATTTAAATAAAAATGAAGACATTACATGATAAAAAAAAAACTAAATCCTAAATGTACGACGGAAAATAGGATCATCCTTCAACATCCTCTACGCATCGACAATTGTGAACGAAGCCCTTTTGAGAGATGTGTAGTCCTCTTCGCCCAAGCCAATATCTGCTTGGCGTTAGCGTTTGTATTTTGCCGTGGAACCTGTTGAAAATGAAAACGTTACTCCTAATTCGTTGCCAATGGTGGCGCAACTGATTCGCATTTCTTACCACGGTGACTTCGGGGCGAGTAGCGTTGTACAGGCTAGTCATCTGATCCCAAAATCTGCCACCACCTCCAGTAGCGTTGATGTGTGTGAATTTGACTGTTCAAAACTTGAGGTTTTCTATCATTTTGTCACAGCCCCAAATCCCGAGGGACGGCAGAAGCCAGGATGCGACTGGGATTGGATTAAAGAAGCGGGGAAGAAAGGGGGTTGAAAGAATGACATACATCAAGACAACATCATTACTATGAACAAGACCTCGATATGTAATTATAAGGAAGAAAGGAAGAGTGACCTCGAAGATCACTCGACAAGGTTTACAGAAACGAACCTAAGTTAAAAGTATGAAACAGAATTTGAACCAAAAGTGGTATTCAATATTTACATCACAAAAGCATCAAGAGTTATGCAGCGGAAGAACTAAGCTAAGCATAAAGTGTTCTCAATTTCAACAAGCTCGAATCCTAACTCAACCCTCCTCCGCTGCCGTCGCTTCAACCTGCACATTTATAAATACATGCAGGGCTAAGTACGGAAGTACATAGTGGGCACAATGCCGAAATCATAGTCATAGATATTGATATACATGCAGCTCAATTATAGCGCATCGGGGTTTTGTTTGAAAAAGAGCCCGTGCCTATTAAATATTTTATCTCATTTAATAAAGTAGCTCTCGAGAGCATTTTTCTGACAGATGGTACGTTCAAATCTTGACCAAAGCTCTATCACCGTGGCTGGCTACCCCTCAACAGGATACCACATACACCACAGGCTACAGTGTACACAACTTTGGATAGCGAGTCCAAAGTCCGATCGATAATAAAACTGGAAAGCATGAATGCTAACTCAGATAGGTACAAGAGAACTCACATAAAGCTCAAAAACATTTTAAGCCTGATATCACATTGAAAACACAGTTATCAAAGCTCGTAAAGGTCACTTTCGAGTTGTGGAAAAACTCACATTTTATTTGTTATATAAGAAAAGCCCACCTCGTAGATTACAGAACTACTAAGTAGCGAGCTTCCGTTTTCTAGCCTTCCGTCCTTTTCCCGAGCTGATTTCCTCCTTTATCGGACATTAAACAAAATCGTATGTTGATAAGCCGTTGAGACGATAAAAGAAAACAGAAATCGCAATCATAATCGATTAGTCTTTTATGGAGTTTCAAACTTTTAGGCATTTGCACGCTTATCTAGTTTCTTTTGGTTAATCGGATACGAGATACAAACTCATCTCGTTTAGCAATCATAAGCTCGACATTTGACACTGAGGTCAGTAGGTAAATGGCATTCGTTAGCTCATAACAATTTAAAGGATTGAAAGAAACTAAGTTGAAAAGAAATCAACTTAGGAAAAGAGATTCTGAAAACTCACTGCGCAAGGCAGTAGTTCTGGGGACTGCCCAGAACAGAGTATCTGGAAACAGGGGAGGTGTCCTGTACCGTTAGAAAGCCTTGGAAGTCTAGTTTATGCTCCAATTTACGGATCTCAATTCCAATAAACGAGCTAGGAGATATTGCAGTTTCCGGAAAGGGTCGCAGAACTGCCGCGAAAAACCCTAAGGATCGATAGAATTCGCCGTAAGACATCCTAAGCTCGTTCTAAGTTATCGGACCTATATTCTCACGAAAATTCTGTCCCAAGGCAGTCAACACGTACCAAAATATGTGAAGGACTCCTTTCCATTTCTCGCTCACAAACGTGACGATTAAAACCTCGCATTAATAACTACACAAGTACTATACCATCAAGCTAACACAATCAAACCTAACATTTCGATTATAACCTAAGCTCAACATTTCCTAGCTCCGATTTAAACGACGTCAACTACAAAGTTGTTCCCTCATCAATAACAACCAAAGTTATCCAATTACAACCCTCAATCGCCGTTTCTATTATTAATTATAAACATTAGCTCGTCTCTAACGAATTTTCAAACGTCATCGGAATTCATTCAAATTAAACCATATTAATCATCATCTATCGAGAATCATTACTACATATCTCATAACCTCAAAACATTAACCAAGCTCGGTTTTATTTCCCATTATTCGTCTCATATGTTCTACCAAATATTATTAGAAAAACTCCAATTAATTTATATCATCATCTAAAATAATTAGAAGTATTAATCCATCATAATATCATCATTAGAAACAAGCTACAATCAACCCCTATCTCCTAAATAAAATCGGTAATAGCTCAAAGTTTATAGGGGTGATTTTCCTCATTATTTAGCTCCATTAAATCATTAATCAACCTACTACAACAACTATTATCCATTGATTAATCCAACAACATCATAAATCGAATTTCCATATTGAAACCCTAGCCTAATTTTTCGGTCAACATCATTTACATAGGGGATTCCAATTATTTTTGTATCAATCAACAACTAAACAACTCCTAAGATCAATTATCCAACCAAAATTATGAATTAATCATCCTAGACCATATGCCCTAAATTTCGACCCTATTAGATTTTAGGGGTTCTTGAATTTCTCACCAATTAAACCATAGGATTCATTCCTAATACATCTAATTTAATTAATTGAAGCTCAAATCATCACCCTAACCATCTAATAACATCAGTGAAGAAAAAGAAAACTAATTGGATACAATAGTAGAGGAGATAATTACCTTAAGATTTAACAAAGGAAAATTGGAAAATAATGGAGGGTTGATGAATTAGAAGAAAAATCCTTCCAAGAACTTCAATGTCCTTCAATGGTATTTGAGAGAGAAGAAAGGAAATGGGGATGGTGACGGTGAGACTGGTGGTGGTGGATGGTGGAATAGGGTAGGATATTAGTTAAATTCTAACAATAAAATCTAACAACTAATAGTAATAATAATAGGTGGCATTAGATAGTTCTTAGTGGATTTATGACTCACCATGAAATAACCATATAAAAATTAAAATCAAGTTGTGTGTGAGAGATGGTAATGTCGGCCACCATGAATTAAAATGGAGAAAATACGCGCTTTTTCCCGCGCGATACGACGTTACAGAATCGATAAATAATAAAACGTATTCGGCACAAAATCGGCGAGATTCGATTCGACCAAAAATTCCGATATATTTGAAATACTTAAAAAGTATATTTCAAACTTAAAAATCTAAAAATATCATTAGGACATCACAGTCCGGAAATTAGTTTTCGTACGCGAAAACCCTAATACGGTAGTCATTTAACTGACTTCCGTAATTTATTTTTGAAAACAGTTTTCACCGTTGGTCTTAGAATTTTATTTTATGAACTTAGGCATGCAAAGCCATAATTATTAAATAAATTTCATTTTTAACGACGGTAAGGATTTTCCGGGTTATTACATCCTACCCCCCTTGGAAAAAATTTCGCCCCGAAATTTGCATATCTTCTGCTAATGATGAGGATACCTCTCCTTAATCCTCTCCTCGAGCTCCCACGTGACGTCCTTCTGCCTGTGGTGATTCCATAACACCTTTACTGATGTTATCGATTTGGTTCGTAATTTCTGAATTTTCTTATTCATAATTGATATCGGCCTCTCATTATAGCTCAAATCAGATTCAAGAACTACGTCTTGCTGACTGATCATATGTTTAGGATCATAGACGTATTTTCTCAACTGAGAAACGTGAAACACGTTATGGACACTTCCTAGACTTGGCGGTAAGGCCAATCTATAGGCAACGGGTCCTATTCTCTTGAGAATCTCAAAGGGTCCTATGAACCTTGGTTGCAACTTACCCTTAATACTAAATCGAATGATTCCTTTCGAAGGTGAAATCTTAAGGAAGACTTTATCGCCTATTTCGAACTTAAAATCCTCACGACGTTCGTCGGCATAAGATTTTTGACTGCTCTGGGCTTCTTTCATTCTCACGCGAATTTGCCGAACAATCTCAATCATTTCGTTAACCGCGTTTGGTCCTAAGTTCTTTCGTTCACCCACTTCATCCCAATTAAGTGGTGACTTGCATTTTCGCCCATATAGAGCCTCATAAGGTGCCATTCCTATCGTCGCCTGGTAGCTGTTATTGTACGCTAATTCGACCAAATGCAGAATATCTTCCCAATTCGAACCTCGATCCAAAACTACCGTTCTCAGCATATCAACGAGTATCTGAATCGTCCTCTCCGACTGTCCATCTGTCTGAGGATGAAAAGCTGTACTGAAGTTAAGCTCCGTCCCTAGCTCTCTCTGCATTGTGATCCAAAATCTTGACGTGAACTTGGCATCTCTATCGGACGTTATCGATTTCGGTACTCCGTGTAAACGTACGATCTCACGGACATACAGCTGTGCCAATCTCTCTGATCCATAAGTGGTTTAAATCGGCAAGAAATGAGCCTATTTTGTAAGCCTATCGATAATTACCCATATGGCATTATTTCCTCTTCTCGAGTTAGGCAAATCTGTCACAAAATCCATAGCTATGCCTTCCCATTTCCATTCTGGGACATCCAATGGCTGTAATAAACCATACGGTTGTCTGTGTAATGCCTTAACCTGCTGGCGGCAAGCTAAACATTTCTCTACGAACGAGGCAACGTCTCGTTTTAGTCCATTTCACCAAAAGTTTCTCCATCGACTCATCCTTCCTCTGGGCATTTACAATTCTCTCTCTCAAGTCTGGTGTAGCTACAACTGCCGCTATCTGAGCTGTGATGGTAGCTGGTGCATTGAGCACTTCTATATTCATCCCCTCGAATTCTCGCAGGAGTGCTTCCTCCTCATTACCAAGACATCCTAATTTGATTGAAGACTTGCGACTCAGCGCATCTGCTATATTTGCCTTTCCGGGATGGTAATTTATCCCACCATCATAGTCTTTTACTAGTTCGAGCCATCTCATCTGTCTTATATTCAGCTCTTTCTGCTCGAAAAAGTACTTCAGACTCTTATGATCTGTGAAGATCTCAACCCTTACACCATAAAGATGGTGTCTGCAAATTTTTTTTTTAATGCATGCACCACGGCTGCAAGTTCTAGGTCATGGGCTGGATACTCAACTTCGTGAGGTCGAAGTTGTCGTGAAGCATAAGCTATCACTTTTCTATCCTGCTTTAGTATACATCCCAATCCGTTTTTCGAGGCATCGGTGTAAACCACATACTCTCTGTTCGCCTCTGGAGGAGCTAACACTGGTGCTGTGGTTAATTTCTCCCTAAGAGTTTGGAAACTCTTCTCACACTCGTCTGTCCATACGAATTTGTCTAAGTACGGGTGGAAAAACTCTATTCATGAGATCCATGAATACTGTTGGGGCATTAGTCAAACCAAATAGCATAACTAAGAATTCATAGTGGCCATATCTGGTTCGAAAAGCAATTTTGGGTACGTCCTCTGGTTTAGTTTTCAGCTGATGGTATCCTGATCTCAAATCTATTTTTGAGAAAACTCCTGTACCTGTTAGCTGATCAAAAAGATCCTCTATCCTCGGCTGAGGATATTTGTTTTTGAGGGTGATCTTATTCAGCTCTCGATAATCGATGCACATCCTCATTGTGCCATCCTTTTCCTAACGAATAGCACTGGTGCTCCCCAAGGTGAGACACTTGGTCTGATGAAACCAAGGTCTAGCAACTCTTGCAACTGAATTTTGAGCTTCTCCAACTCTTTCGGCGTAAGCCCTTATAGAATGGTGTTATTGGTAGAATATCAATCCATCCCGTGGATTTGATCTACGTCGGACATTTTATTACGTTCGATCGTTTGCTATGATCTTAAAAAAACCCTAAATTAAATTTTGTGTTGAAGCGTAACTAAGGAAGTAACGTTGATCTCTCCTGAGCATAGTTATCCCCATTCCATGATTATCGCGCTCTAGTTCTTACAGGCCTAATGTCTAAGTTATCAACATAAGAACCAGCTATAAAGGAATGCGATGCACGAGTATCAAATAATATTTTAATGGCAACGTTAAGAAGTTTACCCATACCTGCTAAATTCTCTTTTTCTTTATTCTGCCTAACCTGCCTATTGGCGCATGCCCTCGCATTCTGCTGTTGTTGCGCACGCTGCTGAAACTGCTGTTGATCCATTCGCTGAGGTGGTTGCACCTGAACAGCTCTCAAAGGTACTGCCTGTACTGGGTTCGGGCAATCCTTTTTCATGTAGCCCTTCTGTCCGCAGTTGAAGCAATTGTAGGTGCCTATCTGACAAACACCATAATGCGCTCTGTTGCATTTGGGGCACATAGGAACAGTAACCCTCCCTGGGTTGTTCGCTCCCTGATTCAAATTCCTCTGTTGCCCATGCGGTTGATTGGGCTGGTTGTTACCTTTCCCTGGTCCTGTTTGTCGGTTTCCCTGAACATACAACCCCGACTGGTTGTTTCCCTGCCACTGCTGTTTGTTATTGTTCTGATTCGGCTGTTGGTATCCCTGCTGGTTTTCTCTCCTCTGGTTTCTCTGATTAAAGTTCTGGTTGTAGCCACTGCTACTTCCTCCGTCCCATTTGCGTTTCCCCTGGAAATTGCTATTATTGTTGTAATAGCCTCGGTTCTGGGTTTGGGTTGGTGTTGGGGTGATTGCTAAAGTTTTTCTATCGTCAGGCACAACTGCCTCCATTTTCAAAGCTCTCCTCAAAACATCGGTATAGCTCAGTCCTCCGTGACTGGCTAAAGCGATTCCTAGTTCATACCTCAGTCCCTCCTGAAATTTCCTCGATATTTTCTCCTCGGTATCAACCTGTGTAGGCGCATACCTCGATAGTTCACAAAATTTCGCATCATATTCTGTCACGGTCATTTTTCCCTGTTTCAAACTATAAAACTCCGCCTCTTTCTGAGCTCTGTATGTTTTCGGTACATACTTGTCAAACAGAATTTTCTTGAATTCCTCCCATGTAAATCGAGCTAAGTGATCTGCAGGTATCACTTTTTGTCGTGCTTCCCACCAATAGTCTGCTGACTCAGATAATTGGAAAGGTATACATGCTAGTCGCTCCTCATCAGTGCATCTGAGGAGTTTGAAGATTTTCTCAGTAGCTCGCACCCAGTTCTCAGCATCGCCTGGGGTGCCCGTTCCAGTGAACATAGGGGGGTTGCGTTTGAGGAAAAGTTTCTCAATATCCCTACGGAGTGGTGGTGGAGGTGGTGGTGAAGGTGATGGTGGTGGTGGAGTTTTATTTTGTTCCTATTCCCACTCATTCTGCGGCTGACGTCTCCCACATCCTCTCGGTCTACCAAGTCCTCGACCCCTTCTGCCATTAACGTTTCTCGGCGGCATTTTCCTTTAACTAAAGGAAATGGAAATTCTCGTTAGCTCTCTCTCTACCCCTGCATTTACTCGTCGATTCTATTTCCAACCTAACAAGTTCACGAAATAAAGAGAATATTCCGAGCTCACATAAAGGAGAAAAGACATTAATTCCATTACTAGCTCGTTAAACCTTTTTATCTTCTCGAGATAAACTACGCTCTCATTTCGCAAGTTATTTCAACATTTAGCTCTCAAGGATAAGCTCAACTCTCGTTACGCGAGTTCATTACGCATTTTGTTTTCCTTTCACATTTCAAAAGATTTTTCTCGTGGTCGAAACCCTATCATAGATTAAAAATTATATATACTCATATATATATAGAAACCCTATCATAGATTAAAAATTATATATACTCATATATATATATATATATATATATATATATATACATACATCAAAAAGAAAATTCGTTGTTGCCTTCAACAAGGACTTACACAAGAAAACTAGACTTCTACGAGTCTAAGCTAAGCTAACTGTCGGTCTGAGTACAGAAGTAATACATCCTGTACTATTTGAAATACTATAACGGAAAACGATCCCCAAAAATTCCGTATCCGCAAACGTTCTACAAAAACTATCTAGTTACTGATCCGGCTATGTACATCATAAAGGACAACTACTACAGCTGATACAACTATGCGTCCCCGATGCTCTGCTCAACATGCTGCTGTCGAGTCCTCACCGCCCTCAGCGGCCTCAAACTCCTCGAGGTCTAGCTCCGGATCCTCATCCAGGTTCTCCTCTGGATCCATCTTCGATTCCTCGTCCTCTGACTCTGAGCCGGTGACGAGCCGTAGTGCCTCGTCAATTCTCTCTGTAGTACCGTCTGTGTGGGTAGGTGGTAGCGGGGCTGGTACCTCTAAAACTGTCCTATCTGAGTAGGACACCAAGTAATCACTGATAATCACTGCTGTCCGCTTCTTCGGGGGAAGAAGGTGCTCTTGAATGGAACCAGACTCAAACTCCTCTCTGGATCGAACTCTGGACGGCCCTGCCTCCATCTGATTTCTAACTCTATCCCACTTCGTGCAGACCTCCTCAAGTGGTGTTGGTGGAGCGGGTAACTCTAGCAGGGCAGCTAGCTCTGCATCTATCTCTGGGCGCCATCGCTCCGTCTCCAATGGTCCTCTGACTCTAACACTGATGTCAGGTATAAACGGTGAAAATAATCCCAATATGGCAGCTGTCTCCACATCAACCTCTACAAATCCTGTCCCTCGAATCACCTCCTGAATCTGTGGACGTACTGGCGATAACTCTGGTGTAAACTGCGGGCTCCTCGTCGGCCTCCGAGTACTCTGTCTCTGCCTCTAACTCATCTGGCTCCCCTGGCTCCTCTGGCTCTGGCTCTGCCTCATACACTGCTCTGATTCGGACCAAGTCTGCACCGATCCCATCCAGTAGCCTGTGTGGATTTAGTAACTGTAACAGGGCGGTAAGTTCTGCGTCAGGCATCGGGTACTCTGTCTGTGAGACTAACTCCTCACTAGGCATCAACACCGGAGGTACCTCTATCTGTGCAGGTATCTCTGGACCTATCTCAATTTGCTCTGTCTCTGAATCTACTTGAAAGTGACGGTATGGAAGGTGTGGCTCAAAAGGAACTACAATCATAGACCTGCTCTGAAAGAATCTCTCGTGTATAGTTAAGGCGAACTCCGAGTAGTTACCTATCAACTCTGGATCGTCACCAAGCAATCCCCAGAAATACCATGCCTTGTCGTGCGCCCAACCCTGCCATTCCTCTGGTAGTCGTCTAATCAAGTTGAAGATAGCCTGACTCTCTGTAATAGTATGCCGGACTGTATAGTAGGCTGCTGAAAAGTAGCTAATGATCTGTCCTACGTCATGATTTGGGTTTGACTCATGATCTCTGTACTCATCCAATAACTGATCTGCCCACGTACACTGTGGCGGGGACTGGTTCTCCTGAGCTGTGTCGTCTCTATTATCCATCCTTTAAAGTTTTTTTTTTTTTTTTTTTTTTTTTTTTTTTTTTTTTATGGAAACACGGATCAGTAACTTATCTTACGGAAAATCTTAAATTACAAATGAACATTCCTTATTCAATTTGTAACATCACCACACTAACGACCACTTATCTCAACAGATAGCAATTCACAGAAATTGCACGCAAACAATTTATAGGAATAAAATTTCAAGATTTTATTCTCATTTCCTATCTCATTATCATTAATACATTTTACGTTATTCCAAGCTCGAAGGGAAAATATTTATTAACAAATCTCATTCATTAAACGAAGCTCAAATTTCTCAATTCTGGAATTTGCAAGTTTTCCTCGAAGGATAAGCTCTCAACGATTCATATTAAAACAAAGTACGTCTACTTTGTTCATGTTACTCATACGGGAGTAGCATTCGTCTTTTCAATCCCCTTTTATTCCCTTTATTCTGGCCTCGTTAACCCAATCGTTTCTTTCTCGTTTTGAAGCCAATGCTCTCGAACATTTACTCGTTCCGTTCATTCACTGGTACCGAATGAATTTAGCTCATTGTCGTTTCATTTCCTCGAAGGATTTCATGTCGGCTCCTATTTAATAAAACAAGAATTGGCCCTGCCGAGTCTTGTTCATGTCACTATTTGCACGTGACATACATCTGAAGAAATCGTTCTCGTTTCACATCTCCTTTCGGAATTATATGGAACCCAAGCTCTTAAAAGTCTATGTTCTCCAGGTATCGGGAAAAACTTAGAATCATAGTCTACATTCTCAGGGAACCGGGAAAAAGACCTAGATTCAGTCTAGGTTCTCATACCAACATACTTTTCAAATAAAGAAAATTATTGCGCAAATAATTTCACATAAGATAGTACTCGTACTATCGCACATAATCACATAACAAGCAAAGTATAAGTAATATACTTGCAAAAATTTCATTCTCAATATTACCAGCTCAGCTCATTATTATCAGCTCATTATTGGCTCAAATACTCATTCAAAAATTTTCATAAAACGGAACCACGTTCCTTTAAGCTCATTTATTAATTCATACCGTTGAGTCGACGTAGCGGGAGGTTGAGTTGTCGTCTACATTCTAAATCTCAATGTCACGACTTAATTTCATTTTGAAAAGAAACTCAGGTATAGAGTATATACAAATACTCTATTTTACTTCTCGAAAGAAGATTTGGGTATAGAGTACGAACGAATACTCTATCTGACTACTAAAAAGGAGACTCGGATACACACACTGTGTATTACTAGAAAGAATAGCTCACACTACAAAAGAATAACCAGAGCAGGAAACGAACTCCGCTCTAGTACTACTCTGTGGTATTACTAAAAAAATTTACTCACGATCAGAGCAAGAACGATCGCTCTGATACCACTCTGTCATAGCCCCAAATCCCGAGGGACGGCAGAAGCCGGGGTGCGACTGGGATTGGATTAAAGAAGAGGGGAAGAAAGGGGGTTGAAAGAATGACATACATCAAGACAGCATCATTACTATGAACAAGACCTCGATATGTAATTATAAGGAAGAAAGGAAGAGTGACCTCGAAGATCACTCGACAAGGTTTACAGAAACGAACCTAAGTTAAAAGTATGAAACAGAATTTGAACCAAAAGTGGTATTCAATATTTACATCACAAAAGCATCAAGAGTTATGCAGCGGAAGAACTAAGCTAAGCATAAAGTGTTCTCAATTTCAACAAGCTCGAATCCTAACTCAACCCTCCTCCGCTGCCGTCGCTTCAACCTGCACATTTATAAATACATGCAGGGCTAAGTACGGAAGTACTTAGTGGGCACAATGCCGAAATCATAGTCATAGATATTGATATACAGGCAGCTCAATTATAGCGCATCGGGGTTTTGTTTGAAAAAGAGCCCGTGCCTATTAAATATTTTATCTCATTTAATAAAGTAGCTCTCGAGAGCATTTTTCTGACAGATGTTACGTTCAAATCTTGACCAAAGCTCTATCACCGTGGCTGGCTATCCCTCAACAGGATACCACATACACCACAGGCTACAGTGTACAAAACTTTGGATAGCGAGTCCAAAGTCCGATCGATAATAAAACTGGAAAGCATGAATGCTAACTCAGATAGGTACAAGAGAACTCACATAAAGCTCAAAAACATTTTAAACCTGATATCACATTGAAAACACAGTTATCAAAGCTCGTAAAGGTCACTTTCGAGTTGTGGAAAAACCCACATTTTATTTGTTATATAAGAAAAGCCCACCTCGTAGATTACAGAACTACTAAGTAGCGAGCTTCCGTTTTCTAGCCTTCCGTCCTTCTCCCGAGCTGATTTCCTCCTTTATCGGACATTAAACAAAATCGTACATTGATAAGCCGTCGAGACGATAAAAGAAAACAGAAATTGCAATCATAATCGATTAGTCTTTTATGGAGTTTCAAACTTTTAGGCATTTGCACGCTTATCTAGTTTCTTTTGGTTAATCGGATACGAGATACAAACTCATCTCGTTTAGCAATCATAAGCTCGACATTTGACACTGAGGTCAGTAGGTAAACGGCATTCGTTAGCTCATAATAATTTAAAGGATTGAAAGAAACTAAGTTGAAAAGAAATCAACTTAGGAAAAGAGATTCTGAAAACTCACTGCGCAAGGCAGTAGTTCTGGGGACTGCCCAGAACAGAGTATCTGGAAACAGGGGAGGTGTCCTGTACCGTTAGAAAGCCTTGGACGTCTAGTTTATGTTCCAATTTACGGATCTCAATTCCGATAAACGAGCTAGGAGATATTGCAGTTTCCGGAAAGGGTCGCAGAACTGCCGCGAAAAACCCTAAGGATCGATAGAATTCGCCGTAAGACATCCTAAGCTCGTTCTAAGTTATCGGACCTATATTCTCACGAAAATTCTGTCCCAAGGCAGTCAACACGTACCAAAATACGTGAAGGACTCCTTTCCATTTCTCGCTCACAAACGTGACGATTAAAACCTCGCATTAATAACTACACAAGTACTATACCATCAAGCTAACACAATCAAACCTAACATTTCGATTATAACCTAAGCTCAACATTTCCTAGCTCGGATTTAAACGACGTCAACTACAAAGTTGTTCCCTCATCAATAAACCAAAGTTATCCAATTACAACCCTCAATCGCCATTTCTATTATTAATTATAAACATTAGCTCGTCTCTAACGAATTTTCAAACGTCATCGAAATTCATTCAAATTAAACCATATTAATCATCATCTATCGAGAATCATTACTACGTATCTCATAACCTCAAAACATTAACCAAGCTCGGTTTTATTTCCCATTATTCGTCTCATATGTTCTACCAAATATTATTAGAAAAACTCCAATTAATTTATATCATCATCTAAAATAATTAGAAGTATTAATCCATCATAATATCATCATTAGAAACAAGCTACAATCAACCCCTATCTCCTAAATAAAATCGGTAATAGCTCAAAGTTTATAGGGGTGATTTTCCTCATTATTTAGCTCCATTAAATCATTAATCAACCTACTACAACAACTATTATCCATTGATTAATCCAACAACATCATAAATCGAATTTCCATATTGAAACCCTAGCCTAATTTTTCGGTCAACATCATTTACATAGGGGATTCCAATTATTTTTGTATCAATCAACAACTAAACAACTCCTAAGATCAATTATCCAACCAAAATTATGAATTAATCATCCTAGACCATATGCCCTAAATTTCGGCCCTATTATATTTTAGGGGTTCTTGAATTTCTCACCAATTAAACCATAGGATTCATTCCTAATACATCTAATTTAATTAATTGAAGCTCAAATCATCACCCTAACCATCTAATAAAATCGGTCATGATCAAAATTAGAAGAAAAAGAAAACTAATTGGATACAATAGTAGAAGAGATAATTACCTTAAGATTTAACAAAGGAAGATTGGAAAATAATGGAGGGTTGATGAATTAGAAGAAAAATCCTTCCAAGAACTTCAATGTCCTTCAATGGTATTTGAGAGAGAAGAAAGGAAATCGGGATGGTGACGGTGAGATTGGCGGTGGTGGATGGTGGAATAGGGTAGGATATTAGTTAATTTCTAACAATAAAATCTAACAACTAATAGTAATAATAGGTGGCATTAGATAGTTCTTAGTGGATTTATGACTCACCATGAAATAACCATATAAAAATTAAAATCAAGTTGTGTGTGAGAGATGGTAATGTCGGCCACCATGAATTAAAATGGAGAAAATACGCGCTTTTTCCCGCGCAATATGACGTTACGGAATCGATAAATAATAAAACGTATTCGGCACAAAATCGGCGAGATTCGATTCGACCAAAAATTCCGATATATTTGAAATACTTAAAAAGTATATTTCAAACTTAAAAATCTAAAAATATCATTAGGACATCACAGTCCGGAAATTAGTTTTCGTACGCGAAAATCCTAATACGGTAGTCATTTAACTGATTTCCGTAATTTATTTTTGGAAACGGTTTTCACCGTTGGTCTTAGAATTTTATTTTATGAACTTAGGCATGCAAAGCCATAATTATTAAATAAATTTCATTTTTAACGACGGTAAGGATTTTCCGGGTTATTACACATTTTATGTGGATATAATGCACGTCTAGGTGTTATTTTGTATAGGAATTGGAGAGTCCGAGAGTGTGGAGATGTGGATGTGAGAAGTCCTAAAAAGATGAGATTTTGTTCGATTTTACGGTGGAATTAAAGATGCAAGGAATATGGGCTGAATTAGTTTTTGGATATTATTTTTGAATGTAATTATAGCTTAGTAGTTTATTAGTATTGGGCTAATTAAAATTAAGCCCATATGTGAGGCTTTGGCGGCTAACCTTGTTAAAGGGATTTAATTCCCTTATTTTAGTTTCATTCTAGCCGCCTAGATTAGATATATACATTAGGAGAAACACTTCGGTGCAGACTGTAGCACCATGGAAATGGTGCCCGACTCGCCCCGCCCTGCCCACGCGCCTGCTTGACCCGCGTGTGGCTCTCACGTGTTTATAGTATTTTTTTTTAATTTTCAGATTTTTTTTCCGATGGAGCCTTCGGCTATGCCTTCGCTCCGATTACTGATATAAGAATAATCGGCGGGCAATAATTTGGATTTTTTCAGCTTCCGAAGCCTTCGGCTCCCCTCGCTCAAATCTTGACCAAAGAAGAAGCGGCAAACAAAAAAAAAGAAGTGGCAAACAAAAAAGAAGGATTAAAAAATAAAAAATAAAAAATAAAAATAAAAAATAAAAACTGAAAATTAATTAAAAAACCGGTCAAAAAGGGGTTGACCTGGGTCAACCGGGTCAGGTGAGGCTGGTTTGACTGGTGTTGCACCATGGAGAATCTCCACGTAAGTTTTTGTCGTATATTAGGAAGACTTTTGTGATATAGAGACGTACAGACTTTTATTCTTCACCAAGAACAGCAGAGAACACGTACAGTAGGCAGAAATTTGGAGATTTCAAGTTTATTAAATTCGGTGACTATTTCTCATATATTTCAGTTTCTTATTTTAATATTATGCATGCATTTATATATTTAAATGTCTTTAATTTTATTATGAGTAGCTAAATTCCTTAAGTCTGCGAGGATATTGAAGCACAAGTCTAATAATCTGTGAGACTTAATTGTTCGTATAATTAATTTCTAGAGTTTTAGTTTGTTCCTTATGTTTAGAGTTAATTCTGATTTTGTTTAAGCTTGATCAACTTAGATTTAATTGGATTACAGTTAATTTGTTCCCCCAATTCGTAATTGTTGGAATAAGGCTAATTAGTGATAAGCTACCATGTTCGTAGTAGGAATAAATTGGTAGACAAGTTAATACTTGCGTTCTTGGGTAATTCGTTTAAATTGGATTCCTTTAAAGCTAAGCTATTAGATTATTAAATTTAGGTCTGACGTCTCCAGCTAGTTTATGTTTTAATAAGAGAAACAGTTAGGTCTGACGTCTATAGCTTACTATCGATAAAGTACGTAGGAATTGGGGTATGTCCGCTACATTCACGGTACCCAATAACTGGTTAGTTTTAGATAATTAATTAATCTTTGCGTCATTGATCAGAGCCTAGACTAATGTGGATTAATTCGAAGCCGAATTACTTCCCTTTTGATTAATATCTAGTTACAATTTAGTTAATTTCTTATTTTCTTAGTAAAAAAAAAAACCCAAATTTAAGGCGTGGTGGCTACACCAAAATTGATTCATAGGAAAAATAAGTGATTATCATGTTCTCTGTGGTTCGACCCTGCTTATTGCTATACTCATTTTGATTCTGAGTAGGATTGCAGGAATTATTTGGGAGTATACGACGCTCACCAAATTGGCGCCGTTTCCGGGGAACAGTGTTGATTATTTTATTTTTCCTATTGATCTTTTATTACTTTTTTGTAGTTTATGAGTACGTCCTCTAACCCGGAACTTCTGTATCATCCTCAAATCAATAAGTTCGCGAAAGGATTGCTGAAAGATACTCGGGAGAGAAAGCAAAGAGAACTATTACGATCGCAAGGAGCTCAGTTTGGCCAAATAGAAAATGATTCTGACTGGTGTCTCGGATACTGAAGGTTTCCTGTTTGCCCAAACGAACCTTTTTTCTGAAGCAGAAACAGATACCGAACAAGGATTTGAGTCTACTTTTGTCGCAATTACTGAAGGTGACATGACAAAAGAAGATCCGATAATGAATGAACTTTCTAGCCATATGGAAGATGATCCTCCCACACCAATAAAACTAGCAGATTTGGAGGCACCAATCGAGATTAAGTTGGGATTTTTGAATGTCTTACCCAAGTTTTATGATAAGAGAGGAGAGGATCCATATAATTTTCTGTGTAAGTTCGTTAAGATATACAAGGTGCAGAAACGGCCAACTGGAGTTTCCGAGGAACAGTTCAAGCTAGCCGCATTTCCTTTCACTCTCGCTTGACTATCCGACAGCCACGCTGGCTTGGATTTGGGGGAATTCGACTACGGGTCAAATTCGCGAAAAAATTAATGGTCACGTATTTATATACAGAAATTTCAATTTCTGTGCAGTTTCATAAAGTGGTGAAACGTTGTGAATTTACAGACAATTTGCCCTTACTATTAATATGTATATATATATACATATATACATATATATATATATATATATATATATATATATATATATATATATATATATAGAGTTATGTTCAAATAAGAATGGATCTTATCCTAAAAAATGTGTATTAATCTCCACCATAGATTTAGGAGGAATGGATGGTCAAGATTTGACTGGGTCAACCCGTTGACTTTTTTTTCAATTTTCTTTTACGATCAGACAATATGCACCTGTCGCAGCCCCATATCCCGAGGGACGGCAAAGTCGGGGTGAAACTAGGGGTTGGATTAAAGAAGCGGGGAAGAAGGGGGAATAACTAAATAAATGCATTAACCAATAATAAAACAAGATGATATCTATGAACTGATTCCATTAATAAAAGAGAGTCGATCTCGAAGGATCGCTCGACGAAGTTGTTTTCAGAGTAGCCTAGGTTTAAAGTACGAAACTTAAACCGAAATTTATACAACAAAAAGTGTAGTAGTTTGCAGTGGAAAAACGTAGAACTGATTACACTATTCTTCTTTCCTATATACAATCTCAACTCAACCTCCGCCGCCTTCGTCACTCAACCTGCACATTTATAAATACATGCAGGGCTAAGTATAACCATACTTAGTGGGCACAATGCCGAAAACATATCATAAGCTTATAGATTAATCAGGCATTCTCAAAGTAACACAGCGGGGTTTTCCTTTCAAAGGTCCGTGCTTACTAAACATTTTCTTTTCATAAACATAGCTTGATCAAAAATTTTTCTGTTGTTACGTTCAACTTGCCCAACTTCTGTTTCAACGCTCGGGGAGAGTATACTTCTCCCGCACACATTCCTCACCGTGGCTGGCTACCCCTCAACAGAGTACCACACACAACTGCTACCGTGTACACTAACCCTGAAAAGCACCTAACGGTGTCACTAACTCAGAGTCCGATCGATTAGTTGGCGAACTAACTCAAAATGGCACAAAAGAACTTACAAAAACAAATTCTTTTATGCACTGATAATCATTTAGAAAACACACTTATAAAGCAATAAGTAAACATTTTCAGCAACACTCACTTTATTTTGTTATATAGAAAACCCACCTTAACCGGTTACAAAACAAACTTCTGTCTTCGGTCTTCCGTCCTTTCTTCTAATTGCGACTTCCTCCTTCTATCGCAACAAACATGCTTTAGCAAATCGGTCGAGACGATTAAAGAAAAACAAATCGAATTTGGTTAAGTCTTTTTAGGCGTTTGCACTTTAACTAATCTCTTTTGATTTAAAAGAAATGAGACTCGGACACCTCTCATTTAGAACTAACTCGGTTCCTTACTTGACATTTAGATTAGTTAAATACGGAAATCGATAATTCTTAACGACTTAAAAGTTCTTAAAGAATTAAGTTCAAAAGAATTCAACTTAAGAAAATGAGTTTTAGAAATTTTCTGCACAAGTCAGTAGGTTTGGAGCCTCTATAGAGCAGAGTATTTCGAAACAGGGGATGTGCCTTATGTCAAAAGAAAGACACGGAAGTCTACATTACTGTCCAATTTACGGATCTCGATTTCGTTAAACGAGCAAAGAGTTATGGCCATTTCCGTGAAGGGTGGCAAAATTGGCTGGAAAACCCTAGACGTTTAAAAAACTCGACGCACGTTTCCCTAGGTTCGATCAATGCTATACAACCTTTATGTGCACAAAATTTCCATCAATTTACAGTCAAGTCATACAATCATTTAACGTGAACACTTTCACGTTTTTCGAAAAAATACGACGAGCAATTCTCGTCTTTTCATTTAACATCATACTTAACAATTTCTTTTCAATTTCAAATCACAAAAAATTCCTTAACTTCTAATTCAATCATCTCATGCTACGGTCATCAACTAAACAAATGTTCCTTAACTAACATCATACTTCAATCAATCAACATTCATTAATTTCTAACACACACGTCACTTTTATCGAGCAACGAACGCCGTTGTCGATTTTTCCAAATATTTTTATAAAATCTAAGAAATTCATACCAAGTACAGGTAATCATGCTTATCATCAATACATCAACCATATTATCAATCGGAAACATACAAACCCTCATTTTTTCGTTTCTTTGTTTCTACACTTACTTACTTTCCTTTATTTTTGAAGTTCTACTAATCCGATTCAAATCAAATTAGTTTCTATCATCTTTATACTTAACAAAGATTATATTAACATGCTAACATCATTATAACTAATACTTAGTCAATTCACGTCATTTTTATCGGTTCAAGAACTCGACTTTTTCAAAGTTGTTAGTTAATTCTCAATTAATTCAACAACAAATCTAACACATGCACAATCACTAATATTCGTTTAGTTTTCTCGTTCTATTTTTCTATCGACAATTACGTTCGATTCTTCATCTCTTACAAAAAGTTAAACATTCTTAGATTTCATTCAAACTTTCCAATTATCACCATTAACTACTTAGATTAACTAATATGCAATCCAAAAGTTCATATCAACATCTATACTAAATTTTTAGTCGATTCTTCGCCTCCAACGATTTCGTTTTTATTTTTAGAAAAATCTAATTTAATTATATGTTGAACCTCATGCTTCCTACATCTTATATATTGTCACCGCCCAAATCCCGAGGGACGGCAAGGCCGGGGTGCGACTAGGGATTGGATTAAAGAAGCGGGGAAGAAGAGGAGTATGAATGAATAAACAGATAAATATAACTGAAACTACCAAGAACTTGACTTCATTGGATAAAAGAGAGAGTCAATCTCAAAAGATCGCTCGACAAAGTTGTGATCAGAGAAAACTAGGTTTAAAGTATGAACAACTTAAACCGAAAGGATTTACATTAATAAGAGAACCGACTTTATTTAATGAAAGAAAGAGTCGATCACGAAGGATCACTCAACATAGCTGTTCTTAAAAGAGACTAAGTTCAAAGAAAGAAACTTAGATCTAAAGTTATACTTTAACTGAAACTAGTTCGCAGAATTGGCAGCGGAAAAACGTAGAAATGATAACACATATAAAATGTGTTATCGAGGCTCAATTAATCTTTACTTCCTTAATTACGACCTTTCCTCAACCTCCTCCGCCTTCGTCACTCAACCTGCACATTCAAAAAAACAAACATGCAGGGCTAAGTACAAAAGTACTTAGTGGGCACAATGCCGAAAATAACTCACAAGAGTATTGATTTAACTATGCGTCATTTCATAAACATTTGAATAAAACCTTTACTGTTGAACACTTAATTTCTAAATGACACACTGTGGATTTTAAACTCACATCCGATCGTCTGGAAAGCACCTGTGGGCTAACTCAGAAATTGTCCCTCTGGATAGCACCTGTGGGCTATCTCAGAATCTGATCGTTTAGTTGGAATTATCTGGATAGCAGCCTGAGGGCTATCTCAGAATCCAATACTCTGGTTAGCACCTGAGGGCTAACTCAGAGAGACATAATAGAATTCACATAAACAAATCATTTAAGCACTGATAGATCTTTAATACTCACTTATTAAAGCAATACGTAACCACTTTCGAGCAACGCTCGCATATAAATACTTTAATACTCATTTATTAAAGCAAAACGTAAACACCTTCGAGCAACGCTCGCATATAAATAAGGCAGTAATTGATACACTTTCGAAAAGCCCACCTCGTTCGTTTACAGAACTATTACTCGTGCTTCCGTCTTTGATCTCCCATCCTGTCTTCTAATCTCGACGTCCTCCTTCTTTGAACGTAAATAATCACATTTTAGTGAAAGGTCAAGACAATAAAAAGAAAACAGAAATTCGGAATCGGTTAATGACTTTTAGACCTTTGCACTTAACTAATCTCTTTTGATTAAAAGAAACGAGACTCGAACACATCTCGTTTAGAACTAACTCGGTTCCTTACTCGACACTGATTTCGGTTAAAAACGGAAGTCGATAACTCATAACGACTTAAAAGGTCTTAAGGAATCAAGTTAAGAAGAATTCAACTTGAGAAACTAGGTTCTTGAAATTACTGCACAGATCAGTAAGTCCACACAGAACAGAGTTTTTTGAAACAGGGGATGTATCTTATACCAAAAGAAAGCCACGGATGTCTAGTTTACTCTCCAATTTACGGATCTCGATTTCGTTAAGCGAGCTAAAAGTTATGACAGTTTCCGTGAAAGGTCGCAAAACAGTCCGCGTTTTAAACCTAGGTGCTCGTAACTCGACGCACGGCTTCCTAGGTTCGACTAATGCTTTACCACTTATATTTTCACGAAATTTTCATCTTAAGGCAGTCAACACGTACCAACAAACGTGATGAACTCCTTTCCATTTCTCGTTTACTAACACGACGTATAAAACCTCGTCCATCAAACTAATCAAATACTATACCAAAACCATTTCATTTCTATATCAATCCTCAACTTTAAATCATAATTTACAACTTAATAACCTCATTAACTACTACATCAAAGCATATCATCACCAATTTCATCCACTACTACTTACTTAAAATTCCAAATTCACACATGCTTGATCTATTTCTTCAATCGATGATACTAAGTCTCATAATCGATCACCAATTCATCAAATACTAAACTATATCATCATCTAATACCATTAGGAACCTTAATCCATCATTATATCATTAATAGGATCAAGCTACACCAAACCCCCAATTTCTTATTAAAATTCGGTCATAACATTATAATTAGGAGGTATGTTTTTCTCCATTATTCAATCCACAATATCATTTCAAAACCTTCTACAACTTATATTAACCAAAGACTAACCTTACAACATCATTAATTGGAATTTCATAATGAAACCCTAGCCCTAGCTTTCTAACCTCAATAGATTATTAGGGAATTTCTTTTGTTCCTTCATTAGTCATCAATTAAACTATCTCTAAGTTTAATTATCCAACTAATTAAAGAATTAAATCACCCTACTTTAAACCCCTAAAATTCGGTCCTACATAGAAAATAGGGCTTCTTGATTTTCTTATCAATTCAACCATAGGGATTACTTTCTATCCAATTAATTACAAGAATTAAAGCTTAAAACATCCTACAATAAATCCTATAAAAATCGGTCCATGCCAAAAATTAAAGGATTGAAATTTCATTTGGATAGAATGATAGAGGAGATGATTACCTTGAAGATTATGGAATAGAAATGAAATTGGTAGATGATTGATCAATTGATGAAGGAATTCTTGTCAAGAACTTCAAGTCTTCAATGGTGAAATGGAAGAAAAGAAAAATGGAGAGGAAATGATGTGTGTATGCGTGAGGGAGAGAGATGGAAAAAAGTTAGATAACAACATTGGATATTTTAGAAACTAACTTAGGTGTCTATTTTTATATTATTAGAACAACTTAGATGTAGTGAGTCATAAAGGTAGAAATGGTATTAAAATCAAATATCCTACTTGTGAGAGGCATGAAGTCGGTTGGGAGGAGATTAATTTCTCCAAATACCGCATTTTTCCGACGCGATACGACGTTTTAAAAAGTCGAGTAAATAAAAACGTATTCGGCATGTTTTCGTCAAAATACGATTCGACCATTAAATCCGAAATAATTAATATACTTAAAAAGTATATTTCAAACTTGAAAATCCGACAAAATCCCGGGACATCACAGTCCAGATTTCGTCCGGAAAAATCATAAAAACGAACTTTCTCGGGCGAACTCGTATCGCAATTTCGTGAATGTAAAAATCAGACGGTTTCCCGATTTGAGTTCTAGAATTTAAATTTTATCGTCCGTGAAAACCCTAATACGGTAGTCGTTCCTCCGACTTCTGGAATTTATTTTCTGAAACAGATTTCACCCTTGGTCTTAGAATTGAAAATCGGGAACTTAGGCGTGCAAAGCCAAAATTTTAATTAACTTCTTAGAAAATTTTTATTTTTCGTCGGAGCAGAAATATCGGGTATTACATATATCACATCACATCATCAAAAACATAACAATCACTTAATCAAAATCATACTTCTTCTTCTCTTACAAAATTATTTTTATTTTTAGAAAATCCCCAAATAATTCATGTAATCATATCTCAATGCATACAAACATATCCCACAAACCATATGTCTAAATTCAAGCTAAATCTTCATCAACTAATTCATGAAATTTTGAAAATTACCCAATTAATTCTAACATGATTTATACTCGATTCAAACCATAGAACTTCATTCCTAAGCATAAATAATTATGTAATAGACTTAGAACATCAATCCTCTACTTCTTAAAGTTTTCGAAAAATTCAAGAATTAAAGAATAGGATTTTTGTTCGGTTGGAATTAAAGAGAAAGCTCTCACCTTTACGAATATGCAATCGGAATTGACTTTAATCGAGAATCGAGAGAATTATGAGCTTCTAAGTGCTTGAAGAAATGAAGAACTCCTTGAAGATGTGAAGAACAATAGAGAGAAGAGAGAAAACTAGGGGGGGCGGTTTTGGTGAGAGATGAGAGAGAGTTGTGTGATGACTAGTGAGATATTAATATGTTAAAGTAGAAAAAAATATCAAGTTGATGACTAGAGAGGGAGAGAGGCGGTTGGGGAGGTGGATTTTAATCCAAAATATCTCGTTTTACGGGTCTAATACTGCATACTAAAATATATTAATTAATTTCTTAGACGGTTACATTTTTGGCGAAAACTAATTCGACCAATAGATTGGAAATAATTTACTTAGTCGGAAAGCATGATTCAATTTCCGAAATCCACTGAAAAGTCGAGACATGACATTCCAAATTTCGCCCGGAAAAATAAATAAAACTGACTTTTACCAATAAACTCGTATCGCAAAATAAGTGAATATAAAGTTAGACGCTTTTTCGATCTGAGTTCTCGAACGAAAATTTTATCGGACGCGAAAACCCTAATACAATAGTCGGTTGAACGACTTTTGGATTTTATTTTCAGAAACGGATTTCACCGTTAGTCTTAAAACTGAAATTCCTTAACTTAGGCGTGCAAAGCCTTAATTAATTATTAAATTTTTATTTTAGCGACGGGAGAAAAGGCTGGGATATTACAGCATTACACCATGTATTTATATGCACCACACTATATAATGAGATGCACCACTAACTGTATTGAGATGCAACATATTTTCAATTTTTCTTTCGTTTTTTTATTTATTTTTTACGGTCGATCATATGCACCACAACAAGTATTCATATGACCACACTATATAATGAGATGCACCACTAAGTGCAATGAAATGCACCAATTCTTTATTTTCGTTGTTTTCGTTTTTTTTTTCAAATTTCCAGATTTATTTTCCCCCTTTTTTGTTTGCCTCTTCCTTTTTTTGTTCGCCGCTTCTTCTTTGGTCAAGATTCGAGCAAGGGGAGCCGAAGGCCTCGAAGCGAGCCAAAAAATCTAAATTGTTGGCCGACGATTATCCTTATATTAGTAATCGGAGAGAAGGCAGAGCCGTAAAATCGGAGCCGAAGGCGAAGCCGAAAAAAATAATTTGTAAAAAAAATCATGTGCATCTCAATGCACTTAGTGGTGCATCACATGATATAGTGTGGTGCATATGAATACATGGTGTGGTGCATATGGCTTGACCGTAAATATCATCTTATGTGATGCACAAAATGTTGTACGTTAATGCACAAATTATTTAACACACTTTTAATGCACAAACAACAGTAATCTAATGCATCAATTAATTTGGACCGTAGATTAAAAAATCAACGGTCCGGATTAGTTCTACTTCCTATCTAAGGATGGGTTCCTATATGATCCTTTCTAATTTAATTACAAATTTCCAGCCGATTTATGCCTTTTTAATTAGTTCGAGGGTAGTCTTGTAATTGAAAATAGATTTATAATTGTTTATCTCCTTAATTAACGTATCAAATTGATTGCACATTTGGAGATTCATTATATTGCATTAATGTTATGAACTGTTTCTTCCATCTGATTCCATGTGATTCTGCCCTTATTTAATCGGAATTATTTCATGTTTGCATGTTTTATATTGCATGGATTAAATAAACAATATTTTTCATATGTTATTTTTTATTTGGCATTACATTATACGATCGCTATATTCATGTAAATTAGTGCAAGTGTACTGGAATGACATTTTGTTTAATTTATGATTTTGTTACACATTGTTTCTAGGTTGTGGCATATTTTAAATTATTTTTGGTTTTATGTGAATCAGAATTAATTTCTGATATTTGTGATTTCAATTTTTAATACTTTTTTATAGTTATTGTGTATTATTGATTTGGAAGTTTAGAAGAAAGGATGCATAAAATAATTTTTGTAATTACCATCTGATCAGTTACAATAAGGGTCATAATTTAATGTTTTTCGAAGCTTAAAATAATGTTGTAATCTTCTAAGATTAATGCTTTTGGTATGTTATAATACTTCTGATTCAGTTTTCATGAATTGATTTATCTATGTTTTAATGTTTATTGTAGGTATAAATATTTTTCTTATTTTCGATTCTATGATCTATTAATAGAATTTTTTTTATCACTATTTTTCCTTCTGTTGGTATCATACTATCATTGGCTGCTGAATTATTTTTTTGATTTTTTGAGACTAAATTTATTATATCATGTGTTATTATATTTTAATTATAATTTTTGTCGAAGTTTAAAATAATGTTGTAATTTTCTAAGATTAATGCTTTTGGTATATTACTTCTGATTCAGTTTCCATTAATTGATTTATCATGTTTTAATGTTTATTGTAGGTATACTCATTTTTTTTTTATTTTCGATTTTATGATCTTTTTATAGATTTATTTATCACTATTATTCCTTCTGTTGATGTCATAGGCTGTAGCATTATTTTTTCATTTTTTGAGACTATATTTATTATATTATGTGTTATTATATGTTAATTTTACTTTAAAATAATACCTATGTTGCACGTATATTATTATATATTGATTTTCAATTTGTAATTTAGCTTGTTTGTAGTATATCATGTACATTTTTATTATATCGTATGACGGTGCTCCGTTCGTTAATTAACTGGTCTTGGAGCACTATAAGAATGATTGAAAAAAACATTACAGAATTAAACATTAGAGAAGGGTAAAATTAACTATATGATGCATTATATATAATACAAAAAATCATTAAACAGAAATAGTAAACACGTTATATAGTAGTATGACCGTCGTCTGTCGTCAACTAATTAGAGATAGGGAAGCATCAATCAGAGACATGCCGCCTAGGAAGAAGATTAAACCGCCCGCTGGCAACGAAGTTCCGGCTAGTGGAGTCACGCAACGCAGACGACGAAGGTATGTAATATTAAGAACGAAAAAAAAAATGTTTCTTGCCCTTATTTTTGTATAATAATGCTGTTGATTTATGAATTTAATTAATTTTGTTGGTTGTTCATTAATTTGTGATCGATGATAATTTTGTTGTTGGGGTTTGGTTTCTTGATTTTTCACTATTATTCATATTCTTTCTTCCTGCATCTTAATATTTGTCCCATGTTTTTTAATTTTACTGAATATTGGCCTATGTTATTTCTAAGCCTATTTGTAAATATCGAAGGGTTTTTTTTTTTTTTTTTTTTTTTGAGAATTTAAATATCGAAGGTTGACATGCACTAAAGGTCTTTCTCTATACTTTACAATGTGTCTCGTTTGTATGTGTATATGCATGAAAAGCATCCGAGTTTGAGTCTTCCATTTTGGCTTGTGAGTCGATGCATGCATGCCTAAATGATTTTTCAATTGTTGATTTCTTCATGCTTTTAGAATGGTATGATAATGCTTTAATTTAAAACTGTAATATTGTCAAGATACATATCTAAATGGATGCATATCTATCTAGAAAATGAGTTATCATATTTTGTTTTTTATTGCTCTTCCAGCGGTATTATAATGTTACCCTGTTGTATTTCTAATGCTTTCCAGGTATTCATTCATACATTATTTATAACCACCGTATTTATATAAAACTCATACATTGTGAATATGTAGGAAAAGAGCGTTGGGACGACCACACGATGACAACCGGAGCATTGTGTGGGTACTTCTTGGAATGTTTTCAAGATAAAAGAAGCCATAAACCTTGCATCTGACTGAAATATTGCTGAAAGAGTCCTCAATAATGCTACTAATTCTACAGAAGATGGATATTTAAATTTGTTGTTAAGATAACAATCACAACAATATTTTAATGATTATATATAGCACATATTTACACCTTTTGCCTACTAGTTTACTAAGCTAGCGAAACCACCCGACCAATCTATTTATATAATGTGTCACATGAATGGTTGACCCAGATAGCGATCAGAACGAACTAGCCCCTCGCGAGCGCTGGGTAAGGACAGTTTTATCGTTTAGTCGAGGAAAGCTTGTTCCGTTAGAGCAAAGTACGAGCTAAAAAGGAAGCTAATTAATAGATAAAAGACTAGGAAATCCATTAATAGCTTACTTACAGGCTACGGTTTAACTGCTTAGCCATCCTTATCTTAAACAAGGAGGGAAGCCGAGCTGTATGAGGCAGAAACTCGTCCCACGTACGGTTCGGAGGCCGAGCCCCACCCCAGCAGTCAGATTCCGTTTTTGTCTAACCCACCTAAAATCCCTTACCAGCTCGGAAGGGAAAGATAAGATAACTGAGCTTGGTGTCCTTGTTTTCGGATTAGCAGATTCAACGAGGGGGTTGCCTTCTTCGGCCCACTTGGGAGGGAGAAGCTATAATCCGAAACGAGGAACTCAACTGTTAGCACCTTAAAGGATCAGATCGTGGTGGGGCGCGATACATAATCAAATCTTTTGAAAAAATGAAAAAAAAAAAAATCATATCGAATTCGAAGTGCCATGCTATTATTGAATGAAAGCCGAGGAATGTTTGATTAGTTATGATTAATCAAATTAGGAAGACAATCTATCGAAGCGGTTCTCATTGCAAAGCAATCCATTCCCCTTGCTACCGGTCAGGGTTGAGGGTTTTTGGTTTTCGCGATGGAATTGAGTTTTAATGTTTCTGTAAAATCTAATTAATTTAAAACCTCAATAGGTAAGATTTGACTGGAGTAAATCACGGTGCATATAAAAATAGGATTTTTATGAGCTCAAAATTACCCTTACTCAAATCTCTATAGCAATTAGTTAAAATTAAAACATGAAAATCAACTATTAATTTGGTCCATTGATGAAATGTAATTAATGGTTGAGATGGGGTTTCTAATTAACTCTTAAGGAATGGTTTTCACCTAACCTCATCCTTATATATATATATATATATATATATATGTGTGTGGAACGGTTTTAGGATGGATCAAATAAAAACTATTCCCTGTGTGCAAATTAACTAGAAACCACATTCAAGCCTTAGATTTTATTAAATTAATGGATGAGATTGATTCATTTAATTGCTTACTAGTTATACACGTATAGAGCTTAGGGGATAGATTGGTCTTTTGCTGTAGTTGTAACTGCTCTTTCCTAAATTCATGGCATCCGGTATTAATTGATTCACGAAATTCACGACTATTGCAACAAATCAAGCTTCCACATTAAAATTTGCTGCCTATCATTATATTATACTATCTATCTATCTATCTATCTATCTATCTATTATTAAAACAAAAACGACTCTATCCTATGTGGCACACCTTAAATTCTTCCATTCTCATTTATCTAATTTCTCAAATTTTTGAATTAAATATTATTAATCTAATAATAATCGTCCTCAATTAAGATGACCATATATACTTTATATTTTTTCAGATTTTTTTTTTCCTTTTTTCACAATGTTGAATTTTTCATTTTATGCAATTTTTTTCTACAAATATCTACTAAAATCTTGCATCCCACATCGGTTTTCAACGGGACACATTATGCCTTTTGTGCAGGTTGGGACTTAACCGAAAAGGCATTTCTAATTACGTAGCTCATCCTGCATTATTTATTCTATTTATCTTAAAATTTGCATTTTATGCATGTTGAATCGTTGTTGAGATTTTCCTTTATGTTTTTTTTTTTAAAATTTATAGAAATTCTATTTTACAACTTAAATAAAAGGACATGTGTTTGCCTTTTAATTGTGACAAATTTTGTTATAATATTTGATTGTTTACATAACTTATTAATTCAAACGATTTCAAATAATTAGCGAATATTATTATATATATGAATTAAGGAAAATAACGAATATTACAATCATTTTTTAATTAAATAAAATTATTTTTCTTTTATAAATTAATGTGAGACCAAAAGTATTTGCAATAAAAAAGATCCATTTAAATTTTCTGACAAAATCCGCGTGAGACAATCTCTTTGAGAACCAAATATGTTTTTGTCCCCATCGATTTTGGAGAAGAATATTCAATTACGGCAGGATTCCGACTTGGAACTGTGAGGGTAGATGGACCGATTCCAAATCGACGGTTCAACTTTTTCAAAATTGTAGTTGACGGGAGGATTTCGACGTTGAACTATGAGGTAGACGGGTCGGGTCGACGGGAGGATTCCGACCTTGAACCGAGGGTAGACGGCCCAATTCAATTACGGCAGGATTTCGACTTGGAACTGCGAGGGTAGACAAGCCGATTCCAAATCGACGGTTTAACTTTTTTCAAACTCGTGATCGATGGGAGGATTCCAATATTGAACTGTGAGAACCAAATATGCTTTTGTCCCCATCGATTTTGGAGAAGAATATTCAATTACGGCAGGATTCCGACTTGGAACTGTGAGGGTAGATGGACCGATTCCAAATCGACAGTTCAACTTTTTCAAAATTGTAGTTGACGGGAGGATTTCGACGTTGAACTATGAGGTAGACGGGTCGGGTCGACGGGAGGATTCCGACCTTGAACCGAGGGTAGACAGCCCAATTCAATTACGGCAGGATTCCGACTTGGAACTGCGAGGGTAGACGAGCCGATTCCAAATCGACGGTTTAACTTTTTTCAAACTCGTGATCGACGAGAGGATTCCAATATTGAACTGTGAGGTAGACGGGTCGATTTCGAATTGACCCAAAAAACTCACATAAAGTGTAAAATCTAAAATATTAATGGATAATATTTTTATTATAATTTTATTAAATAATAATTTTCTGTCAATTTTCGACGGGCTATACACTAGTATTACTAAAAGAAAAATAATTTTTGCTTTGAAAAAATTCTACGTGGCACCCCTTATATTCCTCCATTCATATTTATCTAAATTCTCAAAATTTTTAATTTTTAAATGTAAAATAATAGATTTTAAGTAAATATCTATACTAAAATCTTGTGTCCCACATCGGTTTCTCAATGAAACTTCACCTATTGAAAAACCTATAAATACCTAGAATCAATGTGTATTTTCTCATCTTTTGCTCCATCAGTCTTATTTGGCCAATTTATTTATTAATCGGCCGAATAAATATTTATATTTTATAGTTTAATTTAATTTAATTGGATAATTTATTGGTTGACCGAATTAAATTTGAAAATAGTCTAATATTTTTTTTATTTAATTTGATAAAAAATAAGTAATTTCTAATTTGTCAATTAATTAGGTAGACGAGCCAATTCCCAACTGATGGGTACCTTAACTCGGGATCCCGCATGACACATTTTTATTCTTTATTCTTATTAATTTTAAAATTTTCATTTTATTCATTTTTTTCATGTATTTTCTAAAATCTAGAATCATCATAAATTGTGCATTTATAAATCAAAATCGTGGTCAACGGGTCAATTCTGACCCGGAACAGTAGCGGTAGACGAGTCAATTCCCAACCGACACTCGAGAAATTTTCTATTTTATGCTTTTTTCCATATATTTTCTAAAATCTATAATCTTCATCCATGAAATAATTTTTACGTTATTTGTAGTTGGATTTCCAGATTTGCATAATTTATAATTTTAATTAACGAATATTACTATATGATTAAGGACGATAATGAATAGTAAAATCATTATTTTTATTAAATTTTTGGATCTATATAAATTCTAAATAAATTTTATAAATTACGCACTTATAAATCAGAATCGTGGTCAACGGGCCAGTTCCGATGCAGAACTCATAAAATTAAGAATATTTATGGTCAACTTTTGTAATGCCCCGGAAATTCCTTACGGTCTCAAAATTTAAAGTTAATAAAATAAATGGCTTTGCACGCCTAAGTTTACGATTTTAAATTCTAAGACTAACGGTCGATTCCGTTTCTGAAAATAAATTACGGAAGTCAGCTAGACGACTACTGTATTTAGGGTTAGCGCGTACAAAAAATTTTTAGTTCGTGAACTCAGAACGGAAAACCGTCTGATTTTTACATTCACGAAATCGCGATACGAACTCGCCCGAGAAAGTTCGTTTTTATGATTTTCCGGACGAAACTCGGACTGTGTCGTCCCGAGTTTTTGTCCGAATTAATTTTTTATAAATTTTATTTTCCGATTAAGTTTAATACGTTAGAATTTTTGGACGAATCGAATCGTGACGATTTTGCGTCGAGCTACGTTTTTTTTCGTCGTCCGATTTCCGTAACGTCGTATCGCGTCGGAAAAGCGCATATTTTCCCTCCCTTCCCTCTCATAACCGATTTCTCTCTCTTTTTAGCAAGATAGTTCTTTTCTTTTATATAGTATTACTTTTTACCTACTACTATTCAAACACTATTCACTTTACACCTTTAACCTAAGTATATATAACCTTGTTATATCACTCTAACTCACATCTCCTCCCTCCCTCAACCCTAATTTCGGCTGCCCCCCCCCCCCCCTTCCCTCTCCCTTCTTCATTTCTTCTTCCTCCATTGTTGAAGAAAGCTTCAAGATCTTGAGCAAGAAAATCACAAGTCTTCTTCCATCCATCAAACTTCATTCCTTCCTTTAGTAAAAATCAAGGTATCCATCCCCTCTATGTTTCTATCCATCCAACATCCTCTTCTTTTTTATTTTCTTTTGATCGAAAATTTAGGGGTGATGATCTAGATGTTTTGATCTTCGATTAGTTTAATTAGTTGTGTTTGGATGTGAATTCTAGGATCAAAATTGAAGAAAAATCATGAACCCTAACTCTATGCCAATACCGAAATTTTAGGGCTTATGGTAGGATTTTTGGAATTCTTCAATTGATGTTAAATTCATGCTTAGAAAGTGTTTAATTAGTGGTTAGAACCAAGAGAAATCGAAAGCCCTTTATTTGTTTGAAATCGATTTAGGGTTTAGGGTTTGAAATTGGGGGTTTTTGCATGTTGATGTGTAATTGGACTTGAATTGATTAATTGATGTTCTAATAGTATGATTAAGAGTTAAATGGTGTTAATTAATGAAGAAAATCACTCTCTTAAACCATGTATTAAAACCGAAATTAAGGATGAAATTAGGGGTTTTCTTGTAGTTGTTTTAATTGTTGATTTGTTGATGGAATAAGGTTGTAATTGATGTTAATTGTTGATAGGAATTTATTTGAGAATTTTCTAAAATTATTTGGTGGGATGTAAGAGACGAAGAACTCGTCGTAAGTTGAAATATAGTGTTGATGTGAAGTGATTATATGCATGAAAGTGATTCTAGTTAGATGTTGTTTAATGACGTAAAATTATGACGAAATCCGGCAACTTTGAAAATTGTGTAAGAGACAAACCACTAGTCGTAACTAATAACCGAGAAGTCGAATGGGAATTCTAACTTGATAATATCGTTTATGATGGACTTGGGAATAACTTTGTAGTTGATGTCATGAGCTTTCGAGCTAATATAATATGAGTTATAGTGATAGTCGAGAACTAGAACGGGAAATTGATAACTTGTTGGTTTAGTACATGTTAGTTGAAAGCCGACGTTTAGAACGTCGTGCTATTGGACGAGTTTTGAGAAGGAGTTCATCACGTACGGGGGTACGTGTTGACTGCCTTGAGGGTCAAGTTTCATAAGAAATCGAATACGAGAACTTAGAAGGAACCTAAGACGTTACACGTCGTTTCTATCGAGCATCTAGGGTTATCGCGGCAGTTTTGCGATCCTTGCCGGAAACTGTAATAACTTTTAGCTCGTTTATCGGATTTGCGATCCGTAAATTGGAGCGTAAACTAGACATCCCAAACTTTCCAACGGTACAGGGCTCATCCCCTGTTTCCAGATCCCCTGTTCTGGGCAGTCCCCAGAGTTTCTGTATTGCGCAGTGAAATTTCAGTTTTCTTTCTTCTAAGTTGTTTCGTTCGCAACTTAGTTTTCTTTCGATCGTTTAAGCCGTAATAACTAACGACTATCTTCCTACTAACCCTAGAGTCAAGAAAGGAGCCTTGAGTGCTAAATGAGACGAGACCTCATCTCTTATCCGTTCAAGTAAAGAAGTTTAGTTAAGCGAGAAATTGCTTAAGTCGTTTAATGAATTACAACTTATTTTTTTCCTAAGTCGATTCTTTCCAACTTAGTTCCTTATGATCTTTGAAGTCGTATCGAGCTACCGAATACCTTCTCTACTGACCTAAGAGTCGAGTATGAGACATTTCGAGTTCTAAACGGGATTTGTTCGAGTCTCGTTCCCGTTTAAGTAAAATAAATCTAGTAAGCGTGCAAATGCCTAAAGAATGAAACAACTAAAACCTTTTTCGATTTTCCTTGATCGATTATCTTTTACGAATCGATTTTAAGTATTATTATTTTACGATGAAGGGGGAAGCCAACAGTAAAGAAAGGACGGAACATCCGAATATTGGAAGCTAGTGCTTTTAGTTCTGTATTGCAAGGTGGGCTTTTATATACAAAATAAAACGAGCAATGCTCGGAAAATCTTTCTTTATCGCTTTGATATCTGTGTTTTTAAAGTGATATTATGGCATGAACTGTTTTATGATTTATGTGAGTTCTCTTGTACCTATCTGAGTCAACATTCGTGTTTTACGGATTTAGAGTTAATCTAACTAAGTTAACTAACGATCGGCTCTGAGTTAGCTGCTAAGTGCTTTCCAGAGTTAGTGCACTTTGTAACCTGTGGTGTATGTGATATCCTGTTGAGGGGTACCAGCCACGGTGAATGAGTTTTGGTCAAGATTGAACGTAACATACCAGAAAAATGCTTGCAAGCTAATTTGAGAAAAGAGTCAGAAAATGTTTGGTAGACACGGGCCTCTTTCAATAAAACTCCGATGTGCTACCTTTATGAAATGCCATATTTATCTATACTTATGATTATGTTTTCGGCATCGTGCCCACTAAGTACGTTTGTACTTAGCCCTGCATTGTTTTCTAAATGTGCAGGTTGAAGCGACGTGAGCGGCAACGGTTGAAGTTGAGTTGAAAAGATAGGATGCTTTAGTTAGGACTCTTCCGCTACCAAACTCTAAGTCATTTTGAGAACCTGTCTATTGAACAAAACTCTGTAGTATAAGTCTATAAACTTGAACTTACTTTACTATCCTGTACTTTTGTCGAGTAATCACTCGTGATTAACTCTTTCTTGTTATATTCAAGTCTTGTTCATTGATTGGTTGATGTCTTTTACGTATGTTAGTCAGTTAGCCCCCTTCTTCCCCGCTTCTTTAATCCAACCCCAGTCGCACCCCGGCTTCGGCCGTCCCTCGGGATTTGGGGCTGTCACAACTTTTATCTTATATCATTGACTAAATACGTTTATGAATCACAATCATTCCACATAAAGTTTTGTAAAAAGGAAAAACTACCAAGTACATAGTGAAACAATCTTGAAGTTCTATTCTCAGTTAAAAAAGTTATTCTCGAAATTGGTAAAAAAGAAAACGAATGTCATCATTTATTTTTCTATGAATATATTTGGAAGATGATTATTTATATAATACTACAATTTATAATTAAATTTTTATTTATTAAATATTGTGTGAATATTTTTGGAATATAGTTATGTATATAATTAAATATTAATTTCAGCCAAAAAGAAAGCAAATGTCATCATTAATTTTTTTGTGAATATATTTGGAAGATGATTATTTATATAATTTAAAATCAGTATTGTAGTCAATAAGCCGGTTCCAGGTTGGAACCATTGGGGTAGACGGGATGATTGTGAAGCGGTGGTTTAACTTAATTATTTTTTCTTAATCTTGTGTTGAATTCATAATGTGGGGTATTTATGGTCACTTTCATCTTATAGACAATCTTAACATCTATAGTATTATTCGCTATCTATATATCTCTTCTCTCTCTCTCACTACCCGCTCCTTCCCTTGCCTCTTTTTCTTCATAAAAAGCTAAAAAATTCAACTTAAGAGTCGTTTTCCTTTGAGAGAGAAATATATTTTTGCCCACATCAATTTTATAAAAGAACAGAGCTTTAACAATTATCGAAAGTAATGAGAATATATTAGTTATTGTAATACCCCGGATATTTTCTTCCTACGAGAAATAAAAATTTAATTATTAATTAAGGCTTTGCACGCCTAAGTTAAGGATTTTCAATTCTAAGACTAACGGTGAAATCCGTTTCTGAAAATAAATTTCAGAAGTCAGTTGAACGACTACTGTATTAGGGTTTTCGCGTCCGATAAAATTTTCATTCGAAAACTCAGATTGAAAAACCGTCAGACTTTACATTCACTTATTTTGCGATACGAGTAAGTTAGTAAAAATCAGTTTTATTTATTTTTCCGGACGAAATTTGGACTGTGAAGTCCCGAGTTTTTATCGGATTTTGGAAAACGAATTGTCCTTTCCGACTAAGTAAAATATTCCGGAACTAATGGTCGTATCTATTTCTGTCAATAATGTGTCCGTCTAATAAAGTAATTGTTCATTTTAGTTTGCAGTATTAGATCCGGAAAAGAATTAAGTTTATAAATAATATCTAGATATTAGTGAATAGTTAAACCTCCTTACTTTTGCTATAAATATCAAGTTGTCATCCATTTTTCTCTCATTTCCTTCTCCTCCAAACCGCCACCCTCTCCCTCTCTCTCACCATTGAAGAGTTCTTCAAGTTCTTCAAGCTTTCGAGCTTCGTAACTTGTTCGTTTGTCGATCGATTTCAATTCCGATTGCATATTCGTAAAGGTAAGAACTTCCTCTCGAGATTGAACCAAACAAAAGTCCCTTCCTTCAAGTCTTATTTTTTTTGAAAATTTCATGGGAAGAAGCATGATGAATCTATGTTTAATATATGTTATAGTATGCTTAGGAATGATTTTATGGATTAAAATCATGAAGAAATCATCCCTCCTAATTTATTTGATATTACCGAAATTTTTAAGAGAATTAGGGGTTTGATGTAGTTCGATTTTCTTGAGGATTGATTGATGGATTAGTGTTTTATATGATGATAGATGATTACATGAATTATCTTAGAATTTTCTAAAAATAAAAATAAAAGTGTAAGAGAGAAAGAAGTAATGATTATATAATTTATTGGAATTTTTCTAAAAATAAAATGAAAATCGTAAGAGACGAAAACCCATCGATAAGTAGAGATTCATTAATGATTTGAGGATGTGATTTACGTATTAGTGAATCTTGATAGAGGATGAACAATATTGTAAAGTTTGAGCAAAATCGGAGAACGTTGAAATTTTGTTAAGAGATAAGCAATTGTCGATAAGTCAAGATTAGATAATGATTTAGGTTTGTGAATTGAACATATGTTAATCTTGTTAGTTAATGATCGTAACCGGGAAATTTGAACGAATTCTAAGAAGATTAGAATTTTGATAAGAGACGAAGAAACGAGTCTAAGTGTCGATAGAAAAGTCAAATAAGGAAATTAATCGATTATTAATGATTGTTATTGATAAACGAACGATATTGTAGTTGATGATATTTCCATCCGAGATATGAGATGATATAAGTTATAGTTATGAACTAGAAATTGATGAATGAAATAGAAATTGAATTGGAAATGGTTTAGTAATTGGTAGTTGAAAGACGAGTAATTATACGTCGAGTTTTTAATCGAGAAAATGTGAAGGAGTTTGTCATAAAAGATTGTGCATGTTGATTGCCTTGAGACAGAAAATTCGTGAGTATAAAAGTGGTAAAGCATTAGTCGAACCTAGGAAGTCGTGCGTCGAGATATACGAGCACTAGGGTTCCACGCGGACTGAACTGCGACCTTTCACGGAAACTATTATAACTCTTAGCTCGCTTAACAAAATTGAGATCCGTAAATTGGAGAGTAAACTAAACATCCGTGGCTTTCTTTTGGTACCAATTTCATCCCCTGTTTCGAAATGATCTGTTCTGTATAAGCTCCAGAACTACTGCCTTGTGCAGGAAATTTCCAAAACTCATTTTCTTAAGTTGAATTGTTTTCAACACAATTCCTTAAGGAGTTTTAAGTCGTTATGAGTTATCGAATTCCGTTATTAACCGATCTAAGTGTCGAGTAAGGAACCGAGTTAGTTTTAAACGAGAAGTGTTCAAGTCTCGTTTCTTGTAATCAAAAGAAATTAGTTAAAGTGCAAAGGCCTAAAAGTCTAAAACGAATTCGATTTCCTTTTCCTTTATTGTCTCGACCGCTTGTTAAAGTTTGTTTATTTGTGATAAAAGGAGGAAGTCGGAGTTGAAGACAGGACGGAAGATAGAAGGTTAAAGTTTGTTCTGTAAACGATTAAGGTGGGCTTTTCTATCAAAATAAAATGAGCGTTGCTCGAAAGTGTTTACTTACTGCTTTAATAAGTGTGTATTAAAGTAACTATTAGTGCATAATGAATTGTTTTATGTGAATTCTCTTGTGCCATTCTGAGTTAGCCCACAGAGTGCTATCCAGAGATTCCTACTAAACGATCAGATTCTGAGATAGCCCACAGAGTGCTATCCAGAGGAACAGATTCTGAGTTAGTTCACAGAGTGCTATCCAGACGATCGGATTCTGAGTTAACCTACAGTGTGTTATCCAGAATTAAGTGTACAGCAGTATAAGTCTTACGAATGTTTATGAAAAGATGCCTGATTAATCTATACTCTTGTGAGTTGTTTTCGGCAATGTGCCTACTAAGTGCTTTATGTACTTAGCCCTGCATGTTTGTTTTTAAATGTGCAGGTTGAGTGACGAAGGCAAAGGAGGTTGAGTAAAAGTCGTACTTAAGGAAGTAAAGTTTAGTTGAGCCTCGATTTCACATTTGATATGTGATATCATTCTACGTTTTTCCGCTGCAAACTAATACACTTTTGTTGTGCAACCTATCGGTCTAAGTTTTCATACTTTGAACCGAGCTTACTCTGAAACAAATATGTCGAGTGATCCTTCGAGATTGACTCCCTTTTTATTAAATGAAGTCAAGTTCATAGTAGTTTCTGTTATAAATGTCGTTTATACAGTAAATCCCCCTTTCTTCCCCGCCTCTTAAATTCAATCCCTGGTCGCACCCCGGCTTTGCCATCCCTCGGGATTTGGGGCTGTGACAGTTATAAATTTTAACAAGTATACCTATATGGGTTTGAGACGTAAACATGTGGTAAAATTACTTTAATTGAATTTGAGATGTGTTCAAGGGATATAAATTCTAAGCGAGTTTAGTAGATTACATAATCGAATTATTTAACGCTAAAATAATTAAAAAATAATATTTTTTTTAATCTATCACATATTAATACTATTTAATAATTTTATTAATTTTTATAATTTCCCGTCGATTTTCGACGGGTTATAAGCTAGTTATTATATAAACGAAAATAATTCTACCTAAAAAAATCATATGTGGCACCCCTCGTATTCTTCCATTCCTATTTATCTAAATTCTCAAATTTTCTAAATTTAAAATTAATATTTATCATATTTATATTTTATTATTTATTATATTATATATGACATGAAAATAAAATCTTAACATGATCAAAATATTATTTATTTATATATATTTCATATATATATATGAAATATGGAATGATTATCTTCAAAATCAATATCTTATATCTTCCTCAAAAAATACTACGGATCATCGGATGAACCTTCCATGTCATCTATCAATTTATATTAATGTGTGATGATTGTTTCCAATGTGGTTTTTTTTATAAATCTTCCGTCCCACCTTGCTTTTTCAATAAAATTCAACTATTGAAAAGTTTATAAATACTTGAAATCAATGTATATTTTCTCATTCTTTGATCCAAAAAATTAATTTGATCAATTGATTAGTTGATCGAATAAATAATTATATTATATGTTAGATGTCGTCCATGTCTTCACTTCTAAATCTCGACCTTTTAATAGCTTGTGAAAATTGAGGGATGAATAATCGGGAAAGCTTATAAATATTTAGTATTAATGTGTATTAAAATTCAAACTATAATTTACGACTAATGCTAATTTGGAACCTTTTTTTATTTACACATATATTTTTTTTCTATTATAAAATCTTCGTCCCACATTTTATTTTTAGTTATATAAATGAAAATGGTTCTGGCTTTGCAAAAATCCTATTTGACACCCTCAAATTCTTCCATTCATATTTATCTAAATTCTCAAATTTTGTGGCAAAAAAAAAGTGTAACCTCATTAAATTTAGAGGAAAAAATAGACACGCGACCCTATCTCTGACCTAATCCATTTTATTGTTAGCAAGATTGTTTGTTTTAAATTTATGATTTTTTTTAAATCTTTTATTAGTTATACTAGAGATGCCCACAAAAATGGTGCATGAGCTGATTCCGACGAGTAACCTTAAGGTAGACGGGTCGATTCTGAACCGAGTGTTAAAGATATTTAGCTTAACCTTCATGGTTCCAGGTCAGAACAGTAGGGGTAGACATGATGATTGCGAAGTGGTGGTCGTTCAACTTGTTTTCCCCTTTAATCTGATGTTGAACTCATAATTTAGAGTATTTAGGGTCACTTTCATTCTTATATACAATCTTCAATATTAATTTTCTTATCACAACCCCATATCCCGAGGGACGGCCAAGCTGGGGTGCGACTAGGGGTTGGATTAAATAGGCGGGGAAGAAAGGAAATTTACTGAATAAATGAATAAATTAACATCTATAACCGAGATAAAATACTATGAACTGATTCTTATTAGACAAACGAGAGTCAATCTCGAAAGATCGCTCGACAAAGTTGTGATCAGAGAAGACGAGGTTTAAAGTATGAACTACTTAAACCGAAAAGATTAACATCAATAAGAGAGTTATTTTGCAGCGGAAAAACGTAGAATGAGATCACATATCAAATGTGAAAATCGAGGCTCAACTAAACTTTACTTCCTTAAGTACGGCCTTTACTCAACCTCCTCCGCCTTCGTCACTCAACCTGCACATTTAAAAACAAACATGCAGGGCTAAGTACATAAAGCACTTAGTGGGCACATTGCCGAAAACATATCATACTTAGTATAGATTAATCATGCATCTTTTCATAAACACTCGTAAGACTTATACTGTTGTACACTTAATTCTGGATAACACACTGTAGGTTAACTCAAAATCCGATCGTCTGGATAGCACTCTGTGGGCTAACTCAGAATCTGTCCCTCTGGATAGCACTCTGTGGGCTATCTCAGAATCTGATCGTTTAGTTGGAATTTCTGGATAGCACTCTGTGGGCTAACTCAGAATCTAATACTCTGGATAGCACTCTGTGGGCTAACTCAGAGAGGCACAAGAGAATTCACATAAAACAATTATTTCATGCTCTGATTATCACTTTGAAAACACAATTATCAAAGCTGTAAAATAAACACTTTCGAGCATCGCTCATTTTATTTTGATAGAAAAGCCCACCTCAATTGTTTACAGAACAAACTTTAACCTTCTGTCTTCTAATCTCGACGTCCTCCTTCTAACGTAAAATAATCACACTTTAATAATCGGTCGAGACGATAAAAGAAATACAGAAATTCGGAATCGGTTAAGTCTTTTAGGCCTTTGCACTTTAACTATATTCTTTTGATTAACGAATAAACGAGATTCGACCAATTCTCGTTTAAAAACTAACTCGGTTCCTTACTCGACACTTAGGTCAGTAGATAAATGGAAGTCGATAACTTATAACGACTTAGAAGTTCACAAGGAACGAAGTTGAAAAGGATTCAACTTTAGAATTTAGACTTAAGAAAGTTTCTGCACAAAGCAGAAGTTCTGGAGTTCATACAGAACAGGTTCCTGCGAAACAGGGGATGTTCTCTGTACCAAAAGAAAGCCACGGATGTCTAGCTTACTCTCCAATTTACGGATCTCGATTTCGTTAAGCAAGCTAAAAGTTATGACAGTTTTCGTAACGCATCGCAAAACAGTCCGCGTGGAACCCTAGTGCTCGTTAACTCGACGCACGACTTTCTAGGTTCGGTTTATGTTAAACCACTTATATACTCACGAAATTTCTGTTTCCAGGCAGTAAATACGATCAATCATTCATCATGAACTCCTTCACATTTCTCGATTACAAACACGACGTACATTTCCTCGTCTTTTCAACTACCAATTACTAAACCAAATTCAATTCAATTTCACTTTCATTCTTTCAACTTCTAACTTATAAACTTATAACTCATATCATCTCGTATCTCGGATGGAAATATAGTCAACTACAATATCGTTCATTTATCAATAACAATCATTAATAACCGATTAATTTCCTTATTCGATTTTTCTATCGACGTTTAGACTCGTTTCTTCGTCTCTTATCAAAATTTCAATCTTCTTAGAATTAGTTCAAATTTTACGGTTACGATCATTAACTAACAAGATTAACATATATTCGAATCATAGATCTAAATCATTATTTATTCTCGACTTATCGGCGATTCTTCGTCTCTTAGCGAAAATCCGACGTTCTCCGATTTCGTTCAAACTTTACAATATCGATCATCATCTATCTAGAATCACTAATACGTAAACCATATTCTCAAAATATTAACGAGTCTCAACTTATTGTCGGGTTTTAGTCTCTTACGATTTTCATTTTATTTTTAGAAAAATTCCAAATAATTATATATTCATCCTCAAACATACTACATACCATTTCCATTATCATTTCATGCAAATCATAACATATACTACACCAAATTATCGATTCTTCATCTCTTACATTTCTATTTTTTATTTTTAGAAAATTCTAAATTAATTCATGTAATCATCTATCATCACATAGAACACAATTTCACTAATCAATCATCAAGAAAATCGAACTAACAAAAACCCCTAATTCCTCCTAAAATTTCGGTAATTACAAATAATATAGGAGGGATGATTTCTTCATGATTTCAATCCATAAAATCATTCCTAAGCATACTATAACATGCATTAAACATAGATTCATCTTCCTACTTCATTTCCAAAATTTTCGAAAAAATAAAGTTGATGAAAAAGGATTTTTGTTCGGTTCAATACGTAGAGGAAGCTCTTACCTTGTCGATTATGGAATCGGAACTAAGATTGATCGGAAGACGAATTAGTTGTGGAGCTTGAGAGCTTGAAGAATTACTTTCAATGGAGGAAAGTGAGAGAGAAAATGAGAGGGGGGGAGGGAGAGGGAGAGGAGGAGGGGGGGGGGGGGGTTTCAAGAGGGAAAGAATGGAGAAGGTGATGACTAATGTTTAGATATTATCTCATAAAGTAGGATGACTAACAAGGTGATGAGTCATAGGGGGTAAGGTGGCGGTTTAGGTGGCATTTTTAAAGCAAAAAATATCTCGTTTTCGGGTCTAATACGACGTATTAAAAATTGAGAAATAAATTTTTAGACGGTTATATTTTTGACGAAATCTAATTCGACCATTAGATTAGAAATAAATCTCTTACTCGGAAAGCATAATTCGTTTTTCAAAATCCGATAAAAAGTCGGGACATCACAGTCCAAATTTTGTTCGAAAAAATAATAAAAAATGGATTTTTACTAACTTACTCGTCTCGCAAAAAGAGTGAATGTAAAATCAGACGGTTTCTCGATTTGAGTTTTCGGGCGAAAATTTTATTGGACGCGAAAACCCTAATACAGTAGTCGTTCAACCGACTTCTGGAATTTATTTTCAGAAACATATTTCACCGTTAGTCTTAGAATTGAAAATCCTTAACTTAGGCGTGCAAAGCCTTAATTAATTAGAAATTTTTTTATTTCTCGTCGGAAGAAAATATCTGGGGTATTACATTTCTTTTCTAAATCAATATGGAACAAGGAGTATTTGCAATGAAAAACATCTATCTCAATCATAGAAAAATCGACATGAGACAATATCTTTTAGAGTTAAATATATATAAATTCTAAACGAGTTTAGTACATTGCATAATCGAATGATTGAAACCCTAAAATAATTAACAAATAATATTTTTCTTTATTTATCAAATATTACTATTGTTGGGAAATTTATTAAAGTTTTGATTGATTCCAAAACCAACTGACCCTAACCGAGTAGATGTTGCAATTTCCTAATGTTAGTATTTAGGCTCGCTGTTTGAGCAATGTTAAGATTTTATCTTTACAGGTCTCCAGCTGAAGACGGAAACAAGGCTTCACTCGGATAGAACATCAGTTGTAAGAATGACAAACTGAGCGTTCAAGGGAGAAGATGTAAGAGAACATCAGTTCAAGAAAGACAACTGAGTGTTCAAGAGATAGAACATCAGATGTGAAAGACAACTGAGCGTTCAAAGATACAGAACATCAGTTGAAGGACTCGAACTGATAAGATCGACAACATGAAATTCAAGGCAGCTGATAGTTCAACTGTTCCTATTCAGACAGAAGGTCAGATGAAGATATCGATCAGATGGAACATCAGCTGAAGACCAATCAGATGAAGACCAAAACTTCTCAACCAACTAAACAAGGTTGGAAGTCAAAGGTTGAAGATTTGAATTTCAAAAAGAAAGTCACGTGAAGGTTTGACGGTCTGTCATTACCTCATTTGGCCCAACACAAGGCTGTCTCAGATGGAAAGCAGAAGATCACAGTTGCCAAATCCGGAAAGTCTGCAGAGATGAGAGACAAGCCATCGCTTTCACAAGAACAGAGATCAACGGCTCTTCCAACGGCTAGTTGATTCTCTCCGCCTATAAATAGAGGGCTTCATTCATTCACCAAGACCAACGAGAACACGAGAAGACAGAAAAGTGCAATAGCAAAGAGATAGACGAGCGAACATCACCAGTTGAGAGTTCATATCGCAAACGAGCTAAACTGAATTCAATCTCTAAGAACATCTCTAGTTGAGAGTTCATAGAGTGTTAGATTCTGTCTTTGTGTTTTGATGTATCCTGAGAACATCACTAGCTGAGAGTTCATAGCTTAGATCCTAGCTCACTTCTTGTTCGAGCTATTAGTTGGAAACCCACCCTTTCACACATCCTCTCAAAAGGATTGTTATGACCCTACTCTTCCCGGAATTGAGTAGATAGGTTGATAAGTACCCGTAAACTTATCTGTAAGGTTGATAAGTACCCATAAACTTATCTTAACGGTTGCAAAGCCCGTGTAAGCTTTGTGGTTTTTGTCCAGAAGAACTTGGACTGAGTTGTGTGGACTCACAACTCCCCGTGGACGTAGGAGTTCTCTCCGAACCACGTAAATCTTTGTGTGTTTGTGTTTATTATTCAATTATTTATTGCATATTCAACTGACCAACTAACCAGCACTCAAACTGCATTCTTACATTCTCAACTGATTTGGTTATTGACCGACCTTGCATATCTGAGTGTGAGTTATATTTTACGAGTTGTTATTTCCACCACATTCCGCACAGCACTACACTTCCAGCTGAGTATCCTTACTCAGTTGTGATTCCAGCTGAGTCCTTTTACTCGGTTGTGATAATTTTCAGGGGTTTGTTTTTAAAATTCCTAACTGGTGTATTCTCCCCCCCCCCCTCATACACCAGAACTCGTATCGGGACCATCAAGTGGTATCAGAGCAGTGGTTCAAAAGACTGATGTCTCTGTTTCACGAGGTGTGATTCGAGGTGTTATTTTCTTCAGTGGTCAACTGAACAGATCTTTTTCACGCTAGTGCTTATCTGCTTGCATCTGTCTTTTGTTTGTGTGTGCAAATGGATGTTAAAGAAAAGATCGTTGTCATGTTCTCGGTTGTGAACTATACATCCTGGAGAACTAGGATGAAGAAGATTCTACTGTCAAAGCATCATCGAATGCAACAAGTGATCACATCCGGACCGATCACCATCATGGAGAAAGTCACTCGCACTCCTACAAATCCCAATGATGGGGATGCAACTGAGGTGATGATTGAGAAAAAGCCAGAAGACTTCACTCCAGAGGAAGCTAAAGTGAGCCAGCTGGATATCTGGGCTCAGAGCACTATCATGTCCACAGTTGGACAAGATTATCTTCCTTGGATAGAAGAGTGCGACACCACTAAGGAGATGTGGGATATTGTGGCATCTCTTAGTGAAGGGAGTGACGAAACCAAGGAGAACAAATTCTCCCATGCTTGTCAAGATTTTGACAACTTCTGCCTAAGAGTTGATGAAACCATTGATCAGCTAGAGCTTCGGTTCATGGATATTATCAGAAGGATTCAATCTATCCGACGAGGGAAATATACTTTGAGAGAAATCAACCTCAAAGTATTACAAGCTCTACCAGCTGAGTGGGACACCTTCACCAACATTCATGAGAGCCGAGCTGATCTTGGAGAGATGGGAACTGAAAGATTGTTCTCAATTTTAAAAGGAAACGAGTACAAGGTGAACCAACGAAGATCTCAGTCCTCGGTTCAGACGAGTCGACATGAGGATGTTGGTTCAGCAACAAAGACAGTTGCACTTCGAGCTGATTATTCCAAGCCGCGAACATCAAGGGCAACAAGATCTGCGGACACAGCTTTAAAGGAGTCAAGCAGAGAAGAGCTGCAACAGAGCATAGCCGCCCTGTCAAAGAAGCTAGCAGACATGAATACTCGGTTCGGAAAATATAAGCGGTTCTATAAATCCAACCGAACTCGAGATAACTCAAAGCCTGTGACCAACAGTTGCTTTGAATGCGGTAAAGAGGGACACTTTAAAGCTGACTGTCCAGATCTTTCGAAGAAAGAAAGAGAAGCGTTAAGGGCCAAGCAAAGTGCAAAGAACAAGGCCATGGTTGCAGAAGAAGCAGATGACGACATGGACATCTTCACCGACACTGAAGATGAGGACGAGCTGACTTCCGCGAACAACGCTATTGGTCAGGATCAATGCCTCATGGCATTTGGAACCGACCAGGATGATACTGAGGTACATTCTAACCCAGTTAATTTAAATTCTTCTATTGCTACTAACATGCAGGAATCAGTAGAGGAAGAGTTGGAACCCTCTTAGGGTGATTTCTTAGAACTCGGTGAAGAACTGCATCAGCAATCGGTTGAGTTTAAGAATCTTCAAGAACAGTTTGCCAGACTTGAAGAATCCTTAACCGAAATGGACGATCTGATTAAAAGTCAAACCGAAGAGATTGATAATCTCAAAAATCAACTGAATGTGGCTGACCGAACTAATGCTCCAACCGATGAGGAGTTGAAGGAGCAGATCAAGGAGCAACAAGATCAGTTGAACAAGCAAGAGGCACAGATCGACCAGCTGATGAAGAAGTCAGACGCACATACCGAGCATATAGCTATTCTCCTCAAAGAGTTGCAAACTGAGAAGGACAACCTAATAAAGCTATATCAATCATCCAAAATCATCGAGAATCTTATCAGTTATCAAAGACAAATGAATGACGTGTCTGGACTCGGTTACGACATGGTCAAGGATTCTGGAATTCCACCCGCAATCTTTGTCAAGGCTGTGGATATGACGATTGCCAAACCGAATCCGGTTGAGTCTGAAACTCCCCAAATTAATCCAACCTCCACGTCACAGCAAGCACAACCAGCTAAGGAAACTGCAGCTGACAAAGGAAAGAAAGTTGTGGTTGGAGAACTGAAGAATTCATCAGTTGGGACTACAACCGAGGGGGAATGTTCCAGAACTCAGAAGAGAAATCAGAGACGTCGAAGATATAATCAGAACCGACCTCTGAACCGACCTCAGAAGAGATGGAATCAATCGAACCAATAGGGATTCAACCATCAGAATCAACATCGGTTCCATCATCAGAACAACCAGAGGTTCAATCAGAGTCAACAAATGTAGAACAGTTCCAACAGCTGGAGATATTTATGCCAGAACATGAATCAACAACAGGGCATGAACAGCTGTCGTCGACAGTCAGGAAAATGGAATCAGACTCAGCCACAAAGATTCCAACATGGCGTCCGACCTCATCGACAAAACCAATAGGATAAGAATCGCCATCAAAACAGGGGGAATGCCTCTCCTTCTAAAGCTCAAAATGGGAGAAATCAATCTCCTCCCAAGAAACAGAACATCAATAATAACAACAAGCCTAAGGATAACTGAGGTGTTGTTATAGTTTATGGAGAAGGAAAAGTGATTTGGAATGATAAATCTATTCAAGTATACAGGGAAAAACGACTCACAGTTCAAGGGGGAACTGATTCTAACCCTCCAGGACCCAACTAAAATTGGGGACCTAAGCGAGTTTCTCTGTGCAGGAGCAGGAGGGACAGCTGAGGAAGAATAAAGCATCACAAACCATGTGGGTGATGGACAGTGGATGCTCGAAACACATGACAAATCTGAAAGATTTGCTTGGGAGTTTCGTGGAGAAAGAAGGACCATCAGTTACCTTTGGTGACAACTCAAAAGGTCACACCAAAGGCTGCGGTACCCTCAAAACCAATCATGTATCTATTTCTAATGTTTCATATGTTGATGGATTGAAGCATAACTTGCTCTCCATCAGCCAATTCTGTGTTAATGGTTTCTCTGTCAAGTTTGATGCACAGGGCTGCAGGGTTAAAAATGTTGAAACTAAGCAGGTCATATTGTTGGGAAATCAATCCCCAACCGGGAATGTCTACTATGCAGATTGGAACAGTAGTCCTCCTGAAACCTGTCTGTTATCTAAGAGTAGTTCAGATGTGAGCTGACTGTGGCACAAAAGGCTCAACCATCTGAATTTCAAGACAATGAACCGACTTGCAAGACAGGAACATGCAAAGGGCATTCCAAACCGAGTGTTTTCAATAACACATATGTGCAGTGCATGTCAGTTGGGAAAGCTCGCTAGATCCTCCTTCTGGTTGAAAACAACTCCTTCAACCGACTGAGTATTACAGCTGATCCATATGGATCTCTTCGGGCCAGTTACACCAAAAAGCATGAATGGTAACGAGTATACGCTTGTTGTTACTAATAATTTTTCTAGGTACACGTGGACCATTTTCATGCGTCACAAAAGTGAAACCCGAAATGAGCTACCCAAGCTGATGGATCGGATATCGAACCAACAAGAGATGAAAATTATTTCTATCCGATTAGATCGTGGAACCGAGTTTCTCAATGAAACCATCATTGAATATTGCGAGAAGCATGGAATCACTCATCAAACATCGGCTGCGCGTACTCCACAACAGAATGGAGTAGCCGAGCGAAGGAACCGAATGCTGAAGGATTTTGCTACATCCATGTTGACAAGCTCAGCTCTGCCAAAGAGATTTTGGGCTGAGGCAATCAACACAGCCTGCTACACCCAGAACCGGTCTCTTCTAACCAAGTGGTTGGGAAAGACTCCATATGAGCTATGGAGACGCAGGAAGCCTGATATTTCATATTTTCGCGTTTTGGTTCTAAGTGTTATATTCACAACAATGGGAAGACTCAGTTGAAAACTTTTGACGCCAAGGCTTCGAAGGGCATATTTCTCAGATATGCCGCTCGGATCAAGGCTTATAGAGTTTTCAACAACAGCTCTCGTGTTGTGGAGATAACACCTCATGTTAGTTTTGATGAATCTACTTTTGAGTGCAAGGAACAGGCTAAAGGACAACAAGCTGATCCACATGTTCCACCAGTTCTCACCAGATCGCAGATTCTAAGGCAAAACAATCTAGCTGAACCATTGGTATGGGCAACCGAGGATGATGATCCTTATTCCTCTGAAGATGAATGTGAGGACCCCAGCTCATCTCAAGGGGGAACTCCAGCAGATGTCACTCCAACTGCATCAGCATCCGAAGCCCAACCGAGCTCAGTTCAAAATATTGTCCATGTTGATGATCCAGACTCCACAACTGATAAATCACCAGCTCAGAAGATCCCAGCATCTCCCACAGCTCAGATCACGGAACAGCCACTGTTGGAAGAAGAAGGAAGACGCAACAAGAGATGGTACGAAGATCACTCCAAGGACAACATCATTGGAGATCCAACCGAAGGTGTGCGTATAAGGAGCAGAGTTGCAAATCCAGATTCAACCGAGGAAGATTCCAACACTTATGCTCAATTTGCTAAGGAGTTGGCAGTTCTTGAGGAGTTTGAACAAGCTGGAGATGTTGCCATGATTTCATGTTTCGTAGCTGATGTGCCAGAACCGAAGAATGTTGTGGAGGCTCTCAACTGTGTTCACTGGACAACAGCTATGCAAGAAGAGCTGAATGAATTTCTACGCAACTGTGTATGAGAGTTGGTAGAAAGATCAAATGGTGTCAAAGTCATTGGATTAAAGTGGATTTTCAAGAACAAGAGAGACACCATTGGATTCATCGTGAGGAATAAGGCAAGGTTGGTAGCTCAGGGATATTGCCAACAAGAAGGAATTGATTTCGTGGACTACTTCGGCCCTGTTGCAAGGTTGGAAGCCATCCGAATATTTCTAGCCTATGCCGCATTTCACAAATTCAAGGTCTATCAGATGGATGTGAAGTGCGCCTTCCTCAACGGTGATATTAAGGAAGATGTTTATGTTGAACAGCCTGTGTTTGTGTTTATTATTCAGTTATTTATTGCATATTCAACTGACCAACTAACCAGCACTCAAACTGCATTCTTACATTCTCAACTGATTTGATTATTGAACGACCTTGCATATCTGAGCATGAGTTATATTTTACGAGTTGTTATTTCCACCACATTCCGCACAGCACTACACTTCCAGCTGAGTATCCTTACTCAGTTGTGATTCCAGCTGAGTCCTTTTACTCGGTTGTGATAATTTTCAGGGGGTTGTTTTTAAAATTCCCAACTGACGAGTACCTCAACTCGGGATCCCATGTGACATATTTTCATTCTTTATTCTTATTAATTTTAAAATTTTCATTTTATTCATTTTTTTCATGTATTTTTTAAAATATAGAATCGTCATAAATTGTCATTTATAAATCAAAATCGTGATCAACGGGTCAATTCTGATCCAAAACCGTGACGGTAGAGGAGCCAATTCTCAACCGATACTGGAGAAAGTTTTCATTTTATGCTTTTTTTCCCATGTATTTTCTAAAATCTATAATCGTCATCCATGAAATAATTTTTACGTTATTTGTAGTTGGGTTTACAGCTTTGCATAATTTATAATTTTAATTAACGAATATTACTATACGATTAAGGACGATAACGAATAGTACAATCATTATTTTTATTAAATTTTTGGATCTATATAAATTCTAAATAAAATTTATAAATTACGCACTTATAAATCAAAGTCGTGGTCAACGGGTCAGTTCCGAAGCATAACCGTGGCGGTAGACTAATATACGGATTTTTTTCAGAAAGGAACACAAATGACTAATTTTTTCAATCGGATTTTAAACAAGTACGAGTATATAAATTTCAAACAAGTTTGAATAATCCTAAACACATCATCTCAAATTGTTTGATTAATCGTCTCCGTTGGAAAATGCAGAATATGTAGAAAAATTGGCAGAAAAATTACTAACGATTTATCAACGAGTCAATTCCGACCAATAATCGTGCGCGTAGATGGGCCAATTCAGTATTTGCGGGATTTTTTTAAATATATTATATAATTTTGAACTCATAAAATTAAGAATATTTATGGTCAACTTTTATCTTATATCATTGACTAAATAATTTTATGAATCACAATCATTCCACATAAAGTATTGTAAAAAGGAAAAACTACCAAGTACATAGTGAAACAATTCTTGAAGTTCTATTCTCAGTTAAAAAAGTTATTCTTGAAGCTGGTAAAAAAGAAAACGAATGTCATCATTTATTTTTCTATGAATATATTTGGAAAATGATTATTTATATAATAATACAATTTATAATTCAATTTTTATTTATTAAATATTGTGTGAATATTTTTAGAATATAGTTATTTATATAATTAAATATTAATTTCATGTAAAAAGAAAACAAATGTCATCATTAATTTTTTTTTGTGAATATATTTGGAAGATGATTATTTATATAATTTAAAATCAGTATTGTAGTCAATAGGTCGGTTCCAGGTCGGAACCGTCGGGGTAGACGGGATGATTGCGAAGCGATGGTTTAACTTTGTTTTTTCTTAATCTTGTGTTGAATTCATAATGTGGGGTATTTAAAGTCACTTTCATCTTATAGACAATCTTAACATCCATAGTATTATTCGTTATCTATATATCTCTTCTCTCTCTCTCTCACTACCCGCTCTTTCCCTTACCTCTTTTTCTTCATAGAAAGCTAAAAAATTCAGCTTAAGAGTCGCTTTCCTTTGGAGAGAAATATATTTTTGCCCACATCGGTTTTGTAGAAGAACAAAGCTTTAACAATTATTGAAAGTAATGAGAATATATTAGTTATAATTTTTAACAAACATAACTATATGAGTTTGAGACGTAAACATGTGGTAAAATTACTTTTTAATTGAATTTGAGATGTGTTCAAGGAATATAAATTCTAAGCGAGTTTAGTAGATTGCATAATCGAATTATTTAACGCTAAAATAATTAACAAATAATATTTTTTTAATCTATCATTTATTAGTACTATTTAATAATTTTATTAATTTTTATAATATCCCGTCGATTTTCGACGGGTTATACACTAGTTTTATTAAATATGATTCCCGTCAATTTTCGATGGGTAATACGTTAGTTTTTTAAATATATGGCATCCATTATCTGTTTATTTATGTTTGTTCTCTTTCTCGTATTAGTTTATTTTACTTCATTAAACTCTTTAACTTGGTTTTTTAATATTATAACTGTCACAACACCAAATCCCGAGAGACGGCAAAGTCGGGGTGCGACTGGTATTGGATTAAAAAAGCGGGGAAGAAAGGGGATGAAAGAATAAACATACATAAAAGACAACATAATTTCTATGAACAAGACTTCATTAACAAAAGAAAGAGTTGATCTCGAAGGATCACTCGAACATGATCTCAAAAGATTCTAAGTTATAAGTACAGAACTTAACCAAAAGTGATATTCATATTTACATAAGTGAGTCTAGAGTTTGGCAGCGGAATTGTAAACTACATACTAAAGTCTTCCCTATCGACAACTCTTAACTCAACTGTCACCACTCCCGTCGCTTCAACCTGTACATTTAGAAAACATATGCAGGGCTAAGTACAAAAGTACTTAGTGGACACATTGCCGAAAACATAATCATAAGTATAGATAATCAGGCATTTCATTTCTGTAGCACATCGGGGTTTTTCATTAAAGGCCCGTGTCTACTAAACATTTTCTTTCTCATTTTCATAACTTAGCTTGTACAAGCATTTTTCATAGATGTTACGTTCAATCTTGACCGTTCATAATTCACCGTGGCTGGTTACCCCTCAACAGGATACCACATACACCACAGGCTACAGTGTACACTAAACTTTGGAAAGTCCCTTTTGACTAACTCAAAGCCGATCGTTTAGTTATCTCTTTTTGGCTAACTCATAAGGTACAAGAGAACTCACATAAAACAAATAGTTCATGCCATGATTATCACTTTGAAAACACGATTATCAAAGCGATAAAGAAAAGGTTTTCGAGCATTGCTCGTTTTGTTTCATATATAAAAGCCCACCTCGATAGAATACAGAACTAAGACACGTGCTTCCGTCTTCTGATCTTCCGTTCTATTCTTGGTGCTGACTTCCTCCTTCATCGTAAATAATCATACTTTGATAAGTCATCGAGACGATAAATGAAAATGGAAATCGAAAACGATTTAGTCTTTTACGTTTTTAAGCTTTTAAGGCCTTTGAACGCTAAACTAAACTCTTTTAGTTAAACTGAAACGAGATACGAATACATCTCGTTTGAAACTCATTCGGTTCTGTACTTGACTCTTAGGTCTTTAGAAAGAAGTAGTCGATAACTTGAAACGACTTAAAAGATCGAAAGAGTTCAAGTTGAGAAGAATTCAACTTAAGAAACTACGTTTTTGAACAATCTGCACAGATCAGTAGGTTTGTAAAGAACAGGGGTTTGCGAAAAAGGGGACGAATCTTATACCAAAAGAAAGGTACGGGTGTCTAATTTACTCTCCAATTTACGGATCTCAATTCCGATAAACGAGCTAGGAGATATGGCAGTTTCCGTGAAGGGTCGCAAAAACTGCCGAGTGAAACCCTAATGCTCGATAAAATCGACGCACGGTTTTCTAGGTTCGTTTTATGCTATCGTACTTAAATTCTCACGAAATTTATACATCAAGACAGTCAACACGCACTAACATACGTGAAGAACTCATTTCCATTCCTCATCTATAAGCACGACGTTTAAAACCTCGTCTCTTCAACTATGCAATTACTATACCAAAAGAATTCCAACTTCTCGTTTCTACTTCTCGTTCATAACTATAACTTATCATTTCATAACTCGGATGAACAAGTCATTAACTACAAAATCATTCATTTAACAATAACGATCATTAATATCCAATTATTTTCCTTATTCGTCTTTTCTAACAATACTTAGGTTCGATTCTTCGTCTCTTATGAAAAATTCAACGTTATTAAAATCCGTTCTAACTTTCTGAAATCGATCATCATCTATCACGATTCATTAATACGTAATTCACATCCTCATATCATTATCTAATCTCGACTTATCATCGATCGATCGCCTCTTACGGTAAATTTTACGTTCTCCGTTTTCGTTCAAATTTTAGAACAACGATTATCGTCTAACGAGCATTACTAATATGCAAATCATATTATCAAAACATTATTGAGCTTCAACTAAACGACGCGTCTTCGTCTCTTACGTTTTTAGTTTTATTTTTAGAAAAATCCCAATTAAATATATAATCATCCTCATATATCCTATATCTTATTTCCATAAACATAATTTGCATATCATAACATTTTCTATACTAAATCATGCCTTCTTCGTCTCTTAGGTTTTCAATTTTATTTTTAGAAAAATCTAAAACAATTCATTTAGTCAATTAGTATCATGAAGAACACTAATCTATCGATCAATCACCAAAGAAATCGAGCTACGATTAAAACCCCCAAATTTTAAAAAAAGTCGGTAATGCCCTAAGACAAAGAGGTGTGATTTTCTTCATGATTCAATCCGTAGAACTCGATTCTAATCATACTAGAACATGATTCGATTAAGAAACAACATGCTTCTTAATCTCCTAGTTTTCGAAAAAAAAATAAAATGATGGAAACAAAGACTTATTCAGTTCAAATGGTAGGAGATGTTCATACCTTTCGTAATATGGACTCGGAATTGGAAATGATCGGTAGGTGGAAGACTTGAGTGCTTGAGAAAAGCTTGGAGTTGAAGCTTTAATGGAGGATGAATGAAGAAAATGAAAGGGAGAGAAGGAGATGGAGTTGGCGGTAATGGTGGGGAGAAGAAAGAGGGAGATGACTCACCAATATAAGCATAAAGTGAAGTAGAAATATCTAATAAAGTATAGTGAGTCGTTAGGGCATGTTTGGTGCGAAATTATTAGACGGAATATCTCGTTTCCGGCTCTTAAATGATGATTAAAAAGTCGAAAAATACTTTCTTAGATAGTTTCGAATTCGACGAAATCTAATTCGTCCGTTAGATTGGAAATAATTTACGTACTCGGAAAACCTAATTCTTTTTTTCAAAATCTGAGAAAAAGTCGGGACTTCACAGTCCAAAAATTCGCCCGAAAAATTATAAAAACTAACTTGCTCCGGTGAACTCGTCTCGAAGAAAAAGTGAATGTAAATTCTGATGGATTTTGATTCTGAGTTTTCGGACGAAAAAAATTACCAGACGCGAAAACCTAATATAGTAGTCGTTCGTCCGACTTCTGGAAATTATTTTCGGAAACGGATTTCACCGTAAATCTTAGAATCGAAATTCATGATCTTAGGCGTGCAAAGTCATAATTATTACTAATTTTTAAAGACAGAAGAAAATATCGGGGTATTACATCCTACCCCCCTTACGAAAAATTTCGTCCCGAAATTTGCTTATCTTCTTAAACTGTTCGGGGTACTCTTTCCTCAACTCTTCTTCAAGTTCTCACGAGGCTTCTTCTTGCCCGTGATGATCTTATAACACTATTACTAATCGTATCGACTTGCTTTCTAACTTTCACGCTTTTCGATTCCAGATCGATTGCGGTCTTTCTTCATAACTTAAGTCAGTTTCAAGATCAACGTCTTGCTGACAAAACTATGTGTATAGAATCGAACACACACATTTTCTCAAAATTAGATACGCATATAATAAACATCCCATAAACTTGGCAACAACGCCATAACTATCCGTATTGGAAGCTATCTTTTTCGAGATATTCACTAATCATCTAAATCTTTTGTCTAAGCTGATACTTGACACGAATCTAACGATTCTCTTTAACGGAGATATCTTAAGAAACTTTATCTCCTTTATCGAACTTTTGCTCTAATTGTCGCATATACGTTAGACTTTCGTCTTCCTTAAACTCCTTTCATTCTGACACGAATCTATCGAATGATCTCGATCATTTCACTGACCGCATCTGGTCCTAAGTCCTTTCTTTCACCTACCTTATTACAATAAGGCAGTTATCTAAAATTTCTTCTTCTACAAAGCCTTGTAAGGCACAATACTTATCGTAGCTTAATAACTATCGTTATAACATTTTGATCAACGTCAAAAATATTCTTCTATTTCTTCATAGGAATACTTAACGGTTATAACAACCCATATGGTCGTCAGTGTAAAGCTTTCACCTGCTGATAAGCTAAACATCTTTCTACAAACGAGGCAACGTCTCGTTTTGATCAATTCTACCAGGACTCCTTTCTTAAGTCTTAAATTTGTTGTCATCGGGAATACTAAGTCCACTCTTTAATTTATATAATATTATCCATTGCTTCGGAATAACCGTCTGGTTTATCCGTTCTTATCCTTAGTCGAAGCTTCTCGATCAACTCGTCCCTTCTCTAGGCACTTGTAATCTTTTCGTAAGTCTGGTGTAGCTACGATTACTATTATTTGGCTTGTTATCGCTTCCGTTGTATTGAGCACCTCTCTATTCTTCATCTCGAATTCTCGTATAAGTGTTTCTTCCTTAATGAAGAAACATTTAAACTTAGTTGGAGTCTTTCGACTCAGCATGCCTGCTACTACACTTAGCTTTTTTCTTAGATGGTAATTAATTCTGCAGTCGTAATCTTTGACCAATTCGAGCCACCTCCTTTGTCTCATATTCAATTCCTTTTTGCTCGAAGAAGTACTTAGACTCTTGTGATTTGTGAAGATCTCAATCCTTACAAGATGGTGTCTCCAAATTTTTAATGCATGCACCACGGCTGCGAGTTCTAAATTGTGGGTTGGATTCTCAACTTCGTGAGGTCGAAGTTGTCATTTTGAAGCATAAACTATCACCTTTTCGTCTTAGATAGTTTCGAATTCGACGAAATCTAATTCGTCCGTTAGATTGGAAATAATTTACGTACTCGGAAAACCTAATTCTTTTTTTCAAAATCCGAGAAAAAGTCGGGAATTCATAGTCCAAAAATTCGCCCGGAAAATTATAAAAACTAACTTGCTCCGGTGAACTCGTCTCGAAGAAAAAGTGAATGTAAATTCTGACGGATTTTGATTCTGAGTTTTCGGACAAAAAAAATTACCGGACGCGAAAACCCTAATACAGTAGTCGTTCGTCCGACTTCTGGAAATTATTTTCGGAAACGGATTTCATCGTAAATCTTAGAATCGAAATTCATGATCTTAGGCGTGCAAAGCCATAATTATTAATAACTTTTATTTTTAAAGACAGAAAAAATTACCGGGGTATTATATTTCCTTCTATATATTTTTATATTGTTTCATATATTTCATCCATTGTAATAAGACAAATATTTTGATACATCCGGTGTATAGTATACCACCGGGTCTTTTGATTCGCATCTCCCCTGATAACGGATAAATAATAAACGGGTATGCAATGAACTAACTTGTTTCCTAGCCTAATGGGCAATAGCGCCCCACTTTAAATGTTTTATGATAGAGACAAAGGATCGACTCCCCCGCCTCATACCTATTTCTTTGTTTTTATTTTTATTTTTTTTCTGTTTTTTCTTTTTTTCATTCATTCTTTTGTTTTCTTCTTCTTTCTTTGTATTTCTTTACTTTTATATTATTTCTTTTTTTTTTCTTTGTTCTTTTTTCTTTCTTTTTTTTTTCTTTTTTCCTTCTTTCTTTTTCTTTGTTCATACCTTATTTGTATTTTTTTATTTACATTTTTCTGTTTTATTCTTTTATTCTTTCTCTTTTCATTTTTTTTTCCTTTTTCTTTGTATTTCTTTACGTTTATATTATTATTTTTTTTCTTTTCATCTTTCTTTTCTGTTTCTTTTTTTTCTTTGTCCTTTTTTCCTTCTTTCTTTTTCTTTTTTTATTTTTAATATGACGTAATTAATATTTTTTATTGTACTTTTATTCATTTGATTAATTTCTTTAATTGAAAAATTGCGATTGTATAAATAAATATGATGGTCCCTATACGAGTTCTGGTGTATGGGGGGGGGGGGGAATACACCAGTTAAGAATTTTAAAAATAACCCCCAAAAAATTATCACAACTGAGTAAGGATACTCAGCTGGAAGTGTAGTGCTGTCCGGAATGTGGTGGATAAAAATAACTCGTAAAATAATTCACGCTCAGATGCAAGGTCGGTCAATAACCAAATCAGTTGATATGAAAAGATGCAGTTTGAGTGCTGGTTAGTAGGTCAGTTGGATATGCAATAAATAACTGAACAGAAAACACAAACACACAAAGATTTACGTGCTTCGGAGAGAACTCCTACGTCCACGGGGAGTTGTGAGTCTACACAACTCAGTCCAAGTTCTTTAGGACTGGAACCACAAAGCTTAAAGGGGCTTTGCAACCGTTAAGATAAGTTTACGGGTACTTATCAACCTTACAGATAAATTTACGGGTACTTATCAACCTATCTACTCAATTTCGGGAAGAGTAGGGTCCTAACAATCCTTTTGGGAGGAGATTGATTTCTCCCATTGTGAGCTTTAGGAGCAGAGGCGTTCTCCCTGTTTTGTTGACGAGGTCAGACGCCATTTTGGAATCTCTGTGACTGAGTCTGATTCTATCTTCCTGACTGTCGACTCCAACTGTTCATGCCCGGCTTTTGATTCATGTTGTGGCATGAATATTCACAGCTGTTGGAATTGTTCCACATGGGTTGACTCTGATGGAACCTCTGGTTGTTCTGATGATGGAACCGATGTTGATTCTGATGGTTGAATCCCTGTTGGTTCGGTTGATTCCATCTCTTCTGAGATCGGTTCAGAGGTCGGTTCTGAGGTCAGTTCTGATTATATCTTCGACGTCTCAGATTCTTCTTCTGAGTCCTGGAACATTCCCCCTCGGTTGTTGTCCCAACTGATGGATTCTTCAGTTCTCCAACCACAACTCCTTTTCCTTTCTCAGTTGAAGTTCTCTTAGTCGGTTGTGCTTGCTGAGAAGTGGAGGTTGGATTAATTTGGGGAGTTGCAGACTCAAATGTGTCAGGTTTGGCAACCATGACATCCACACCCTTGACAAAGGTTGCGGGTGGCATTCCCGTATCATTGACTATGTCGTAACCGAGTCCTGACACGTCATCCATCTGTCTTTGGTAACTGATGAGATTCTCGATGATTTTGGATGATTGATATAGCTTTATCAGGTTGTCCTTCTCAGTTTGGAACTCCTTGAGGAGAACAGCTATATGCTCGGCCCGTGCGTCTGACTTCTTCATCAGCTGGTCGATCTGTGCCTCTTGCTTGTTCAACTGCTCTTGCTGCTCCTTGATCTGCTTCTTCAACTCCTCATCAGTTGGAGCTTTAGTCTGGTTGGCCTCATACAGTTGACTTTTGAGATTATCAATCTCTTCGGTTTGATTTTTAATCAGATCGTCCTTTTCGGTTAAGGATTCTTCAAGTCTGACAAACTGTTCTTGAAGATTCTTAAACTCAACCGATTGCTGATGCAGTTCCTCACTGAAAGCTAGAAAGTCACCCCAAGAGGGTTCCAACTCTTCATCCACTGTTTCCTGCATGTTAGAAACATTCGAAGAATTTAACTTAACCGGATTAGAATGTACCTCAGTATCATCCTGGTCAGTTCCAAATGCCATGAGACATTGATCTTGTCCGATAGCGTTGTTGGTGGAAGTCAGCTCGTCCTCTTCTTCGGTGTCGGTGAAGATGTCCATGTCATCAGCTGCTTCTTCTGCAACCATGGCCTTGTTCTTTGCATTTTGCTTGGCCCTCAACGCTTCTCTATCTTTCTTCGAAAGATCTGGACAGTCAGCTTTGAAGTGTCCCTCTTTGCCGCATTCAAAGCAACTGTTGGTCACAGGCTTTGAGTTTTCTCGAGTTCGGTTGGATTTGTAGAACCGCTTGTATTTTCCGAACCGAGTATCCATGTCAGCTAGCTTCTTTGACAAGGCGGCTATGCTCTGTTGCAGCTCTTCTCTGCTTGGCTCCTTTAAAGCTGTGTCCGCAGATCTTGTTACCCTTGATGTTCGCGGCTTGGAATAATCAGCTCGAAGTGCTACTGTCTTTGTTGCTGAACCAACATCCTCATGTCGACTCGTCTGCCCCGAGGACTGAGTTGATCTTCGTCGGTTCACCTTGTACTCATTTCCTTTCAGAATTTAGAACAGTCTGTCAGTTCCCATTTCTCCAAGATCAGCTCGGCTTTAATGAATGTTGGTGAAGGTGTCCCACTCAGCTGGTAGAGCTTGTAATACTTTGAGGTTGATCTCTCTCAGAGTATATTTTCCTCGTCGGATGGACTGAATCCTTCGGATGATATCCATGAACCGAAGCTCCAACTGATCAATGGTTTCATTAACTCTTAGACAGAACTTGTCCAACTGTGGACATGATGGTGCTCTGAGCCCAGATATCCAGCTGGCTCACTTTCGCTTCCTCATGAGTGAAGTCTTCTGGATTTTTCTCAACCATCACCTCAGTTGCATCCCCATCATTGGGATTTGTAGGAGTGCGAGTAACTTTTTCCATGATGGTGATTGGTCCGGATGAAATCACTTGTTGCATTCGATGATGCTTGGACAACAAAATCTTCTTCATCCGAGTCTTCCAGGATGTATAGTTCACAACCGAGAACATGACAACAATCTTGTCTTTAACATCCATCTGCACACAATAAACAGACAACAAATGCAAGCAGATATGCACTAGTGTGAAAAAGATCTATTCAGTTGACCACTGAAGAAGAACACCTCGATTCACACCTCGTGAAACAGAGTCAGCAGTCTTTTGAACCACTGCTCTGATACCACTTGATGGTCCCGATACGAGTTCTGGTGTATGGGGGGGGGGGGTAAATACACCAGTTAAGAATTTTAAAAACAACCCCCAAAAAATTATCATAACTGAGTAATACGACTCAGCTGGAATCACAACTGAGTAAGGATACTCAGCTGGAAGTGTAGTGTTGTGCGGAATGTGGTGGATAAAAATAACTCGTAAAATAACTCACGCTCAGATGCAAGGTCAGTCAATAACCAAATCAGTTGATGTGAAAAGATGCAGTTTAAGTGCTGGTTAGTAGGTCAGTTGGATATGCAATAAATAACTGAACAGAAAACACAAACACACAGAGATTTACGTGCTTTGGAGAGAACTCCTACGTCCACGGGGAGTTGTGAGTCCACACAACTCAGTCCAAGTTCTTTAGGACTGGAACCACAAAGCTTACGCGGGCTTTGCAACCGTTAAGATAAGTTTACAGGTACTTATCAACCTTACAGATAAGTTTACGGGTACTTATCAACCTATCTACTCAATTTCGAGAAGAGTAGGGTCCTAACAATCCTTTTGAGAGGATGTGTGAAAGGGTGGGTTTCCAACTAATAGCTCGAACTAAGGAGTGAGCTAAGATCTAAGCTTGAACAAATGAAGACTCAAACTAAGATTTGAAAACACCAAGACAGATTCTAACACTCTATGAACTCTCAACTAGTGATGTTCTTAGAGATTGATTTCAGTTTAGCTCGTTTGCGATATGAACTCTCAACTGGTGATGTTCGCTCGTCTATCTGCTCTCACACTTGTCTGTCTTCTCAGTTTCTTGGTGAATGAATGAATGCCTCTATTTATAGGCGGAGAGAATCAACTAGCCGTTGGATGAACCGTTGATCTCTGTTCTGTGAAAGCGATGGCTTGTCTCTCATCTCTGCAGATTTTCCCGATTTGGCAACTGTGAACTTCTGCTTTCCATCTGAGACAGCCTTGTGTTGGGCCAAATGAGATAATGACAGAACGTCAAACCTTCACGCGACTTCCTTTTTGAAATTCAAATCTTCAACCTTTGACTTTCAACCTTGTTTAGTCGGTTGAGAGGTTTTGGTCTTCATCCGAGTGGTCTTCAGCTGATGTTCCATCTGATTGTTGTCTTCATCTGACCTTCTGTCTGAATTGGAACAGTTGAACTCTTAGCTGCCTTGAACTTCATGTTGTCGATCTTATCAGTTCGAGTCCTGCAACTGATGTTCTGTATCTTGAACGCTCAGTTGTCTTTCACATCTGATGTTCTATCTCGTGAACGCTTAGTTGTCTTTCTTACATCTTCCCCCTTGAACGCTTAGTTGTCTTTCTTACAACTGATGTTCTGTATCCGAACAGTTGGCTTGAATGTTTCACGACCGAGTAGTTGTCTTGAACGCTTAGTTGTCTTTCTTCCATCTGATGTTCTAACTCTTGAACGCTCAGTTGTCTTTCTTACAACTGATGTTCTATCCGAGTAAAGCCTTGTTGCCGTCTTCAGCTGGAGTCCTGTAAAGATAAAATCTCAACATTGCTCAAACAACAAGCCTGAATACTAACATTAGGATCTGACAACATCCACTCGGTTGGGGTCAGTTGGTTTTGGAATCAATCAAAACTTTACTTAAATTTCCCAACAATTTCCCCCTTTTTGATGATGCCAAAACCCTTACTGATCAAACTAATCTAAACCCTACTGACCTATCTAAAATCTCAGCTGAAATTCTAGACAGTCTATAAGATTAAAACATCAAAGGGTTAGCACAGTTATAACATGGTATTGAAATAACTTTGCGATTCAGAGCTTGGACAACTAGAGATTGTACGTCAAGTTGAATCGGATAACTGATGAAAGTTTTCATTACAACTAATGGTTCGAAAAACATGCACAAAAAATCAAAATACATCAGTTGCTCAAAAACTTTAACTTGGCTAAAATTTTAGCCCATACTTCCCAAAAATTCTGACAAAAATTTCTCTCTTCGCATCTGACTCCTTTGAGATGTCAACTCCATGTTCCTAGCAAACTTTCCTTGCCTCAGCTGCTATCTTTTGTCGGTTGGGATTTCTTGAGTCTGGGAGGAATGGAGGAAGGTATATGACTTTCTGAGGGACGGGGACAGTGTTCATATCCAGTTTCGCATCAATCATTGCTCGCCTGAACTGGCTGAACATGCCCGGATCCCCAGAATGTAGCTCGGTCAGGGCTTCCTTGAAGGCTCTTCTTCCATCCTCAGTTGAGTACACCTTTCTATAATAGAAATAATTTACAAACTCTTGCTTGAATGATTCTCAATCGTCATTCCATTTGGCTAGCATCCACTTATCAACATGCCTGAAGCGTGCCTGAAGCTTGATCTTCCCTGGCAGTCGATGTTGCTTCATCCTTGCCTCAGCCTTCACTTGGTGTTTCTCAATTCTTCGTCAGCTACGAGAGGCTATATTCCTGTCCAAGTTCTTGGTAACTTTGGCAAGCTCTTCTTCAAACTGGTTGACTCTTGTAGCTTGGCTGGCAGCGAATTTCTTTATCCAGTCAGGATTCATGTAGTCCTTCTCTGCAATATCCATAGCCTTAGCAGCAGCAATACACTCTTCGGTTGTAATACCGTCGAGTTCCGCATCGAGCTCGGCTGCTATCTCAGCTATGGAGTTGTAGGAAACTCCATACTCCTCCGCCTGCTCCATATCCTTTGCCATTTCATCTCCACCAACCAACAATGGATTTCAGCTGTTATTGTTTCTTGTCGGTTGGCTTTTGGAGTGGACTTCTTCTTCGGAGTCTTCTTCGGCTGGGATTTCTTCAGCTGAGATTTCTTTTCAGCTGGCATCTCTTCTTCAGCCTGGGTCTCATCTATCCCAATCACATCTTCCCCCTGCATCTCATCTTTCCCCTTTTTGGCATCAGCAACAATGCTTGCAGCTGAGCCATCCAGAGAGGTGAGTTGCTGTTCAGCTTGTTGGATTCGGTTGAAGAGTTCATCAACTGCACACTCCACCTCAACCTTCTTTGCCAGTTCAGTGTCAAGGCGCTCTTGCTCGGCTTTCTTCAATGCAGCGAAGTTTTCATTGACTTCGATTTGGAAAGTGACGAACTCAGCCCATCTTGACTCGAACCGAGAATCTCATTCTTCATCCTGTGTCTATTGAGATTTGGCCAGGTTGGAGTCTGAAATGGAGTTGAAGACGTTTAGTTCGGATTTGATTCCCAGAACGGTTGACTTCAAATTAGAGATGTCTTGGCTGGTGGATTTTGAGAATTCTTCCAGCTTCATCTTCATTGCAACATGTTCTTCCTGCAACTGCCTGTGCTTCTCATCCTGAGCTTCCATCAACCTCAGATGTTCATCTTGATTGAGCTGGAAGTTGGCAAGCATCTCCTTTCGCAGTTGGTTGACTCTCTCAGCGATCAGCTTGCAAATTTCATCAGTGGAGGGAGCTGGCTGATCAGCTGGAGCTCGTTGTTCAGAAGTTGCTGGCTATTCAACAGTAACCATGGCGTGGCGATTGGCCAGGTACTGTTGAAGCTCTTCTTCTTCCTGCTTGGCTGCTGCTGCAGCTGCATCAAGATCATCTATAAAATCAACAGATTTTGTTAGCATGTTGTCCAGGAAATTGACGCAATCTTGTTCAGCTGTTTCCTTCGTGTCTCTTCCTTCCGCCTTGCTGAGGTCCAGACGACGAGTCAGCAGTGCGATTTTATTGTTGTATGCAACCTCTAGGTTGGTGTAGTTGAAGTAATCCCTGATACGTGACTCATCGGCCTTGACCTGGTTCCAGCTGTGTATGCGGATGGTATCTTCCTTAACATACCAGTGGCTGAAGATAATATTGAACTGATACAGCAGCTCGGTTCCGAGAGTGGCAAAAGTTGGCATGTCACGCGCCTCAGGGAACATCCCGATCAGCTTCTGAAAACAGTAGGCCAGCTTGCCTTCATGTTCCAGTGCGATAGCTCGACGGTCGGCTTCTTCGTCGATGGGGGAGAGAGATAGATTTTCGTAAGGAATTGGTTCAAGAGTTTCCTCAACATGAGCCAAAGAAGTGGTCTCAATGTTGGCATCGAGCGGAGAGCTCGGAATTTCTGACAGTGTGGGGATGTTGGCATCAATAGGTTCCTCAACATTGGCCGAAGAAATGGTCACAATGTTGGCATCGAGCGGGGAGCTCGGAATTTCTGGCTGTGTGGGAATGTTGGTATCAAGGGATTCATCAACATTGGCCAAAAGAGTGGTCTCAATGTTGGCATCGAGCAGGGAGCTCGGAATTTCTGGCTGTGTGTCGGTTGGGATAACCTGTTCGGGCTGTACGGCATCAGCTCCTGCCGTGAGGGAGGTTGGAACATCTTCGGTTTCCTTTGATGAAGAAGATGCATCCGAAGAGATAGTCGGCTCATCAGCTGATTCAGTTTCCATCCCTTCCATCACGTCTCTGTGAGGAACAACCTCGAAGGCAGCCGCGTCAACTAAGTGACTCGACTCAGATGGCTCCTCAGCTGGTGTTTCCTCAGCTGGTGTCTCCTCAGCTGGTGCGTCCGTAGCTGGAGTCTCCTCAGCTGGTATCTCCTCAGCTGGTACCTCCTCAGTTGGTACCTCCTCAGCTGGTTTGGCAACTGACTTCTTGAGGCGAATCAACTTCTTCTTAGTTGGTTCTTCCTCTATCTCCTTCTCCGACTCAGCTCTGTGTCGGCGTGCAGTTGTCAATTTTGGAGGGCAGCCGGCAGCTGGAGGCAGCTCCTCAGCTGTATCTTTTTCCTCGGCTAACTTCACAACTTCTCTTTTATCCTTGGGAGTGTAAACACTCCTGATCACATCCTGAGCCTTCTTAGCTGTTAGGAACAGCATCTGCCTCTTCACAGGGATCTCCTCACAGTCTTCCCAGACCATGTTCTGATCCTTCGTGGCGAGAAGGATCAGGGCAGAAATTTTGGCTCCGAAGTTGAGAGTTCCCTTGACACTCAACAACTTCTCTCCAGAGTCAGTTGTGGATTCAGAGATCTTCTGCTTCTCCAGTGTCAACTGGTGTTCGAAATAACTGAACCAGTTGATGTCATGCTTGTGCTTGTGCTCCAAAGCAATCAGCTGCTTGAGCTTCGGTCGGCTGATGTCTCCAAAAGCACCACTGTATCCGAAGATGACTTTGGATACAACTTCGAACAGAAGTCGATGCTCTGGCTTCAACTTTGTTCGCTGCATATTACTCCTCAATTTTTCTGGGGTGATGAGAGCACTCTCCAGAAATTGATCGGCTTCCGTATCGGTGATGTTCTCAACTGTGTCTGTGGTGGTCAGGTTCGGAGCGATGATGGAGCGTAGTAGATCGGAAACTGGAATGGGGATGGTGACACGGCGAATCGTTCTGGCAGGAACGTCGCGTTGACGACAAGAGATCTCTGTAACGAGGCCATCTCTGCTGTCGATTGGAGATTGCTGGTTTAGGTAGAATTCCCCGACCTGTCGCTTGAGAAGGTGGGTGGGGAAGAGTGTCGCCCAGTCCAGAAGGTCATTCTTCCTGAGTATATCGTCGAGGGGAGATAACACCGGTGAGTCCAGTGCTTCGTCCGATAGAATCTGCTCAAAATGAATCTTGGAGAGCAGCATATCAAAGGATTCGTCGTATGATGAAGGGACTAGAGAAGGTCCAGAAGATGCCATCTTCTTTCCTTGTGTCGAAGCTTTTGGTGCCGTTTAATATTTCTGTGAAGATATATATATAGAGAGAAGAAAACAAGAACTTGCAGAAAATGGTGAGACAAAATCGGAGACGAAAATGAACAGTTACTGCAGATAAATACAAATGTAGAAGGTAAGAGATCACTTCCTGATTTTCCGCCTTTTATAGGTTATTGGGTCGTTTGAAATCGACGGCTAGGGTTGAATGGCGTGAATCCATCAACGGTTGAGATCTCGCAACTGTTGACTAGCTTTGACTTGACGTTGAATTCCGATTTTCAATACGCGCGAGTGAGAAGGTGAACTGTTGTTATGTTAGCCCAGTCGCACTATAAAGTAGGCTATTGATGTTCAGCCGTACTTTACGTTAAATGCGCTATGATGGTTATTTTGATCTAACTGACATGCTCAGAAATGTTTGAATTTATTTCAAACATTCTCATATAAGACACAAACACCTTCAGCCATAAATGTTACATGCCAGCTGATGTCGGAATCAGCTGTGTACCTGCCAGCTGATGTCGGAATCAGCTGTGTTCTAATGTTGCGGCATACCATCAGCTGACTCGAGTTCGTCTGTTCAGCTGATGTCTGATGTCTTCGGTTGGCGATCCGCATCTGAGATTCCCCCTTCATCTGAGCTTCCCCCTCAGATGGATATCTATCTCTTCACCTCAGCTAGTTCCTCATCTGATGGATCCAACAATCCAAGTAGATCACATAACATCTTGAACCGCGCTTCGGCTAGAGGTTTGGTGAAGATATCTGCTCTCTGAATCTCAGTTGGAATTTTCTCCACAGATACGTCCTTCTTCTTAATATGATCTCAGATAAAATGATGTCGGATGTCAATGTGCTTCGTCCGAGAATGGTGAACAGGATTCAAAGAGATAGCAATGGCACTTGAGCTATCACAATGGATGGGAACCTGTCCAGTTGCGACTTCATAATCTCTCAGCTGTTGCTTGAGCCACAACACTTGCATGCAACAACTGCCTGCAGCCATGTATTCTGACTCGGTTGTAGAAGTGGCAACACATGCTTGTTTCTTGGAGAACCATGAAACTAGCTTGCTTCCCATGAACTGACAGTGTCCAAATGTGGACTTCATGTCCAACCGATCTCCGGCTAGATCCGCATCTGAGTATCCGGACAGTTGGATATTGTCGTCAGTTGGATAGCACAACCCAACATTAACAGTGCCCTTCAGATACATAATGATGTTCTTTGTTGCCAACATGTGTGCTTCCCTTGGCTGAACTTGGAACCGAGCACACACTCCAACCGCGTAAGATATGTCTGGCCGACTGGCGGTTAGATATAGCAAAGAACCAATAATCCCTCTATACTTACTGGCATCCACGAGTTTTCCCTCAGATCCGGGTTCAATCTTCCAGTTAGTATTCATCGGGATCCGTGTGGTTTTACTTGATTGCAATCCAAACTTTGTGATGAGCTCCTTTGCATATTTGGACTGATTAATAAAAATCCCTTTTGATGACTGCTTCACCTGTAGCCCAAGAAAATAATTCATCTCGCCCATCATTGACATCTCGAATTTCTCATTCATGAGAGTTGAGAATTTCTCACACAGCTCCTCCGACTTGGAACCGAATATGATGTCGTCAACATAGATTTGCACAACAAGTATATCTTCTCCAACTTTAATTGTGAACAGTGTTTTGTCAACTGACCCTCGTTTGAACCCCGAGTTCAGAAGAAAACCGCAGAGAGTGTCATACCATGCTCTAGGTGCTTGCTTCAAGCCATAGATAGCTTTCTTCAACTTATACACTCTTCCATCTCCAGTCTCAAAACCTGGAGGCTGTTCAACATACACATCTTCCTTAATATCACCGTTGAGGAAGGCACACTTCACATCCATCTGATAGACCTTGAATTTATGAAATGCGGCATAGGCTAGAAAAATTCTGATGGCTTCCAACCTTGCAACAGGCGCGAAGGAGTCCTCGAAATCAATTCCTTCTTGTTGGAAATATCCCTGAGCTACCAACCTTGCCTTATTCCTCACGATGAATCCAATGGCGTCTCTCTTGTTCTTGAAAATCCACTTTAATCCAATGACTTTGACACCATTTGTTCTTTCTACCAACTCCCATACACAGTTGCGTAGAAATTCATTCAGTTCTTCTTGCATGGCTGTTGTCGAGTGAACACAGTTGAGAGCTTCCACAACATTCTTCGGTTCTGGCACATTAGCTACGAAATATGAAATCATGGCAACATCTCTTGCTTGTTCGAACTCCTCAAGAACTACCAACTCCTCCGCATATTGGGCGTAAGTGTTGGAATCTTTCTCAGCTGAGTCTGGATTTGCAACTTTGCTCCTAGTACTTACACCTTTGGCTGGATCTCCAATGATGTTGTCCTTGGAATAATCTTCATACCATCTCTTGTTGCGTCTTCCTTCTTCTTCCAACAGTGGCTGTTCTAGGATTTCAACTGATGGGATAACCTGAGCTGTGGGAGATGCTGGGATCTTCTGAACTGGTGATTTATCAGTTGTGGAGACTGGATCCTCAACATGGACAATATTTTGAACCGGGCTCGGTTGGGCTTCGGATGCTGATGCAGTTGGAGTGACATCAGCTGGAGTTCCCCCTTAAGATGAGCTAGGGTCCTCACATTCATCTTCAGAGGAACAAGGATCATCATCCTCGGTTGCCCATACCAATGGTTCAGCTAGATTCTTCTGCCTTAGAACCTGCGATCTGGTGAGAGCTGGTGGAACATGTTGATCAGCTTATTGTCCTTTAGCCTGTTCCCTGCACTCAAAAGTAGATTCATCAAAACTAACATGAGGTGTTATCTCCACAACACGAGAGCTGTTGTTGAAAACTCTATAAGCTTTGATCCGAACGGCATATCCGAGAAATATGCCTTTCGAAGCCTTGGCGTCAAAAGTTTTCAACTGAGTCTTCCCATTGTTGTGAATATAACACTTAGAACCAAAAACGCGAAAATAAGAAATATCAGGCTTCCTGTGACTCCATAGCTCATATGGAGTCTTTCCCAACCGCTTGGTCAGAAGAGACCGGTTCTGGGTATAGCAAGTTGTGTTGATTGCCTCAGCCTAAAATCTCTTTGGCAGAGCTGAGCTTGTCAACATGGATGTAGCCGCATCCTTCAGCGTTCGGTTCCTTCGCTCAGCTACTCCATTTTGTTGTGGAGTTCGCTCTGCCGATGTTTGATGAGTGATTCCGTGCATCTCACAGTATTCAATGATGGTCTCATTCAGGAACTCGGTTCCACGATCTGATCAGATAGAAATGATTTTCATCTCTTGTTGGTTCGATATCCGATCCATCAGCTTGGGTAGCTCATCTCGGGTTTCACTCTTGTGACGCATGAAAATGGTCCACGTGTACCTAGAGAAGTCATCAGTAACAACAAGTGTATATTCGTTACCATTCATGCTCTTGGGTGTAACAGGCCCGAAGAGATCCATATGGATCAGCTGTAATACTCGGTCGGTTGAGGGAATCGTTTTCAACCGAAAGGAGGATCTAGCGAGCTTTCCCAACTGACATGCACTGCAGATATGTGTTGTTGAAAACACTCGGTTTGGAATGCCCTTTGCATGTTCCTGTCTCGCAAGTCGGTTCATTGTCTTGAAATTCAGATGGTTGAGCCTTTTGTGCCACAGCCAGCTCATATCTGAACTGCTCTTCGATAACAGACAGGTTTCAGGAGGACTATTGTTCCAATCTGCATAGTAGACATTCCCGGTTGGGGATCGATTTCCCAACAATATGACTTGCTTTGTTTCAACATTTTTAACCCTGCAGCCCTGCGCATCAAACTTGACAGAGAAACCATTATCACAGAATTGGCTGATGGAGGGTTATGCTTCAATCCATCAACATATGAAACATTAGAAATAGATACAAGATTGGTTTCAAGGGTACCGTAGCCTTTGGAGTGACCTTTTGAGTTGTCACCAAAGGTAACTGATGGTCCTTCCTTCTCCACGAAACTTCCAAGCAAATCCCTCAGATTTGTCATGTGTTTCGAGCATCCACTATCCATCACCCACATCGTATGTGATGCTTTATTCTTCCTCAGCTGTTCCTCCTGCTCCTGCACAGAGAAACTCGCTTAGGTCCCCAATTTTAGTTGGGTTCTGAAGGGTTAGAACCAGTTTCCCCTTGAACTGTGATTCGCTTTTCCCTGTAAATTCGGATAGATTTGTCATTCCAAATTACTTTTCCTTCTCCATCAACTATAACAACACCTAGGTTATCCTTAGGCTTGTTGTTATTATTGATTTTCTGTTTCTTGGGAGGAGATGGATTTCTCCCATTGTGAGCTTTAGGAGCAGAGGCGTTCCCCCTGTTTTGTTGAAGAGGTCGGATGCTATTTTGGAATCTCTGTGACTGAGTCTGATTCTATCTTCCTGACTGTCGACTCCAGCTGTTCATGCTCGGCTGTTGATTCATGTTGTGGCATGAATATTCACAGCTGTTGGAATTGTTCCACATGGGTTGACTCTGATGGAACCTCTGGTTGTTCTGATGATGGAACCGATGTTGATTCTGATGGTTGAATCCCTGTTGGTTCGGTTGATTCCATCTCTTCTGAGATCGGTTCAGAGGTCGGTTCTGAGGTCGGTTCTGATTATATCTTCGACGTCTCAGATTCTTCTTCTGAGTCCTGGAACATTCCCCCTCGGTTATTGTCCCAACTGATGGATTCTTCAGTTCTCCAACCACAGCTCCTTTTCCTTTCTCAGTTGAAGTTCTCTTAGTCGGTTGTGCTTGCTGAGAAGTGGAGGTTGGATTAATTTGGGGAGTTGCAGACTCAACTGTGTCAGGTTTGGCAACCATGACATCCACACCCTTGACAAAGGTAACCGAGTCCTGACACGTCATCCATCTGTCTTTGGTAACTGATGAGATTCTCGATGATTTTGGATGATTGATATAGCTTTATCAGGTTGTCCTTCTTAGTTTGGAACTCCTTGAGGAGAACAGCTATATGCTTGGCCTGTGCGTCTGACTTCTTCATCAGCTGGTCGATCTGTGCCTCTTGCTTGTTCAACTGCTCTTGCTGCTCCTTAATCTGCTTCTTCAACTCCTCATCAGTTGGAGCTTTAGTTTGGTTGGCCTCATACAGTTGACTTTTGAGATTATCAATCTCTTCGGTTTGATTTTTAATCAGATCGTCCTTTTCGGTTAAGGATTCTTCAAGTCAGACAAATTGTTCTTGAAGATTCTTAAACTCAACCGATTGCTGATGCAGTTCCTCACTGAGTTCTAGAAAGTCACCCCAAGAGGGTTCCAACTCTTCATCCACTGTTTCCTGCATGTTAGAAACATTCGAAGAATTTAACTTAACCAGATTAGAATGTACCTCAGTATCATCCTGGTCAGTTCCAAATGCCATGAGACATTGATCATGTCCGATAGCGTTGTTGGTGGAAGTCAGCTCGTCCTCATCTTCGGTGTCGGTGAAGATGTCCATGTCATCAGCTGCTTCTTCTGCAACCATGGCCTTGTTCTTTGCATTTTTCTTGGCCCTCAATGCTTCTCTATCTTTCTTCGAAAGATCTGGACAGTCAGCTTTGAAGTGTCCCTCTTTGCCGCATTCAAAGCAACTGTTGGTCACAGGCTTTGAGTTTTCTCGAGTTCGGTTGGATTTGTAGAACCACTTGTATTTTCCGAACCGAGTATCCATGTCAGCTAGCTTCTTTGACAAGGCGGCTATGCTCTGTTGCAGCTCTTCTCTGCTTGGCTCCTTTAAAGCTGTGTCCGCAGATCTTGTTGCCCTTGATGTTCACGGCTTGGAATAATCAGCTCGAAGTGCTACGGCCTTTCTTGCTGAACCAACATCCTCATGTCGACTCGTCTGCCCCAAGGACTGAGTTGATCTTCGTCGGTTCACCTTGTACTCATTTCCTTTCAGAATTGAGAATAGTCTGTCAGTTCCCATTTCTCCAAGATCAGCTCGGCTTTAATGAATGTTGGTGAAGGTGTCCTACTCAGCTGGTAGAGCTTGTAATACTTTGAGGTTGATCTCTCTCAGAGTATATTTTCCTCGTCGGATGGACTGAATCCTTCGGATGATATCCATAAACCGAAGCTCCAACTGATCAATGGTTTCATCAACTCTTAGACAGAACTTGTCCAACTGTGGACATGATGGTGCTCTGAGCCCAGATATCCAGCTGGCTCACTTTCGCTTCCTCAGGAGTGAAGTCTTCTGGATTTTTCTCAACCATCACCTCAGTTGCATCCCCATCATTGGGATTTGTAGGAGTGCGAGTAACGTTTTCCATGATGGTGATTGGTCCGGATGAAATCACTTGTTGCATTCGATGATGCTTGGACAACAAAATCTTCTTCATCCGAGTCTTCCAGGATGTATAGTTCACAACCGAGAACATGACAACAATCTTATCTTTAACATCCATCTGCACACAATAAACAGACAACAAATGCAAGCAGATATGCACTAGCGTGAAAAAGATCTATTCAGTTGACCACTGAAGAAAAACACCTCGATTCATACCTCGTGAAACAGAGTCAGCAGTCTTTTGAACCACTGCTCTGATACCACTTGATGGTCCCGATACGAGTTCTGGTATATGGGGGGGGGGGAATACACCAGTTAAGAATTTTAAAAACAACCCCCAAAAAATTATCATAACTAAGTAATACGACTCAGCTGGAATCACAACTGAATAAGGATACTCAGCTGGAAGTGTAGTGTTGTGCGGAATGTGGTGGATAAAAATAACTCGTAAAATAACTCACGCTCAGATGCAAGGTCGGTCAATAACCAAATTAGTTGATATGAAAAGATGCAGTTTAAGTGCTGGTTAGTAGGTCAGTTGGATATGCAATAAATAACTGAACAGAAAACACAAACACACAAAGATTTACGTGCTTCGGAGAGAACTCCTACGTCCATGGGAAGTTGTGAGTCCACACAACTCAGTCCAAGTTCTTTAGGACTGGAACCACAAAGCTTACGCGGGCTTTGCAACCGTTAAGATAAGTTTACGGGTACTTATCAACCTTACAGATAAGTTTACGGGTACTTATCAACCTATCTACTCAATTTTGAGAAGAGTAGGGTCCTAACAATCCTTTTGAGAGGATGTGTGAAAGGGTGGGTTTCCAACTAATAGCTCGAACTAAGGAGTGAGCTAAGATCTAAGCTTGAACAAATGAAGACTCAAACTAAGATTTGAAAACACCAAGACAGATTCTAACACTCTATGAACTCTCAACTAGTGATGTTTTTAGAGATTGATTTCAGTTTAGCTCGTTTGCGATATGAACTCTCAACTGGTGATGTTCGCTCGTCTATCTGTTCTCACACTTGTCTGTCTTCTCAGTTTCTTGGTGAATGAATGAATGCCTCTATTTATAGGCGGAGAGAATCAACTAGCCGTTGGATGAACCGTTGATCTCTGTTCTGTGAAAGCGATGGCTTGTCTCTCATCTCTGCAGATTTTCCCGATTTGGCAACTGTGAACTTCTGCTTTCCATCTGAGACAGCCTTGTGTTGGGCCAAATGAGGTAATGACAGAACGTCAAACCTTCACGTGACTTCCTTTTTGAAATTCAAATCTTCAACCTTTGACTTTGAACCTTGTTTAGTCGGTTGAGAAGTTTTGGTCTTCATCCGAGTGGTCTTCAGCTGATGTTCCATCTGATTGCTATCTTTATCTGACCTTCTGTCTGAATTGGAACAGTTGAACTCTTAGCTGCCTTGAACTTCATGTTGTCGATCTTATCAGTTCGAGTCCTGCAACTGATGTTCTGTATCTTGAATGCTCAGTTGTCTTTCACATCTGATGTTCTATCTCGTGAATGCTCAGTTGTCTTTCTTACATACAGTTGGCTTGAATGTTTCACAACCGAGCAGTTGTCTTGAACGCTCAGTTGTCTTTCTTCCATCTGATGTTCTAACTCTTGAACGCTCAGTTGTCTTTCTTACAACTGATGTTCTATCTGAGTAAAGCCTTGTTGTCGTCTTCAGCTGGAGTCCTGTAAAGATACAATCTCAACATTGCTCAAACAGCGAGCCTAAATACTAACATTAGGATCTGGCAACATCTACTCGGTTGGGGTCAGTTGGTTTTGGAATCAATCAAAACTTTACTTAAATTTCCCAACAAAATATTATTCTTGATTTGATTTTAGTTTCTTTTCCTTTCTTTGTTTTCTTTTTTCTTAATTACTTTCATTCATTTATAAATTAATAATAGTTATATATTAGTTACTTTTACCACTATTACTTTTGTTCACGACAATGTTTACTTTTATTTACGATAATTTGTATTTTTAGTTATTTAGTTAAGTAATTATTATCGTTAAGAAAAGTAACTATTGATATGAAGAAATGTGATGTTTCACAAACATTACTTTTTTTCACTACAGTATTTACTTTTATTTACGACAACGTATACTTTTAATTATTTGGTAAAGTAATTATTGTCGTTATTAAAAGTAATCATTGACATGAATAAAGGTAATGTTTCAAAAATATTACTTTTCTTCACGACAATATTTACTTTCATTCACGACAACTTGTACTTTTAGTAATTCGATTAGAAAATTATTATCGCAATGAAAAATAATCATCGATATGAACAAAAGTAATGTTTCAAAAATATTACTTTTCTTCTCGACAATATGTACTTTTATTCACGACAACTTATACTTTTTTTAATTCGATCAAGTAATTATTATCGTAACGAAAAATAATCATTGATATGAACAAATGTAATGTTGTAAAAATATTACTTTTTAAATAAAATAATGTTAAAAAATAAAAAAATGAAAAATAAATAAAAAGAATAATTGGACACAATATAGTCAAAGAAATATTAAGAAAAAATGGAAAAAATGAAAATTACTTTAAAAAACGATAATATGAAGAATAAATAATTAAAAAATTAGAAACAATAAATAAAATGAATAACAGGTAAGAAACAATATAATGGAGAAGAAAAATTAAAGAAACAAACAAAAAAAAAAGAAAAAACTAATAAAGAACAAGGCATTAAAAAGTAAAAGCCCAATACTATAAATTAAAGATGTACGTGTAAATTAATAAAAGAAGCTGTAACCTAGTGGTTTAGTGCCACAACTTAAGGCTTCACGTCCAGAGGTTGCGAGTTCGATTCTCCAAGGGGTAGCAGCGCTGAATTTTTTTTTTCAATAAAAGAACGCAGGTCAGTGGAGGCTGACCTGGTTGTATACTAAATAACTGGTGTACAGAAACACACCCCTTGTAATAATTAATGCTTTCAAATTTAAGACATAATGCTTTCAATTTTAATGTATATATAATGCTTTTAATTAATTAATAATAATTTTTTGACCATGCAACATAATATTCTTGACATTCAATTATAATGTTTTCATGATCATACCATAATGCTTCAGTATATCGTGTTATTACGCTCTTTAATTTCATTTAAGATAAATAAGCACTACATATTTTTCTTCGGTAGTAAAATAAAATGTTGTTTTTTTAAGAGAGTAAAATAAAATGTTCTGAATAGTTAAGTATAATGTTTTTGCTTTCATACCATAATGTTTCAGGTCCTCGTAATATTATACTGACTATAATGCACATTACCACTCGACATTTTGTGCATAAATTAACGTTGGTTACAATGTATAATAATGTTGTTGTTCACTAGATATAATGTGATAAAAGTTGTTCTATATAAATAATTAATGTTTTGAAGATCACAATATAATGCTTTTGAATATGTATTATAATGCTCACAGTATTACATTACTATTAATATAAAAAAAAAACTAATAAATAACAAAAAGATTCATATATTAATATATTTATACTAATATAAATTAGAGTAATGTTATTCGGATACACCGTGGTCAACCACACACGCTAAAAATGGTAATATAGATTTTGAAAATGGAAATATATCCTAATTGGAAAACATAAATTACAGGGGGAAATGTGATTATTTCCATTTTTACAGCTAACTTTCTTTTTTTTTACACGTGTAGCTGGCCACAACGTGTCCGAATATCATTATTCTATAAGTTAATATAAATATGTTAATATATACAATATATCTATTTGGTATGCTTGAAGTGGAGCACTAAATACGGTAGATAAATCACTTTGCCGTGAATCATGGAGATGATATAATTAGGATTTTTAAATAGCCCAAATATACCCTCAAATTGATATTTATCTAATATGTAAAAGAAAAATTATTTAAAAGGAAAGTATTATTAGAACCATTAATTATGCTATATCAACGATGTAGATTAGTTTCTAGTTTTCATATAAGGGTTGGTTTTCACCTAACTCAAATCATATATATGTATATAGTGATATAGTAAATGGTAAAAGTATGATTACAGATTTTTATAAAAAAGAAACAAATTTTATGGATACAACTATAACAGGATATAAAAGACCAAAAATGAAATTTTCACATACAGGACCAGGTACAACAGAAAATATGGGTAGAGAAAACTGAGCTCCTTCTAATTTAAAATATGAAGGAGAATCTCAATTTAAGGGAAAAGGAAGTAGAATGCCAATAGGAAAATTATACAGTAAAGAAATGTTATTATTAGAACAACAAAGTCCCTAATTATGGTCAGATGAAATTTTAGTTTATGAACAAAATGTAGTAAGAAATTGGGAGACTAATAAAAGAACAGATATTGATATGTTTGCATATTTAGAAACAACTCTAGGACCAATTGCCTTAGGATTATGGCAAAGTAAAAAGAATCAAGCTCCTGAACAAACTAATCAAATAAAGTCCTTAGGAGAAAATCCTTATAATTTCACAAGTCAAATTAATATTATTATTAGGAGTTGATCTTTCAAAAGAAAATACATTTATACAAGATACTGCAATAAGAAATTTAGAACAATTAAGTATTTCACATTTTAAATATATTAGAGAATTTAGTACAGATTTTACTCGAATAATATCACAAATAGGAAGAGCTATGGAAGATGAATTATGTGATAAATATTTTATAAAATTACCAGGAGATTTAGGAAGAAGTCTCCATGAAAAATGGAAAAGACTTGACCCAAAACCTACAAATCTAGGAATTGGACCAAGAGTATCTTTTGTTTTTTCATAAATTAGAAGAAAAATACAAAGAAGTTGTAATGCAAGATCAAATTAAAAGTCAAGCATGGACTTTTTGTAAAACAACAATTTATACACCACAGGCATATGGATATTATGAAAAACCTAAAAAATATAAAAAAATAAGAAAAAGTACTACTTTTGATAAAAATAAAAGTTATGATAAAAATAAATATGTGAAAAAACCACAAAATAGAAATTGTAAATGCTTTATTTATGGGGATCCAAGACATTTGGCAAATAGATGTCCTGATAAAAATAAAGATAGTAAATGTAGAGAAATAAATAATTTAGTTGAACAAATAGGAGATTTCGAAATAGAAGAAATTAAAACAGACTCAGATAATAATTCGGTATATAGTACATATAGTGAAGAAGAAAAATCACAAATAACTTATACATATATGAATGTAGAAACAGAATGTCAACATGATTGGATAAGATTTAAAGGAAATAATTATATTAGCTGTTTTATTTGTAAACTTTTTCCAGCTATTGATAAAAGATATCAATGTAATAAATGCTTTAAAGAAATATGTTTCTTATGTATACATGAAATATTTAAAATTAATACCGAACTAGAAGGAAGCACATCAAATACAATAGAACAAAGTAAAAAGTTAAAATTTTATAAGGAAAGAATAGATAAACATGAAATTACTATTGAACTCCTAAATCAAAAAATACAGCAATTAGAATTTAAATATAATGAATTAGAAGAAAAATATAATATAAGAAAAAATATACCTATAATAGAAAATGAATATAATAAAATGTCACAACAAATAGAAGAAACACAAGAAGTTATTTCCATGAATAATAAAAGTTTTGAAAGTATTAATAAGGGAACTCCAAACCTAATAACTTTACATTGTAGAATTTTGGTAGATCAAAATACTTATATACCACTACTAGCTACACTTGATACTGAGAGTACTAAAAGTTTAATAGGACATTGTCTAATTCCAGAAAAATATCATAAAAAATTAAACTATAATATATTAACAAGAATCGTAGAAAATAGAACAATGACAATTACACACGAAGTTAAAGCAATAGGAATTCAATTCTTAGACTTTGCAGGAAATTTTGGTTATAAATACGAATTACCACAAATTATTGTTAATCCAAAATCAGTAAAATCAGAAGATTTTTTGTTAGGATTAAACTTTATTATACGTTTACATAGATCAATTACAATAGCACAAAATCAAATTACTCTTAGTAAACAAGTTTATAGCTTTCCCACAAATAGATATAGCCAAACATCAGAGTTAGCTCGCAAGCGTGGTGGAACTGCTGAATTAGATTTCCTCAAAAAATCTCAAAATCATAGAATAAATCACATAGAAAATGAAATAATGTTTTATTTAGAAAATTTTTTAGGTCACGAATTAGAAAAGGGACCAAAAATTATAGAAAGCATAAACTACCCTATAATTCAAAAACTTGAAAAAATAGGATTAATAGGTGAAGATATAACTAAAACAAAAATAAATCATTTAGTTAAACAAAGAATAAAAAATCAGGATATAAGGATCATAACAGCAAATATAGAATATTCTCCTCTTGATAGAGAAGAATTTAAAAAACAAATTCCAGAAATGATAGAACAAAAATTAATAAGAAGATCAGAAAGTCCACACAGAACAGCTGCCTTTATAGTAAGAAATCATTCAGAAATTAAAAGGGAAAATGCAAGAATAGTTTATAATTATAAAAGATTAAATGACAACACAATAGATGATGGGTATAATATTCCAAATAAAGATGGATTAATTAGTTTAATTCAAAATAAAAAGATTTTTAGTAAAATTTGACCTCAAGTTAGGATATAATCAATTACAATTAGAAGAATGGTTTAAACCATGGACAACTTTTACCTGTCCAGAAGGACATTTCGAATGGAATGTTCTAAGCTTTAGATTAAAAAATGCTCCATCAGTCTTCCAAAGATTTATGGACTCTATTTTTCTAAAATATGATTTTTGCCTTGTTTATATAGATTACATTCTTGTAGCAAGTAATAGCATTAAAGAACATGAATATCATTTAGAAATAATTTTTAGAGAAATAGAAAAACAAGGCATTGTAATAAGTAAAAGAAAAATGGAATTATTCAAAAGAAAAATATCCTTTTTAGGATTAGAAATTAGAGATGTAAAAATTGAACTACAACCACACATTGCAGAAAAATTATTAAATTTTCCAGATAAGCTAGAAGGATTAAAACAAATCCAAGCATTTTTAGGATTGCTAAACTACGCTAGAAAATTTATACCAAATCTTAGTAAGCTTGCAGGACCATTATATAGTAAGACTACTAAAAACGGTCAAAGAAATTTTAATAAATAAGACATTAATTTAGTAAAGAAAATAAAAGAAGCAGTTAAAAAAATTAAACCACTAGAATTACCTCTAGTAACAGATTATATCATCATAGAATGTGATGGTTCCAAAGAAGGATGGGGAGCAGTTATGTTATGTAAAATAAATAAATACTGCATGAAAAATGAAGAAAGAATTGCTGCATATAGTAGTGAAAATTTTGGAAAAATCGGAAGCAATTGGACTTCCTTAGATTTTGAAATACAAGCATTAATAAATTCGTTAGAAAAATTTAAAACTTATTTAAATAATGAATTTACAGTAAGAACAGATTGTGAATCAATTGTAAAATTTCTAAAAAAGCATAACAGCAGAAAAGTTAATAGAACAAAATGGGTTAATTTACAAAACTTAATCCAAGGAAAAAGATATACAATAAATTTTGAGCACATTAAAGGAAAAGATAATAATCTTGTTGATCTACTTTCCCGTAATCCTGAATACAGGTCATGAATAATAAGAAAATTATTAGACCAAAAGGAAGAGAAATTTTTTTTACAGATATTTTCCCAATGAAGACGTCAAGCTCAGAAAGTAGCCCGAATTTTACAAAATTGGGATATACTTCGACTACGTCTCCCAGTTCTAAATTTACACAGATGGGAAGTGGCTCTCAAATTTCTCCCAGTTCTAAATTTACACAGATGAGAAGTGACTCTCAAATTTCTCCCAGTTCTAAATTTACACAGATGGGAAGTTTTTCTCAAGTATCTCCTATTTCTAAGAATTCAAAAAAAGGAAAAAAAGTTTTGCAAACACATTTCCAATTTGGATCTATTATGCTTTCTATTTGCACCGATCAAAATAAAAAGTTCAAACCATACACTGGGATTGAGGTTACCCCTCAGCAACAGTGTCAAATTGATAATCTGTGGCATATTCAAACTCTTTCAAATGCCATGTAATACCCCGAAAAATTTCTACTGCGTTAAAAATTTAAAGTTAATATTAATTATGGCTTTGCACGCCTAAGCTCCCGATTTTGAATTCTAAGACTAACGGTCAAATCCGTTTCCGAAAATAAATTACGGAAATCAGCGAGATGACTACTGTATTTAGGGTTATCGCGTACGAAAAAATTTTAGTTCGTGAACTCAGAACGGAAAACCGTCTGATTTTTACATTCACGAAATTGCGATACGAACTCGCCCGAGAAAGTTCGTTTTTATGATTTTCCGGACAAAACTCGGACTGTGTCGTCCCGAGTTTTTGTCGGAATTAATTTTTTAAATATTATTTTCCGATTAAGTTAAATACGTTAAAATTTTCGGACGAATCGGATTGTGACGACTTTGTGCCGAGCTACATTTTTTGTCGTTCGATTTCCGTAACGTCGTATCGCGTCGGAAAAAGCACGTAATTTCTTTCCCTCCCCTCTCTTGACCGACATGGTCACACACACAAGCATAGATATTTCATCTTTGTTATATAGTAATAATTTGTGACACCTAATGCTATTACTATTCCTACTTTACACCTATTAATCCTAATAACAATGTTATATACAAATTAGTCATCTCTCTCACTCCCTCCCTCCCAAAAATCGGCTGCTCACTCTCTCCCTCTCTTCCATTTTCATTTTTCACCATTGTTGAAGACATCAAGCTCTTGGACAAGAAAAATCACACAAATCTTCATTCATCCATCGAACTTTAATTCTTCCTTCATTAAACTTCAAGGTATTAGTCTCCTCTATATTTCTATCCATACCAAATCTCTTTCTTTTTATTTTTCTTTTGGATCGAAATTTAGGAGTGGAAGAATTAGATATTTGATCTTCGATTAGTGTAATTAGATGTGTTTAGAGATGAATTCTAGGATTAATGTTATAATCATGCTTAGGAAGTGTTCGATTAGGGATTAAAACAAAAAGAAATCGAAAGCCCTATGAAATTGGATAGAAACCGATTTAGGGCTAGGGTTTGGAATTGGGGATTTTCAATTTAATGAGTAAGTGGACTTCAATTGTTTAATGGATGATATAGTAGTATGATTTAGGGATAAATGGTGTTGATTGATGAAGAAAATCACTCTCTTTAATTGTGTGTAATTACCGAAAATTATATGAGAAAATAGGGGTTTGCATGTAGTTGAATTGGTTGAGGAATTGTTGATGAAATAATGATGTTGATAATATTAGTTGTTGATATGAATTTATTTGGAATTTTCTAAAAATTATTTGTGAGTCGTAAGAGACAAAGAAGTCGATTTAAGTTGAGATGTAGTAATGTTATGAAGTGATAATATGCATGAAAATGAATCTCGTTAGATGTTGTTTGATGACGTAAAATTTGAGCGAAATCCGATAACTTTTAAAATCTCGTAAGAGACGAACAATTAGTCATAATAAATAACCGAGAAGTCGAATAAGAATTCTAACTTGATAATATTGTTTATGATGGACTAAGGTATAACTTTGTAGTTGACGACATGAGCTTTCGAGCTATTATAATATGAGTTGTAGTTATAGTCGAGAACTGGAACGAGAAATTGTTAACTTGACTTTGGTTTAGTACTTGATAGTTGAAAGCCGACGAGTTTTGAAAAGGAGTTCATCACGTACGGGGGTACGTGTTGACTGCCTTGAGAGTCAAGTTTCTTAATAAATTGAATGCGAGAACTTAGAACGAACCTAAGTTGTTTTGGGCAGTCCCCAGAGTTATTGCCTTGCGCAGTGATTTTTCAGAATTTATTTTCCTAAGTTGTTTCGATCGCAACTTAGTTTCTTTCGATCGTTTAAGCCGTAATAACTTGACGACTATCTTCCTACTGACCTCAATGTCAAGTATGGAGCCTTGAGTGCTAAACGAGACGAGTTTGTATCTCGTATCCGTTAAAGTAAAGAAATTTAGTTAAGCATGAAAGTACTAAAACTTAATTTCCTAAGTTGATTTCCTTTCCAACTTAGTTCCTTTTGATCTTTTAAGTCGTAATGAGCTATCGACTACCCTCTCTACTGACCTAAGAGTTGAGTATGAGACCTTTCGAGTTCTAAACGAGATTTGTTCAAGTCTTGTTCCCGTTTAATTAAAATGAAACTAGTAGCGTGCAAATGCCTAAAGAAATGAAACGACTAAAACCTATTTCGATTTTCAATGATCGATTATCTTTTACAACCCAGTTTTAAGTGTTAATATTTTACGATGAAGGAGAAAGCCAGCAGTAAGGAAAGGACGGAAGATCAGGAGATCGGAAGCTAGTACGTAGTTCTGTAAACACTAAGGTGGGTTTTTTAAAACCAAAACTACGTTGAATGCCGTTACTTGTGAAGTGATTTTATGCGAGCGTTGCTCGAAGGTGTTTATTTATATGCGAGCATTGCTCGAAAGTGTTTACATGTTGCTTTAATAAATGAGTATTAAAGTATATATCAGTGCATAATGAATTATGAGAACTCTCTTACGCCTTTCTGAGATAGCCAAAAGGGTGCTTTCCAGAATTAAAAGTTAGCCAAAAGGGTGCTAACTAAACGATCGGACTCTGTGATAGCCAAAAGGGTGCTTTTCAGACTTGTTAAGTTAGCCAAAAGGGCGCTAACTAAACGATCGGATGTGAGTTTAAAACCCACAGTGTGTCATTCGGAAATTAAATGTATATATATCAGTAAACGTTTTATGCGAGTATTTATGAAAAGATGCATGATTTGATTTAATTGGGTAAGCACGGGCCTTTTAAAGAAAAACCCCGTTGCGTTACATATAAAATATTTTCGGCAATGTGTCCACTAAGTACTTTTGTACTTAGCCCTGCATGTTTGTTTTTGAATGTGTAGGTTGAGTGACGACGGCGGAGGAGGTTGAGTAAGGGTCTTTTCTCAGGAAAGAAGTTTAGTTGAGCCTCGATATCACATTCGATATGTGATATCATTTCTATGTTTTCCGCTGCCAATTCTGTAAACTAGTTTCAGTTAGTATATAACTTTAGAACTAAGTTTCATTCCTTGAACTTAGTCTCTTCTAAGAACAGTTATGTCGAGTGATCCTTCGTGATCAACTCTTTCTTTCATTAATTATAGTCAGTTCCCTTATTTATGTAAATCCTTTCGGTTTAAGTTGTTACCACTTTAAAACTAGTTTTCCTTGTATACAGTTTGACGAGCGATCCTTCAAGATCGACTCTCTTTTATTCAAGTTCATCGTAATTAGTGTTAAGTTAATGTGTTTTATTCATTTATTCTCTTCTTTTCTATTTCTTTATTCCAATCCCTAGTCGCACCCCGGCTTTGCCGTCCTTCGGGAAGTCGGGCTGTGACAGAATGGTATCAGAGCATTCGTTCCTACTCTGACCTTGAGTTATTTTTCTAGCGTTACCATAGAGTAATATCAGAGCAATCGTTTCTGCTCTGTATATGAATTTCTTTCAAGTAGTAAGATAGCGTATCTGTATATACCCTATACTTGAGTCTCCTTTTGAGGAAGTAAAGTTTAGTTTGTATCACTAAACTTATGAATGTAGTAAACGACTCAACCTCCCGCTACGTCGACTCAACCAAGGAAGAAAAGAAAGGTATTAAAGGTGTTTTTACTTTTAAAGTTTGAAGTATTAGATATACTTTTGTTGAGAGAACCATGTTTGCCAAATATGAACTTTATTAAAGTATCAGAGATATACTTTGTTGCAATATGTGAAATTATGTGAGTTAAAATTTCTTTGATTAAGATGTTTTGTTGATATGAGAACTTAGACTGTTGCTCTAAGACTCCCTGAGAACATAGACGTTTTAAGAAGCGTTGGTTCCAAATGATTTCGAAAGAAGATCGTGAAACGAGAAGGACTTTTAAAGACGAATGTCGCGTGCGTGTAGTGACATGAGCAAAGACTCGGCGGAGCCAAACGTTGTTTTATAATTAAGAGCCGACGAGTATTTCCTTCGAGAAAATAGTATAAGTAATGATAAGGTAATTTAATTCCGTATTAAGTGAACGAAAGAAACGATTTGACGTTTCAGAAGCGTTGGCTTCGAAACCAGAAAGATACGATCGGGATGAAGATGAGAGAATAAAGGGAATCAAAGAGAGTGAAGAAACAAGTGTTACTTCCGTACAAGTAACACGAATGAAGTCTTCTTTCAACTGGAGTTCGCTCCGTTAAAAACTCCAATAAGAAATTTGTTTTATTTACTAAGATCGAGTACGAATCTTAATTAAATTTCAACGATCGATAGATTTCGACGACGATTCGAACTTGTGTTCCACAAGTTATTCTTAAGTTATAATTCCATTTCTTATGGAATTTATTTTCATACTTCGTAATTGAACGAAGAATACGACGAATACGAGTATTAGGTGACGAGAACGACAAGTCTTTTATAAACGAATGTCACATAAGTATAAGTGACATGAACAAGTCTCGTTGGAGTTGACTTGTTTTGATATTGAAGAACCGTTAAGAGTTTCTCTTCAAGAAAGCTAAGAAGTCTAAGCTAAGAGGATTAAGTGCACGTTAAGACGGTAAGGATAAGTTGAGATGGTTAAGATAAGCTAAGAACCGTTAAGAGTTGTTTGCAAATTGAGAAAATTTACTAGACGATTAAGATAAGTTAATTCCTTATTAAATGGATGAGTGCTTAAAGCACGAAATTGACGAGAATTTTTGGTTTATTTAAGTTTCAAAATGCCGCCAAGAGTTGCGAATAACAGAGGAAGAGGACGCGGTAGGCCTGGAGAACCAGGAAGAGATCATAGACAACATGGGAGGGAAGAAGAATATGAACGTCAGGAAACCTCTCCACTTCCACCACCACTACGTCGAGACATAGAGCATCTGTTCCTCAAAAGAAATCCACCTGTCTTTACTGGATCAGGAAACCCGAGCGATGCTGAGCTTTGGGTAAGAGTTGTAGAGAAAATTTTTAAACTTCTCAAATGCACGGATGAGGAGCGTCTCTCATGTGTTGCTTTTCAACTCCACGGACCAGCTGATAATTGGTAGGAAGCTAGGCAGAAGGTTATTCCTACAGAGCATCTGGCTCAGTTTACTTGGGAGGAGTTTAAGAAAATATTTTACGACAAGTACATTCCTAAAACCTATAGAGCAAGGAAGGAAGCAGAATTCTACAGTCTGAAACAAGGGAAGATGACAGTGACTGAATACGATGCAACCTTCTGTGAATTATTAAGGTATGCACCCGAGCAGGTAGATACGGATGAGAAGATGGCAAAGAAGTTCCATGGGGGACTTAGACAAGAACTAGGATTGGCACTAGCTAGCCATGGAGGACTAAGCTATACAGACATATTAGGACGGGCCTTAGAAATGGAGGCAGTGGTGCCAGATGAACGAGAGATTGTAGTGCCCGTATCAGCACTAACCCAGATACCAACTCCAGACCATTCCAACAATAGCAGCAACCATAAAGGAAAAAGAAAAAGGAAAGGAGGAAATCAGGGTGGAGATCAGCATGGTTTTCAACAGCCGAATCAGAATGATCAATCAAGACAATGGGGGGGAAATAACCAACAAGGACAGTGGCAAGGGCAACAGATAGACAATACCCCAGGAGGGATCATTAAACCTACTTGCCCTGAGTGTGGCAAGATGCATTTCGGAGTTTGTCAAATCAACACTGATAATTGCTATAACTGCGGGCAGAATGGACACATAAAAAGAAATTGCCCGAAACGGATGCCAGCGAGTGGAACTAACCAGTATGGTCAGCCCCAAACTATGAGTGCTAGTCAAGCGCAGCTGTTACAACAACAAGAGCAGAATGCATGGGCATATATGTTTGGGCCAGAAGCACAGGATAAGGGCAAGGATCACTAGGCAAATAGTTGGCTTATTTCAGACTAGTAGTATTTTTGTATAAGTTCTCGTTAGGGGCAAACCAGTACTCGTTCGACATATATGTATATATGACCCCGCGAGTGGGTTCTGACTTCGTAACAATATTTCTTCTAAATCGTAGGCTAAATGTAAGTGTTAATGAAACGTTTGATATAATCTATAGGATGAAAAATTATGATTATGGTATCAATTACCATTCAGAAAGGGTTAACGTCATAGCAGATGCGAAGACTCGCAATACTTTAACCAAGTTCAGATGTCTCTTTATCGAGGAAGAAGCACTTATACGAGAATTCAAGACGATAGATTTAGAGGTGATCGATGCACCTAAAATCGATAACCAGCCGAATAGTAGCACTCGTAGCTACACCAGGCTTACGAAAGATAATCATAAGTGCCCAGAAAAAGGACGAGTTGATCGAGAAACTATGACTAAGGGTAAGAACGGATAACCTGGACGATTATTCCACAGCACTAGATAATGCGATCGTATTTAAGGTAGATTTTGTATTCGGACGACGACGAATTGAAGAACGATATCATGAGTGAGACTCACGATACGCCATAAACTGCTTACCCAGGAAGTACGAAGATGTATCAAGATGGAAGAAAGAAATTATGGTGGAACGGATCGAAACGAGATGTTGTCTCGTATATAGAACGATAGTATTAGATCGAAGTGCGAAATGGAAGAATATTTTGCCGTAGATCGAATTGCCTATAACGATAGTTATCAGGCTACGATAAGTACTGCGCCTTACGAAGCCTTGTAAAAGAAAAAGTTTGTAGAAGACGAAAGTCTTACGTTTACGCGCCGATCAGAATTTAAATCGAAAAGGAGATAAAGTTTTCTATAAGATTTCTCCGTTAAAAGAATCATTTGATTCACGTTAAGTATAAGCTTAAATGAAGCTTATTATAAGTATCAGATATCTCGGGAAAGATGAATTTGAAATGACGTATAGATTGGCCGTGTTGCCAAGTTTAAGAAATGTTATTATATTTGCGTATCTCTTTGAAAAATTGCGTGTTCGATTCTAAACGTGTAACCCACCAACAAGACATAGTTCTTGTTTAAGATATAAGTTATAGCGAAAGACCGAGACCGATCCGGAATCAAAAGGTACGAGAGTTGAGAAGTATGTCGATACGATTAGTACAGTATTTTGGAAGTACCACAGGCAAGAGGAAGCTACGTGAGAGCTTTTTGCGAAGGAGGTAAGCAAATTTCGGGACGAAATTTTTCGTAAGGGGGGTAGGATGTAATACCCCAGAAAATTTCTACTGCGTTAAAAATTTAAAGTTAATATTAATTATGGCTTTGCACGCCTAAGCTCCCGATTTTGAATTCTAAGACTAACGGTCAAATCCGTTTCCGAAAATAAATTACGGAAGTCAGCTAGATGACTACTGTATTTAGGGTTATCGCGTACGAAAAAATTTTAGTTTGTGAACTCAGAACGTAAAACCGTCTGATTTTTACATTCACGAAATCGCGATACGAACTCGCCCTAGAAAGTTCGTTTTTATGATTTTCCGGACAAAACTCGGACTGTGTCGTCCCGAGTTTTTGTCGGAATTAATTTTTTAAATATTATTTTCCGATTAAGTTAAATACGTTAGAATTTTCGGACGAATCGGATTGTGACGATTTTGTACCGAGCTACGTTTTTCGTCGTTCGATTTCCGTAACGCCGTATCGCATCGAAAAAAACGCGTAATTTCTTTCCCTCCCCTCTCTTGACCGACATGGTCACACACACAAGCATAGATATTTCATCTTTGTTATATAGTATTAATTTGTGACACCTAATGCTATTACTATTCCTACTTTACACCTAGTAGTCCTAATAACAATGTTATATACAAATTAGTCATCTGTCTCACTCCCTCCCTCCAAAAAATCGGCTGCTCACTCTCTCCCTCTCTTCCATTTTCATTTTTCACTATTGTTGAAGACATCAAGCTCTTGGACAAGAAAAATCACACAAATCTTCATTCATCCATCGAACTTTAATTCTTCCTTCATTAAACTTCAAGGTATTAGTCTCCTCTATATTTCTATCCATACCAAATCTCTTTCTTTTTATTTTTCTTTTGGATCAAAATTTAGGAGTGGAAGAATTAGATATTTGATCTTCGATTAGTGTAATTAGATGTGTTTAGAGATGAATTCTAGGATTAAAATTGGAAGAAAATCAAGAGCCCTAACTCCTTGACATTACCGAAAATTAGGGCAATTTGGTGGGATGTTTGAATCCTTCAATTGATGTTATAATCATGCTTAGGAAGTGTTCGATTAGGGATTAAAACAAAAAGAAATCGAAAGCCCTATGAAATTGGATAGAAACCGATTTAGGGCTAGGGTTTGGAATTGGGGATTTTCAATTTAATGAGTAATTGGACTTCAATTGTTTAATGGATGATATAGTAGTATGATTTAGGGATAAATGGTGTTGATTGATGAAGAAAAATACTCTCTTTAATTGTGTGTAATTACCGAAAATTATATGAGAAAATAGGGGTTTGCATGTAGTTGAATTGGTTGAGGAATTGTTGATGAAATAATGATGTTGATAATATTAGTTGTTAATATGAATTTATTTGGAATTTTCTAAAAATTATTTGTGAGTCATAAGAGACAAAGAAGTCGATTTAAGTTGAGATGTAGTAATGTTATGAAGTGATGATATGCATGAAAATGAATCTCGTTAGATGTTGTTTGATGAAGTAAAATTTGAGCGAAATCCGATAACTTTTAAAATCTCGTAAGAGACGAACAATTAGTTATAATAAATAACCGAGAAGTCGAATAAGAATTCTAACTTGATAATATATTTTATGATGGACTAAGGTATAACTTTGTAGTTGACGACATGAGCTTTCGAGCTATTATAATATGAGTTGTAGTTATAGTCGAGAACTAGAACGAGAAATTGTTAACTTGACTTTGGTTTAGTACTTGATAGTTGAAAGCCGACGTTTAGAATGTCGTGCTATTGGACGAGTTTTGAAAAGGAGTTCATCACGTACGGGGGTACGTGTTGACTGCCTTGAGAGTCAAGTTTCTTAAGAAATTGAATGCGAGAACTTAGAACGAACCTAAGAAGTTATACGTCGATTCTATCGAGCAACTAGGGTTAGCACGGCAGTTTTGCGACCCTTGCCGGAAACTGTAGTATCTCTTAGCTCGTTTATCGGATTTGTGATCCGTAAATTGGAGCGTAAACTAGAGTTCACGAGCTTTCCAACAGTACAGGGCTCATCACCTGTTTCCAGTTCCCCTGTTCTGGGCAGTCCCCAGAGTTACTGCCTTGCGCAGTGATTTTTCAGAATTTATTTTCCTAAGTTGTTTCGTTCGCAACTTAGTTTCTTTCGATCGTTTAAGCCGTAATAACTTGACGAATATCTTCCTACTGACCTCAGTGTCAAGTATGGAGCCTTGAGTGCTAAACGAGACGAGTTTGTATCTCGTATCCGTTAAAGTAACGAAATTTAGTTAAGCGTGAAAGTGCCTAAATTGTCTAAAGTACTAAAACTTAATTTCCTAAGTTGATTTCCTTTCCAACTTAGTTCCTTTTGATCTTTTAAGTCGTAATGAGCATTAAAATCCCTCAAAGGCAAATTTTCTGCAAAATTCAATCCTCTTTATGGATGAAAGAGATAAATTAAGAAATTACGATTCCACAACATTTGACTTCAGGGACATTGAAAATTCTTACATGTACAAATATTATCAAAAAAATATTGGTTTCGAAGTAATATTCTGGACCCAGTATAGACTCCTTGGAGAAGGACATTTCACCTAAATCTTTGGGGCAGAAAATTGGAAAATGCTTTTACCATTCAGCGGTGAAGGAGAAAAATTAGAAGACGACGAACGCATTATCAATACTGAAGAAGTGTTCGGACACCAAGAAAGTAATACAGATGAAGAAATTCCAGAAATTCACAGGGATTTCTAGAAGATGATGACGAAAGCAGTAACGAAAATTTATCGTTACTAGCATTTTTGTCAAAAAGTTTTCTTTACTTTTTGAATATTAAGCTATTGTCACAGCCCCAAATCCCGAGGGACGGCAGAAGCCGGGGAGCGATTGGGATTGGATTTAAGAAGCAGGGAAGAAGGGGACTGACTGAATATACATACATACACGACTACATAATTTCTATAAACAAGACCTCGATTATAATATATATAAGAAAAGAGTTGATCTCGGAAGATCACTCGTCAAAGTATTCAAAAAGAAATCTAAGTTATTGACAGAACTTAGACTACAGTGATATAATTACATAACATCAAAAGTATTCAAAACATCTAGAGTTTGGCAGCGGAAAAAGTGAGACATATTTCAAATCTTCTCCTAAAGACGACTTCAACTCCTAACTCAACCCTCCTCCGCTCTAGTCGCTTCAACCTGCACATTTAGAAACATATGCAGGGCTAAGTACGATAGTACTTAGTGGGCACGTTGCCGAAAACATAATCATAAGTATTGAAAATCAGGCATCTCATTTTATAGCGCATCAGGGTTTTCATTTAAAAGAGCCCGTGCCGATTAAACATTTTTATCTCAATCAAAAAGTAGCTCGCGCGAGCATTTTTCCATAGATGTTACGTTCGAATCTTGACCAGTCATTATCACCGTGGCTGGTTACCCCTCAACAGGATACCACATACACCACAGGCTACAGTGCACTAACTCTGGAAAGCACCTAATTGACTAACTCAGAGCCGATCGTTAAGTAGTTAACACCTAAATGGTTAACATACAATTCTGGAAAGCACGACGGCCAACTCAGATGGTACAAGAGAACTCACATAAACATAAAACATTTCATTTATGCCTGATATCACTTTGAAAACACAGTTATCAAAGCTCATAAAGCTCACTTTCGAGTTGTGGAAAAACCCACATTTTATTTGTTATAGATAAAATTCCACCTTAGCTTTACAGAACTAAAATAACGAGCTTCTCTTCTTTAGTCTTCCGTCCTTTCCTTGTGCTGACTTCGTCCTTCATCGTACATGAAACATAATCTCGATGAGTCGTTGAGACGACAAAAGAAAATGGAAACCGAAAACAAGTTCGATTTAGTCTTTTACGTTTCAACTTTTAGGCATTTGCACGCTTAACTAATTTCTTTTATTTAATCGGAAACGAGATACGATCATATCTCGTTTTAACACTCAAACTCTGTACTTGACTCTTAGGTCAGTAGAATAAATAGTCGTTAACTCATTACGACTTAAAAGATCGAAAGAAACTAAGTTGAGAAGAAAACAACTTAGGAAAATAGATTCTGAAAATTCACTGCGCAATGCAGTAGTTCTGGGGACTTCCCAGAACAGAGTATCTAGAAACAGGGAATGTGCCCTATACCGTTAGAAAGCCATGGAAGTCTAGTTTACGCTCCAATTTACGGATCTCAAATCCGATAAACGAGCTAAGAGATATTACAGTTTCTGGCAAGGGTCGCAAAACTGCCGCGGCTAACCCTAAAAGCTCGATAGAACTGACGTATGACTTTCTAGGTTCGTTCTAAGTTATCGAATCTACGTTCTCACGAAAATATCACATCAAGGCAGTCAACACGTACCCTCGTACGTGAAGAACTCCTTTCTATTTCCCGTTTATAACCACAACGATCAAAACCTCGTCGTTTCAACTAAAACAATTACTATACCAAACAAGTTAACAATTTCAATCCTAACTTCTCGATTACAATTAAAATCTAACATTTCATTACTCGAATTAACACGACGTCAACTACAATTTCGTCCCCTCATCATTAATGATCATTAATAGCCAATTATCTTTCCTACTCGACTTTCCTATCATTATTTACGTACATTTGTTCGTCTCTTAAGAATTTACCAAAGTTATCGGATTTCGATCAAATTCTACGTTATCAATCCTCATCTATCGAGATTCATTATTATCTATATCATCACCTCATATCATTACTCAAACTCAACTAATAATCGAACCTTTCTCTCTTATACTATCACAATATATTTTAGATTAATTCCAAATAATTCCTATTATCAACTAACATCATTAGAAGCATTAATTCATCATTATATCATCAATCGAAAACAATCTACACCAAACCCCTAATTTCCTCATTCATTTCGGTTTTAGAACAATAATTAAAGGGATGATTTTCTCCATTAATTAGCTCCATTAATCCGTTACTAACACTACTACAACATGAATTATCCAAAGATTAACAATACTACATCATTAATTTAGATTTCTCCTTCAAACCCTAACCCCTAGAACTCGGTTTTCATTAGTTTCTTAGGGCTTTTCATTTCTTTTTGTTTAATTCATCAATTAACACATTAATAAGTCCAATTATCAAACCAATTTGAGAATCCAAACACCCTACTACCATGCCCCAAAATCGGTCCAACCTAGTAATTTAGGGCTTTTGATTTCTCCAACAATTAAACCATAGAATTCAACCCTAATTCATCTAATTACACTAATTAAAGCTCAAACCAATTACTATACCATCAACAATAATTTTCAGTCCACCCTAAGAATTAAAAGAATGAAAATTTCGAATGGATAGATAGATAGAAGAGAAGATTACCTTGATAATTTATGAAGGAAGAAAGAAAATTGATGGATGATTATGAACTTGTGATGAATTTTTCCTTGTAGAAAGCTTGAAATCCTCCAACAATTGTGAATGAAATTTTGGGAGAGATGATAAGTGAGGGTGGCGGTTTTGTGTTTATGTTGGAGGTAGAAGATGACTAAAAAAAGTAGTACAATAGTAACATGCAAGGTGGCAAGCATGAGGTGGAATTAATACTACTAGATATTATGAGTCATAAAGTATATACTATATAAAATTGAATATCAAAGTTGTATTAGAGAGGGTAAAGGTCGGCCACCTCTAGAAATTTAGGAATAATACGCGCTTTTTTCCGCGCGATACGACGTTACGAAAATCGATAAATAAAATACGTATTCAGCTCATTTCCATCAAAAACCGACTTGACCATAAATTCAGGCGTATTTTACTTACTCGGAAGGTAATATTAAAAATATAAATTCCGACAAAACCTCGGGACGTCACAGTCCGAGTTTTGTCCGGAAAAATCATAAAAATGAATTTTCTCGGGCGAATTCGTATCTCGATTTCGTGAATGTAAAAATCAGACGGTTTTCCGTTCTGAGTTCTAGAACTAAAAAGTTATCGTACGCGATAACTCTAAACACAGTAGTCATTTAACTGACTTCCGTAATTTATTTTTGGAAACAGATTTCACCGTTAGTTTTAGAATTCAAATTCATAAACTTAGGTGTGCAAAGCCATTTTTATTAATAACTTTAAATCTTTAAGTCAGTACGAAATTTCTGGTGTATTACATCCTACCCCCCTTGCGAAAAATTTCGTCCTGAAATTTGCATGCCTTCTGCAAAAAGATGAGGATATCTCTCCTTCATCTTCTCCTTGAGCTCCCACGTGGCTTCTTCCTGCCCGTGGTGATTCCATAGCACTTTCACGATTGGTATCGATTTGGTTCGTAATTCCTGAACTTTTCTATCCACAATCGATGTCGGCTTCTCTTCATAACTCGAGTCAGATTCAAGAACTACGTCTTGCTGACTTATAACGTGCTTAGGATCATAGACGTATTTTCTCAATTGAGAAACGTGAAATACATTGTGGACACTTCCTAGACTTGGCGGTAAGGCCAATCTATAAGCGACGGGTCCTATTTTCTCGAGGATTTCATAAGGTCCTATGAACCTGGGTCTTAGTTTACCCTTAACACCGAATCGAATGATCCCCTTAGAAGGTGAAATCTTAAGGAAAACTTTATCTCCTATTTCAAACTTAAGATTGGTTCGACGATCATCAGCATAAGACTTCTGTCGGCTCTGGGCTTCTTTCATTCTATCTCGTATCTGCCGAACTATCTCAATCATGTCATTTACTGCATCTGGGCCTAGGTTCTTTCTCTCACCCACTTCATCCCAATAAAATGGTGATCTGCATTTCCTTCCATACAAAGCCTCGTACGGCGCCATTCCTATCGTGGCCTGATAGCTATTGTTGTAAGTGAATTCGACCAAGTGTAAAATTTCTTCCCAATTCGCGCCTCGATCCAATACTACTGTCCTTAACATATCAACTAGTATCTGAATCGTCCTCTCTGACTGTCCATCTGTCTGTGGGTGAAACGTTGTACTGAAGTTAAGCTCGGTTCCCAACTCTTTCTGCATAGTGACCCAAAATCTCGAGGTGAATTTGGCGTCTCTATCTGATATTATGACTTTCGGTACTCCATGCAGACGTACAATCTCTCTAACGTACAACTGATCTAATCTTTCCGATCCATACGTAGTCTTAATCGGTAAGAAGTGAGCTGATTTCGTGAATCTGTCAATAATCACCCAAATGGCTGTATTTCCTCTTCTTGACTTGGGCAAGCCTGTGACAAAGTCCATAGCTATGCCTTCCCATTTCCACTCTGGAATATCTAATGGCTGCAGCAATCCATACGGTCGTCTGTCTAAAGCCTTAACCTGCTGACATGCCAAACATCTTTCTACAAACGAGGCAACGTCTCGTTTTAGTCCATTCCACCAGAAGTTCCTCCTCAAATCCTGATACATCTTTGTGCTCCCTGGGTGTGCAGTGTACGGCATATCGTGAGCCTCACTCATAATGTCATTTTTCAGTTCGTTATCGTCATCAGGGATACAAATTCTGCCTTCATAAAGGATTGCATTGTCTGGTGCTTCGGAATATCCATCTGGTTTCTCCGTCCTTATCTTTAGTCGAAGTTTCTCCATCGACTCGTCCTTCCTCTGGGCACTGATGATTCTCTCTCGTAAATCTGGTGTAGCTTCTAATGCAGCTATCTGACTTGTTATCATAGCTGGCGTGTCGAGCACTTTGATATCCATTTTCTCGAATTCTCGCACTAAAGTTTCTTCCTCTACAAAAAGGCATCCTAACTTCGTTGGAGCCTTGCGACTCAATGCGTCTGCTACCACATTAGCCTTTCCTGGATGGTAGCTAATTTTGCAATCGTAATCCTTAACCAATTCGAGCCACCTTCGTTGTCTCATATTCAGTTCTTTCTGCTCGAAGAAGTATTTCAGGCTCTTGTGATTCGTGAAAATCTCAACCCTTACACCATAAAGATGGTGTCTCCATATTTTCAATGCATGCACCACGACTGCAAGTTCTAAATCGTGGGTTGAATACTCAACTTCGTGAGGTCGAAGTTGTCGTGAAGCATAAGCTATCACTCGTCTATCTTGCATTAAGATACTCCTTGTTTGAGTCTGGAAGAGCTAATACTGGTGTTGTGGTTAACTTCTCCTTAAGTGTTTGGAAACTCTTTCACACTCGTCTGTCCATTTAAATTTTGTTTCCTTCCGAAGTAACTGCGTCATCGGCCTGGCGATCGTAGAGAATCCCTCAATAAACCTTCTGTAATAACCGGCTAAACCCAAGAAACTTCGGATCTCATTCTGACCCGTTGGTGACTTCCAGTTGTGCACTGCCTCTACCTTGGCAGGATCTACCTTGATTCCTTCTGCCGAAACTATGTGACCAAGGAACATTACTTCCTTCAGCCAAAATTCGCATTTACTGAATTTGGCGTAGAGTTTCTCGGCTCTAAGGGTTTCCAATACTATTCGTAGATGTTCTTCGTGCTCTTTCTCATTTTTGGAGTAAATGAGAATGTCGTCGATGAATACTAAGACGAATTTGTCTAAGTATGGGTGGAAAATTCTATTCATGAGGTCCATGAATACTGCGGGGGCGTTGCTTAATCCAAATGGCATTACTACGAATTCGTAATGGCCATAACGGGTTCTAAAAGCAGTTTTAGGTACGTCCTCAGGTTTGATTTTCAACTGATGATACCCTGACCTCAAATCTATCTTGGAGAAGACTCCTGCACCTTTGAGCTGAACGAAAAGATCCTCGATCCTTGGCAAAGGATATTTGTTCTTGAGGGTTATCTTGTTCAGCTCTCTATAATCTATACACATCCTCATCGACCCATCTTTCTTTCTGACAAACAATACTGGCGCTCCCCATGGTGAGACACTTGGTCGGATGAAACCAAGGTCTAACAATTCCTGTAACTGGATTTTAAGTTCCTCTAGCTCTTTCGGTGCCATCCTATATGGGGCTTTGGATTTGGGTGCTGCTCCTGGCTCTAAGTCGATCGTGAAGTCCACGTGACGATCTGGCGGCAATCCTGGCAAAACCTCTGGGAAAACATCCTCATACTCGTTTACAACCTTCACATCCTGAATGGTCTTCTTTGCTCCTGGTTCTCCGACTAGGTACACAAGATAAGTTGTGGTACCTTTCTTCTTCATCAGTTTCGTGGCTTGCAACGTTGATACTATTGGTACTCCTCTACCCATTGATATTCCGTGGAATTCGGTTGGTTCTCTACCCGGCGGTGGAAAAGAGATTTTTCTCTCATTGTAGAGAATCGTAGCGTAATTCTCTGACAACCAATCCATTCCTAAGATTATATCTACGTCCCACATTATCATAACATTTAAGTTGTTCGCTTTAACCTTAAGAGTTCCGATTTCTAAATCTAGGTTAGAGCAAACATGAGTAGAAGTAGTGATCTCTTCTGAAGGTGTAGCTACTCTCATAGGGTGTGCAGCTCTTACAGGTCTGATGTCTAAGTTATCGGCACACGAGCCAGCAATAAAAGAATGCGATGCGCCGGTATCAAACAGTATCTTAATAGGGATGTTGTGAAGTTTTTCCATACCTGCGAGATTGCCTTTTCCCTTGTGTTGGCCACCCTGTTTGATAGCGCATCCTCTCGCATTTTGCTGCTGCTGTGCGTACTGCTGGAACTGCTGCTGATTCATGGGTTGTTGTGGCTGTATCTGCGCTTGTATAGCCCTCAAAGGTACTGCCTGAAGTGGTTTAGGGCAGTCCTTCTTCATATGCCCTTTTTGAGCGCAATTGAAGCAATTGGAGGTGTCTATCTGACAAACACCATAGTGCGCCTTGTTACATTTAGAGCAAACAGGCACGTTAACCCTCCCGGGGTTATTTCCTCCCTGATTGGTGTTCCTCTGCTGCCCCTACGGCTGATTCTGCTGACCGTTACCTCTCCATGATCCGTTGTACCTATTTCCTTGCAGGTACAACCCCGACTGGTTGTTTCCTTGCCACGGTCTCTTGTTGCTGTTCTGACCAGGCTGCTGATAGTCTTGCTGATTATTATTCCTCTGATTCCCCTGATTCTGATTGTAGTTCTGGTTGTTACCACTGCGATTACCTCCATCCTATTTTCGTTTTCCCTGGAAATTGCTATTATTGTTGTTATAATAGCCTCTGTTCTGGTTCTGTGTTGGAGCTGGTGTGGTTGTTATGGTTTTCTTCTCATCAGGCACTACGGCCTCCATTTCTAAAGCTCTTCCTAAAATATCAGTATAGCTTAGTCCTCCATGACTAGCTAAGGCAATTCCCAACTCATGTCGTAGTCCCCCTTGGAACTTCTTCGATATCTTTTCCTCGGTATCGACTTGCGAAGGCGCATACCTAGAAAACTCACAGAACTTAGCGTCGTACTCAGTTACCGTCAGTTTTCCCTATTTTAGATTATAGAACTCAGCCTCCTTCTGAGCTCTATACGTCTTGGGTACATATTTGTCAAACAGGGCTTCCTTGAACTCTTCCCACGTAAAACGAGCTAGACGCTCTGCGGGTATCACTTTTTGTCTGGCCTCCCACCAGTAGTCCGCTGATCCCGTCAGTTGGAATGCAACACATAGTAGTCGCTCCTCATCAGTACATCTGAGGAGTTTGAAGATTTTCTCAGTAGACCGCACCCATAGCTCAGCATCGCTAGGGCTGCCCGTTCCACTGAACATCGGGGGGTTTCTCTTGAGGAAGAGGTCCTCAATATCCCTACGGGGTGGTGGTGGAGGTGGTGGTGATGGTGATGGTGGTGGGGTATCATGATGTTCCTGATCCTGTTCCCTTTCATCCTTTGGCTGACGTCTTGCACGCCCACGGGGCCTACCAGGTCCCCTTCTGTTGTTAACGTTTCTTGGCGGCTTTTTTTTTTTCTTAAGCTATAGGTAACAAAAATTCTCATTAGCCCCTTTCCTTAATCATTCGCTTACTTACTAACCCTCTTTCCAACTTAAACAAGCTTGTAGAAAGAAAATCGAACATAATTTCGATATTAATTCATTAATCTTTTAACCTCTCAAGTTAAACTCAGTTCTCGTTACACGAGTTCATTTGACATTCAGGTTTCATTACTCGATTCATAGGAAACTTTCTGGTGATTAAAAACCCTCTCATGGGTCATGTATATATATATATATACATCAAAAAGAATATTAATTCTGCCTCCAACGAGGACTTATACAAAAAGTTAGACTACTACTAGTCTAAACTAGGCTGACTGTCTACTATTTACCGGGTGCACTAACAAGTTGCATCTCCGTATCTACTAGAAGTACTAGAACGGAAACGGTTCATAAAATTTCGTATCCGTTAGAGTACTACAAAAACTAGTTACTGATCCGACTATGTACAGGGCAAAAGAAACTACTACTACTACTGCTTCTACTACGCGTTCCTGACGCACTGCTCAACTAGCTGCAGTCGAATCCCCACTACCCTCTATGGCCTGTAAAAACCCTAAGAGTCCTCCTCTGGGTCCTCCTCCGGATCCTCGTTCGGGTCCTCCTCAGGATCCTCGTCCGGGTCCTCCTCAGGATCCTCGTCTGGGTCCTCCTAAACAGACTCTGAACCAAAGACGAGCTGGAGTGCCTCGTCCTCCCTCAGAGTAGCGCCGTCAGAAACCGTAAGCCGAGGTGGTGACGGTGCCTCTGAAACTGTCTCCTCTAGGTCTGAAACAAGGTAGTCCTCTCTTGTCTCTACTTCACGCTTCTTCAGAAGAAGAAGGTGCTCTGGAGCGGAACTGGAACCCGAACCCGACTCGTACTCCTCCTTAGAACGGATTCTGGATGGTCCCGCCTCTAACTGACCTCTGACTACGTCCCACTTCGCACAGATCTCCTCAAGTGGTGTCAGTGGAGATGGTAGCTCTAACATGGCGGCAAGCTCCGCGTCAATCCCTCGGTACTCTGACTCTACCCGAAACAGTCCTGTCTCTAAAGGTCCTCTGATTCTAACACAAACGTCAGGTATAAACGGTGAAGATAATCCTAACAAAGCGGTTGTCTCTGCATCAACCTCTACAAATCCTGGCCCTGGAATCAACTCCTCGATCTGTGTACGAACTGGCGGCAACTCTGGTGTAACTACAGGCTCCTCGTCTACCTCTAACTGCTCTGACTCCGCGTCAGACTCCTCACTCGGTACAAAGTCTGGTGGTATCTCCAAGAAAGCGAAAAACTCTGGGTCCAAGTCTAGGTGCTCTTGCTCGGTCTCTGCTGGGAAGTGACAGTAGGGGAGATGCGGCTCAAAAGGAACTGGAAGCATGAATTTGCTGTCAAAGAATCGCCCGTGTATATATAGGGCGAATCCCGTGTAGTTGCCCGTCGGCTCGGTGTCGTCGCCAAAAATCCCAAGAAAATACCACGCCACGCGGTACCCCCAACCGCGCCACTCGTCCGGTAGATGCACAATTACATCGGATATCGCCTGACTCTCCAGGATAAAGTGTCGTACTGAAAAATAAACTGATGAGAAGTTGCTCACTATCTGCCCCACATCCTCCATATCGTAATCTGCCTCGTAACTGTAATAAGCGTCCTGTAAAAGGTCTGCTAAAGTACGCTGTGGTGGGGATTGACTCTCCCGAGTCATGTCACTACTAGAAGCCATCCTACAAAAGTTTTAAGGAAACACGGATCAGTAACGGGTAGGAAAAAAAATATAACTTATCTTAATGAAATACTTAGATTACAAAATGAACATTCCTTATTCAATTGTAATATCACAACTTAAACAACCACTTATCATAACATCTAGAAATTCAAGAAATTGCACACAAACATCAATATATAGAAATAAAATTTCAAGATTTTATTTCCATTCGTTATCCTATTATTCATTTTATTCCTTCCTAATTTTTCTCATAAACTTCCTTCCCCGAAGGAATTTCTTATCGATTCTCACTCATTAAAAATAAAGTGCGTCCACTTTGTTCATGCTACTCCTTCAAAAAGTAACATTCATTCTCAAAAGACTTGTCGTTTTACGACACTTGATACACGTACTCGTCGAAATTCTCGTTTAAAAACGAAGTATAGAAATAAATTCCAAAGGAAAATGGAATATTAATTGGGGAATAACTTTTAGGACATAAGTTCCAATCGTCGTTGGATACGATCGATTTTTGGAAAAATTTAATCAAGCCTCGTGCTCGATTCTCAAAAATAAAACATTTTTCTTCTCGAGGTTCGAACGAAGAGAACTCCGCTAAAACAAAACGAAGCGACACGAAGCAATGTCGTTCACGTTACCTATACGTAAGTAACATTCGTTTATTTCCGTTGTCTTTGATTCTCTTTATTTTATCCTCTTCGTCTCGATCATATCTTTCTTGGTCTGAAGCCAACGTTTCTCGTACGTTTACTCGTTTCTTTCGTTCACTTGACACCAAGTTAAATCATCCCGTCATTATTCATCTCATTTCCTGGAAGGAAATTATTACCGGCTCCTAAGTATAAAAACAAGATTCAACTTTGCTGAGTCTTGCTCATGTCACTACACGCACGTGACATTCGCCTGAAGGAGTCGTTCTCGTTTCACGATCTCCTTTCGAAATCATTTGATAAAACGTTTCTTAAAACGTCTAAGTTCTCGAGGGTTTAGAAAAAGACCTTAGATTTCAAGTCTACGTTCTCATTGAACCGGGAAAAATCTCTAGAATCATTCTAGATTCTCGTGCCAAGGTATCTTTAAAAAAAATAATAGAAATTATTGTGCAAATAATTTCACGTAAGATAGTACTCTTACTATCACATAATCACATAACAAGCAAAGTATAAATATATACTTGCAAAATAATTCTTATTCTTGGCACGTAAATTTCATTCTCATTTTCATTTTCATTCTCGTTGAATACTCATTCAAAAATTTCTTTTAAAAGAAATTACATTACTGAAATTATTTTCTTTCTTTCTTTCCTCGTTGAGTCGACGTAGCGAGAGGTTGAGTTGTCGTCTATACTCTAATCCTTAATGTCATAACTCTAACTCTTAACTTTACTTGGAAGAAGACTCTGATCTAGAGTATATACAAGTACTCTATCTCGTGACTCGAAAGAAAGACTCGTATACAGAGCAGAAATGATTGCTCTGATACCACTCTGTGGTATCACTAGAAGGAATGACTCATACTAGGGAAATGACTCATGACCAGAGCAGGAACCCTGCACTGATACCACTCTGTCACAACCCCAAATCCCGAGGGATGGCAGAAGCCGGGGAGCGACTGGGGTTGGATTTAAGAAAGGGACTGACTGAATAAACATACATACACGACTACATAATTTCTATAAACAAGACCTCGATTATAATATATATAAGAAAAGAGTTGATCTCGGAAGATCACTCGCCAAAGTATACAAAAAGAAATCTAAGTTATTGACAGAACTTAGACTACAGTGATATAATTACATAACATCAAAAGTATTCAAAACATCTAGAGTTTGGCAGCGGAAAAAGTGAGACATATTTCAAGTCTTCTCCTAAAGACGACTTCAACTCCCAACTCAACCCTCCTCCGCTCTCGTCCTTCAACCTGCACATTTAGAAACATATGCAGGGCTAAGTACGATAGTACTTAGTGGGCACGTTGCCGAAAACATAATCATAAGTATTGAAAATCAGGCATCTCATTTTATAGCGCATCGGGGTTTTCATTTAAAAGAGCCCGTGCCTATTAAACATTTTTATCTCAATCAAAAAGTAGCTCGCGCGAGCATTTTTCCATAGATATTACGTTCGAATCTTGACCAGTCATTATCACCGTGGCTGGTTACCCCTCAACAGGATACCACATACACCACAGGCTACAGTGCACTAACTCTGGAAAGCACCTAATTGACTAACTCAGAGCCGATCGTTAAGTAGTTAACACCTAAATGGTTAACATACAATTCTGGAAAACACGACGGCCAACTCAGATGGTACAAGAGAACTCACATAAACATAAAAAATTTCATTTATGCCTGATATCACTTTGAAAACACAGTTATCAAAGCTCATAAAGCTCACTTTCGAGTTGTGGAAAAACCCACATTTTATTTGTTATAGATAAAAGCCCACCTTAGCTTTACAGAACTAAAATAACGAGCTTCTCTTCTTTAATCTTCCGTCATTTCCTTGTGCTGACTTCGTCCTTCATCGTACATGAAACATAATCTCGATGAGTCATTGAGACGACAAAAGAAAATGGAAATCGAAAACAAGTTCGATTTAGTCTTTTACGTTTCAACTTTTAGGCATTTGCACGCTTAACTAATTTCTTTTATTTAATCGGAAACGAGATACGATCATATCTCGTTTTAACACTCAAATTCTGTACTTGACTCTTAGGTCAGTAGAATAAATAGTCGTTACGACATAAAAGATCGAAAGAAACTAAGTTGAGAAGAAAACAACTTAGGAAAATAGATTCTGAAAATTCACTGCGCAATGCAGTAGTTCTGGGGACTGCCCAGAACAGAGTATCTAGAAACAGGGGATGTGACCTGTACCGTTAGAAAGCCATGGAAGTCTAGTTTACGCTACGATTTACGGATCTCAAATCCGATAAACGAGCTAAGAGATATTGCAGTTTCCGGCAAGGGTCGCAAAACTGCTGCGGCTAACCCTAAAAGCTCGATAGAATTGACGTATGACTTTCTAGGTTCGTTCTAAGTTATCGAACCTACGTTCTCACGAAAATATCACATCAAGGCAGTCAACACGTACCCTCGTACGTGAAGAACTCCTTTCAATTTCCCGTTTATAACCACAACGATCAAAACCTCGTCGTTTCAACTAAAACAATTACTATACCAAACAAGTTAACAATTTCAATCCTAACTTCTCGATTACAATTAAAATCTAACATTTCATTACTCGAATTAACAGGACATCAACTACAATTTCGTTCCCTCATCATTAATGATCATTAATAGCCAATTATCTTTCCTACTCGACTTTCCTATCATTATTTACGTACATTTGTTCGTCTCTTAAGAATTTACCAAAGTTATCGGATTTCGATCAAATTCTACGTTATCAATCCTCATCTATCGAGATTCATTATTATCTATATCATCACCTCATATCATTACTCAAACTCAACTAATAATCGAACCTTTGTCTCTTACACTATCACAATATATTTTAGATTAATTCCAAATAATTCCTATTATCAACTAACATCATTAGAAGCATTAATTCATCATTATATCATCAATCGAAAACAATCTACACCAAACCCCTAATTTCCTCATTCATTTCGGTTTTAGCACAATAATTAAAGGGATGATTTTCTCCATTAATTAGCTCCATTAATCCCTTACTAACACTACTACAACATGAATTATCCAAAGATTAACAATACTACATCATTAATTTAGATTTCTCCTTCAAACCCTAACCCCTAGAACTTGGTTTTCATTAGTTTCTTAGGGCTTTTCATTTCTTTTTGTTTAATTCATCAATTAACACATTAATAAGTCCAATTATCAAACCAATTTGAGAATCCAAACACCCTACTACCATGCCCCAAAATTGGTCCAACCTAGTAATTTAGGGCTTTTGATTTCTCCAACAATTAAACTATAGAATTCAACCCTAATTCATCTAATTACACTAATTAAAGCTCAAACCAATTACTATACCATCAACAATAATTTTCGGTCCACCCTAAGAATTAAAAGAATGAAAATTTCGAATGGATAGATAGATAGAAGAGAAGATTACCTTGATAATTTATGAAGGAAGAAAGAAAATTGATGGATGATTATGAACTTGTGATGAATTTTTCCTTGTAGAAAGCTTGAAATCCTCCAACAATTGTGAATGAAATTTTGGGAGAGATGATAAGTGAGGGTTTTGTTTTTGTGTGTGTGTTGGAGGTAGAAGATGACTAAAAAAAGTAGTACAATAGTAACATGCAAGGTGGCAAGCATGAGGTGGAATTAATACTACTAGATACTATGAGTCATAAAGTATATACTATATAAAATTGAATATCAAAATTGTATTAGAGAGGGTGGAGGTCGGCCACCTCTAGAAATTTAGAAATAATACGCGCTTTTTTCCGCGCGATACGACGTTACAAAAATCGATAAATAAAATACGTATTCTGCTCGTTTCCGTCAAAAACCGATTGACCATAAATTCCAGCGTATTTTACTTACTCGGAAAGTAATATTATAAATTCCGACAAAACCTCGGGACGTCACAGTCCGAGTTTTGTCCGGAAAATCATAAAAACGAATTTTCTCGGGCGAATTCGTATCGCGATTTCGTGAATGTAAAAATCAGACGGTTTTCCGTTCTGAATTCTAGAACTAATAAGTTATCGTACGCGATAACTCTAAACACAGTAGTCATTTAACTGACTTCCGTAATTTATTTTCGGAAACGGATTTCACCGTTAGTTTTAGAATTCAAATTCATGAACTTAGGCGTGCAAAGCCATTTTTATTAATAACTTTAAATTTTTAAGTCAGTACAAAATTTCTGGGGTATTACAGCTACGATTGTTATAAATATTCTAAAAGTAGTAATTTATTTGTAGATTAGATATAGCCTTATCTATCTTTCTAGCTTTTCTTTCTATTTTTGTCTTTGTCGGCCATATGGAAAAAGTTAGTAATAATGTTAGTATTAGTGTATTCAATAAATTGTAATAGTATTAGAAATGACACCTATATAAAGAGCTTAGCTCTTTGTTGTAAAATACACAACACCTCACGCATACACCTTTTTAGTAATGAAGAAAATGTTCTTCTAAATTCTGTCCATATATATATGGAGTTGTTCTAGTGTAAAAGACCCTTAAACTAAGAAATAAGGATGAATATAGGTCACTCATTTGCAAAGATGTATGGTTAAGATTAATTCTAATATTTCATCTAGATTAAAAATAAAAATGGGCGGAAGGGTATGTGCGTACTTTTAATCAATTCTCCCCTCACGCACGTACATATTCTTTTCTCTCTTTCTCTCAGGTCTGCAACTCTCTCTCTCTCTCTCTCTCTCTCTCCTTGTGTAGATCATTCAGCCTACATCTAATCATTCAGTTCTCTCAACTTGTATCTTTCAACCAGCAACTCTCAGCCCAAACTTCGATTTAACCATTAAAAATTCCGAATCAATAGGTTGCAAAACACAAAAAGAAACAAAATTGAAGGGAAATCGAGAAGAAATTAAGCTTAGGGCTTGAAATCAAAGTGAAATCATGTTCTTTGGGCATGAAATCAACCTAGGATTTGTAATTTTCTAAGCGGCGATATTCAGAGATTGAGAAAATCATAAATCGAAGTGGCAAATAGTGTCAACATCAAAATCAAAGAAAGGTGAGTGATTAACTCGTTAATTTATTTTATTTCAAATTTATTATGAGTGATGGCTTTGATAGATTTTGATTCATTTTGCTAAAATTGAATTTTCATTATTTTAGATTGAAAGTTTTTCTGGTTGTATATGTTAGAAACTAAATTTAAAATTTCTTTTAGCTAATTCTATTTTCTAACTCAGGCTCTAGCTATGGTAAATCCTAGCATTTTGTAGTATGTAAAAGAAATTATTTTTGTAGTATTTGAATTGTGCATCTCTTTTTTAGGACTGGGATAAAGTTTAAAATCAAAAGACTCATACTAGCTTGTTTGGAATTATGCTCCTGAACTGTTGTGATTATGCATAGCTTGTTGTAATTGTTCGATGCTATTTCAACTTCATGAGTTGGTTAAGTTTATCGAGCTTATATTCTCGAATATGTTATATATTTCTGTTATTGGCCAAGTTTGCACTTGTTTCATGTTTTTTCATACAATGAAAAATTCATCATCAGTCCCAGTCATGCCTCCTCTATGCCTTTTTTTAGCGTAGATTATCTATGAAATTAATTTGAGCCTATTCAACTTGACATTTATTTGTAATCAAATCTTATGTAATCATTCAAATTTCAACTTCTGTCCAGCCATGCATCTTAATGTAACTGCGGTGTGATGCATTTCTCTATTCACTGTTGTGCATCTTGGTAGCCATTGTGGTGCATCTAGGTAGTCAATTGTGATGCAACTGACATAATACAACATGTGCTCATGTGTTCCTTTTGGTGCATCTCACTAGTCAATATGGTGCATGTGAGTAGGCTTTGTGGTGCATCTAAGCTTGATTTTACATTATTATAAACTTAGTTGCATGTTTTTAAATGTAAAATTGAATTGTAATGCATCTTATAATTTAGTATAGTGCATAAAGTGATGCATATGAAAGTAATATATATTTATAAAAGTCTATGTGACTTGATTATTTGTAGGAACATGAAGTGTGGTGCATCTAATTGGTGAATGAGTAATGATATTCGGACACACTGTGACCAGCCACATGCGTGAAAAAAAAAGGAAAGTTGACTGTAAAAATGGAAATTATCACATTTCCCCCCCAGGGTTTATCTTCCCAATTAGGGTATATTTCCATTTTCAAAACCTATATTATCAATTTTAGCGCGTGTGGCTGGCCACTGTGTGTCCGAATATTATTACTCTTGGTGAATATGGTGCATGTGGTTAGCTTTTATGGTGCATCTAGGTATTGTATGGTGTTAGATAAGACATGTTTGTAGCTTAGTGTTTGATGTAGTTATATGTGGTTCATCTCAATAGCTAATATGATGCATCTTAATAGTAACTATAGTGCATGTAATTTTATGTGATTTTCATACTGACTGCATAAGTTTATGGGGCGGTGTTGCACCAGAGAGAACAAAAAGAAAGCACAACAAAAGGCGGAAGCATGTAGATGATGATGATGATGATTTTGAGGATGCGGTGCTGTATAAAAAGCAAAAGAAAATAACGACTACATCTAGTAAAGGAGAAGAGAGCAAAGATGTTCATAAAAAAGAGAAGAAACACAACCACAAAATAGAAAAGTCTCACAACCAAATGAGAAGAATTCAAGAGATTAATTGCAAAAAGAACACACTGCAGGAGATAATTGCAGTAAAAGCACATTACTACTTCAAAGAAACATGTAAAAAGCGAGATTTTAATGTAGAGAAGTGACTTGTTAGATTGAGTTTAGAAATGTCAGTTAGTTCCAACAACTCTTACAGACATATTAGAAATGCTAGCTACTGAAAACTGCATGAGATGTGAAATACTTAAATGTATTGTTTCGAAATAGTTCGTACAATGCAGTTTTTGGTCTTGAATTAGTTTATTAAATCTTGATTGAATGATTAGAAGGTTGATATGATATATTGTTTTTTAGTATGATGATGAGTTGTTGTAACTATTTATTATTAGTGCTGGTGCATCTTGATTTTTTTAAGATCATGGTTATAAATTACAAAATAGAAGATTATTGGGGTTAATTATTGTGTTGCAATGTTTGCACCTATTAATGAAATGGTGTATCTAGCAATGAATTTGTGGTGCATCTGGTAGTGCATCAGTCATGCATCTCTAAAAACTGTGTGGTTCATCTATCATTGTAATGCATAAATACTAGTGCATCTGGAAATGAATACTGGTGCATCTGGCAATGAATTGTGGTATATATGGCAATGATTTGTGCAATCTACTAAGACATAACATTTAATCATAAATTAATCATAATAAACTCACTGAATATATGATATAAATTTTGACAATTCAGGTTATTTTCAACATAAAATATAAACATACTCAAATTAACACTTTATATCCAAGCACAAAGAAATCAAAAATGTTGTTACAAACACAACATCCAATATACAATATCTGAAATGTAAAAAAGGAGATAATATAAGAAAAATAAACATTATTTCTTTTCTATTTCACATTTCTGTGCATCATGTTCGCCTTTTTTCTTTTCCTCACTTCAATCAACTACTACATTGTTTTCAAACATCTTCTTCTCTCAATGTCAAAAAACGACCTGGCATAAATATTGATATAATTTTATGATAACGATCTCATATTCTACAAAACAAATATGGTCAATATTATTATCCAACAGATTCAATACAATTTCACAATTTGGGCATTCCCAAAATGAATAAAACACAAGATAATAACAAAATAATGTTGCTGCAAAATAGGCATCCACAAATCAATCGATTCAAAAGATCCCATCAACAAAAACTAATAAAATTGCCAACCAGTTTATCAGTCCAACAATCAAGAATTTTACAGCATATATGTAATCTGTTTTTTTGTCGATTCATCTTCTCAACTAGACTTTTAAATAACAAATTTCATACAACAAGTAAATAACAATATCACAAAAACACATGAATATTATACACATGTATCAACTCTTTCATAAATAAATTGTACTTAAATAAATCACACGAAAAAAATTCAAATAAGAGAAAAGAAAAAAAGATTAGAAACTCACATTTTCTTAAATCTCAAATTGTAACTGGTGGAAGAGAGGTGCTCTATCTTTTTCAACAAGTCAAGGCTTCCTTTCAATACAAAAAAATAGAAATTACCTAATTAATGTAAATTAAGAATTTCATCATCAAAATTATGATAAACAATTAAATGTAATTAAGCAAAGAAGATTGGGGAAAATAATAATTTGTGACTCAAATTTTGAAAAACATATTTGCTGCGAGAAATAAGAAGAAATAATAATCAAAATATAGAATTTGCATCTTATCTGTAGACAAACTGAACAACACAAGAAGAGATCATGAAGATAGACAAACTAAAAAATAAGAATAATCAAAACAATGAGAAGTAAAATAAATTACAAAATAATTGATGAATTCGCGAAGAACAATACCTACGAATTGCATATGAAATTCAAATCCGGAACAGTGTTGAAATCAGAAAGATGAGTTACGATGAAGAGTCGCGATGAAGGGAATCACGAAGCAGAAAGAGCGATGAAGAATGAAAGAGATTTATGTTCTGATCCCATCGCGAAGACTTATACTGGATTGAGAGAGAGAAAGAATTTTTAAATTACTTATTTAACCCTAGTTATGAAATAGTGCGGTGATTTTACTTAAGTTATTACATTAGATCTGAGCCATTGATGTTGCAAAATTAAGGGTGAAGATTTATTCATATTTTTTAGGTTAAGATCCATTCTTATATGATCCTCTTCTATATATATATAGATACTATTTTTTTTGAGGGAGAGGGGGGATGGTACATTTTGTACTAGGCTGTATCCGTTGTTGTATAAAGTGATTAGATTACGTTAGACTGACACAATGTTTCACAAAGAGGGTGGCATAATAGAATTAAAAATAAAAGAGCTACACTCCTTTGCAATGTGAGATCGGCGCGTAACGCGTGCACTACACGTGCGCGCGGTGCGTGTTGTGCACGCGCCTAATTTTTTTATTCCTTTTTCATTTCTTTTTTTACGGTCAGCTCATATGCACTACAAAGTGTATTTATATGCACTACACAATATAATGAGATGCACAACTGTCACAGCCCCAAATTTCGAGGGACGGCTAAGCCGGGGTATGATAAGGGATTGGATTAAAGAAGTGGAGAAGAAGGAGGATTACTGAATAAATAATGAATAAACTCATATATCAATAATGATATAACTGATACATACTTTTGTAACAGTATTATACTGTTAGGGAAATATTTTTGTAATATTTTTTTGTATTTTAATGCAGAAAATTAAGAAGATATGAAATGTAAAATGCAGAGATGAAAAACAGTGATGGAGGCGATAAAGAAGATAAGATAATATCTGATTGCTTAGGGTTCCATTTCATGCACGTACACTTTTATACCAAAGTCTAAGACAGTGGGACCTTGGCTATAATTGCTAAATGCCAATTACATAAGAAAAAACATTTTCTAACAAATAAAGTAAAGATAAAGAGCTGGTGGTCCAACGCATGATACGTGTCCCTCCAATACTTTCCTCCTCAGCCGTCGATCCCCCTAGCCACATGTAATGATCTGTTCCTTCCTTGACTCTGTATCATTTCCTCTGTCTTTCTCCCTTCCCTTAGTCAAACACACATTCCTCTTCTCTCCCTTCTTCTTCACCACTGACGCCTCCATTTCATTCGCCGCCGACTCCATCACCTTCTCGGATCTCAATCCAACCTCTCTATCTTCCTCACAAACCTCAGATCCATTCTCTCCTCCCTTCACCAGATTCAGGTTCATGACAATACTCCCCTGTTTTTCAGATCCTTGACCGCAAGGATCGAGAATATCAAATTTCCGGCGGAGAGTCTTTAGATCCATCCACTCTGCAGCCTCAGCTCCATCCTTCGTCCACTGCACGAGACCTTGCTGAACTTCCTTCCCATCTCGGGCGATGGTGCGATACTCGAGAACGGAGAAAGGCATCACCTTGAAGTGCCCTTCGACGTCGACCTCTGGAAGCTCATTCGACGGTACGATCTGTTTTCCCAAGCAGTTTTTTTAACAAGGACACATGGAAAACAGGATGTATTTTAGAAGACTCCGGCAATTGAAGTTTATACGCCACTAACCCAATCTTTGCTTCGATTTTGTAGGGTCCATAGTACTTTGCAGCCAATTTCAGATTTTTCCGCAGCATCACAGAATTCTGCCGATAGGGTTGCAGTTTGAGGTAAACAAAATCGCCAACTTCAAAACTTCTCTCACACCTCTGTTTGTTCGCATACCAACTCATCCTTTCCTATGCCAAGACTAGATTTTTGTTTAGTAAATTCACCATTTTCCTGCCTCTGTGATAGCCATTCTTTTACTTCCTGATTAGGAGAGCTGACGTATGCCCCTAAACCTGTGTGTGGAGGAGCCATACCATAAAGAGCCTGATAGGGTGAGCATTTCAATCTACTGTGGCAGCTAGTATTGTACCAATACTCAGCTAAAGAAAGCCATTTTACCCAGTGTTTAGGAGTAGCTCCCGCCATACACCTCAAATACCCCTCTAAACACTGATTCACCCTCTCAGATTGACCATCAGACTGAGGGTGGTAAGCAGTTGTCATATCCAAACTGGTTCCCATTGCCCTGAAAAGTTCTCTCCAAAATTGACTTGTGAAAACTTTATCTCTATCTGAGACAATGCTAACAGGAGGGCCATGAAGCCTGTACACATTGTCTAGGAATAGTTTTGCTACTGTTTGAGCAGTATAGGGGTGGGAAAGGGCCACAAAATGTGCATATTTGCTGAGCCTATCCACTATGACCAGAATAACATCCTTACCAAAAGATTTAGGTAACCCCTCTATAAAATCCATGGTAATGTGAGTCCAGAATTTGTCAGGAATGGGCAGGGGTTGTGAGTCCAGAATTTGTCAGGAGTGGACATATATCACAATGTTGCACCATTTCTTCTACTTCCTTCTTCATATGTGGCCAGTAAAAAAAATGTCTTTAGCCTAGAATAAGTGCCCCAAACACCAGAGTGTCCTCCAAAAGGTGTGTTGTGCACCTCCTTTAAAATGGACTGCCTAAGACCATTTCCAGATCCAATCACCACCATTCCCTTGTACTGAAGAATCCCAGATACCACAGTGAATTCAGTATAAGTAGTTGGATCCACAGGTTTAGAAATAAGAACCTGTGAAAAGTAATCATCTCCCTCATAGCTTTGCTTTACCCTCTGCATCCACAGTGGAGTGACAGTGGTGATAGCTTGGCATTCCATCTCTTCTGTTGGGTATCTAGAAAGAGCATCAGCAGCTTTATTCTCAACTCCCTTTTTATATTGTATCTCATAATCCAACCCCAGTAACTTTGTTATCCATTTTTGTTGCACAGGGTTCATAATCTTCTGATCAAGAAGATGTTTGAGGGCCTGCTGATCAGTCTTGATGAAGAACTTATGCCCCTGCAAGTAAGACCTCCACCTCTGTACTGCTATTATGACAGCTAGAAATTCCCTTTCATAAACTGAGAGCAGCTGATTTTTGGGACAGAGAGCTTTACTCATATAGGCAATAGGCTTTTGATTTTGCATTAACACTGCACCCACCCCCACACCACTTGCATCTGTTTCTAGGGTGAATGGTTGTGTGAAATCAGGCAATGCCAACACTGGAGCAGAGATCATGGCCTTTTTCAAATCTTTAAAGGCTTTAGAAGCTTCTTCTCCCCACTTAAAATTGTCCTTCTTCAAGAGCTCTGTAAGTGGCTTACTAATCAAGCCATAATGCCTTATAAACTTTCTATAATAGCCAGTCAGCCCCAAAAACCCTCTGAGTTGTTTAAGAGTTTTAGGAGTGGGCCAGTCCTTCATACATTCCACCTTCTGAGGGTCAGTAGATACTCCCTCCTTAGAAATAACATGTCCCAGATACTCTATACTCTGCACTCCAAATTGACACTTGCTCATCTTAGCATAGAGAGTGTTAGTTCTGAGAATATCAAGGATTGTTCTCAAATGAATTAAATGTTCCTCCCAACTTTTGCTGTAGACCAATATATCATCAAAAACTACTAACACACTCTTTCTCAAACAGGGCTGAAAAACTTGATTCATCAAGGATTGGAAAGTAGCAGGGGCATTGCACAATCCAAAAGGCATGACCAGAAACTCAAAGTGGCCATGGTGGGTTCTGAAAGCTGTCAGGTATTTATCTTCCTCCTTCATTAGTATCTGGAAATACCCTGACCTCAAATCCAACTTTGAAAAATAGTTGGCACCATACAGTTCATCCAGTAGTTCATCAATTAAGGGAATAGGATAGTCATGCTTTACTGTAAGTGAGTTGAGGTACCTATAGTCAATGCACATTCTCCAACTGCCATCTTTTTTCTTGACAAGAAAAGCTGGTGATGCAAATGGGCTTCTACTATACTGTATTGTTCCAGCAGTCAATAATTTCTTAACAATCTTCTCAATCTCATCCTTATTTCTGTGTGTAGTTCTGTAAGGATATTGATGCTTAGGTACACTCCCGGGCTTGAGTATAATCTGATGCTCTGTTCCTCTCACAGGTGGCAACCCTTGAGGCTCCTCAAACACATCCTTATACTCATCTAAAAGCTGTGAGAGAGCTGCACTTTCACCCAGCTTGTCTTTACTGACTTCAACCTGGACAAGGTACAATTCTTCTACTTCATCAAGGTGATAATGTACTAGTTGAAATAGGCTATTTGCAGTTATCATTGAGAATAGAGAGTGATCTGTAATAGCCCTCAATTTAACCTTTTTTCCACCAGTGAAAACTGTGAATGTCATTTTTTCATAATCCAAGCCAATAAGAGTGCAAAATTTCAACCAATCTCCCCCCAAAATCATATCATATCCATCATTTTGCAGTATTCTTGGTGAGAAAGTAAACTGGTGGCCTTGGATTGACCAAGAAAAATCTTGAGCCTTCCATCTACTTATCAATTGGTGCCCAGTAGCTCCCTTAACCAAGATAGGCCTATCTCTTTCCACAGGTACATTTAACTCTTTAGCCACACTCTCCTTCAGAAAACTTTTAGTACTCCCAGTATCTATCAATATCCTCAGTTGCTTGCCCCCATATTCACCAATAACTCTCATAGTGGTAGAATTTGGGTGACCAATCAGGGAATCCATGGTCATGAACACCTCCTCCATCTGTTCACCTTCTCCTACTACCAAATCTGTCACTTCATCCTCATGTTGCAAATGAGCTAGCTCCTGTTCTTCATCCATAGTCATGTAAAACACCTTGTGCTTACATTTATGGCCAAAAACATACTTCTCATCACAATTATAACAAAGTCCTTTCTCTCTTCTTGCAGCCATTTCAGCTGCAGTGAGCATCTTAACAGGAGATTTGGGGCTGCTTGTAGTATTAGGCTTATGAATCACAGCTGCCTCAGGCCTTCTGTAACTGCTGTTCTGGAATGAAATAGGCTTGGAAGATGGTCTGACCCTCTTAGACAGAGCCTCCAAGGTAATAAGTTGTTGTTTCCCTGATTCTATTGCCTCATGTAGTGACTTAGGTTTAAACAACATCATAAAACCCTGCATTTCCTCAGACAGTCCACTTATGAAACTTGCCACAAAATAATCCTCTGAGTAATTCATGTTATTACTGAGTAGCAAGCAAGCCCTCAATTCCTCAAATTTTTCCACATACTCATCATAAGTCCCTGTCTGTTTGAGGTTTTTCAAGTCCATAATTATCCTTCCCTCATTCAAATCCTCAAATTTGAGAGTAATAACCTCTAGAAACTGTTGCCAACTAATGCTGAACAAGTTATCACAACCAAAGTTCTGCAACCAGTTTAGAGCCTTTCCTTCAAAATTGTGAACAGCCAGTTGTACCATATGTTCATCATTCATAGCAGCAGATAGTTTAAAATAGGTACTACATTTTATGATCCAAGCCCTCGGGTTAGTTCCATCAAACTTTGGAAAATCAACCCTATGATGTGGTGCATGACTAGATCCAGTACTATAGTTCGAAGTAGGAGTGTAATCATTCTTAAAACCAGGAGAGAATGGTGTTCTAGGGTTACCTTCCTTCCTAGCTGTGTGAGAACTTTCAATTTCTTTTCCTTTGCCAGATCCCATAAGATGCAGCTTGATCTCCTCCATAGTTTTGACCATATGATCATATTTCGCATCCAATCCTCTGATCTGTTCCTTAATCTGATCCTCTGATATTGCTCTTTTTGATGCTTCAGTTAAAAGTTGTTGCTCCAGCTTCTTGTGGGATTCCTGCAGCTCCTTCACTCGCGTGCCATCGGCCATTTCAGCTAAACCTTTGCTAAATAAAAGCGAAAGACCTGGCTCTGAGATACCAATGTAACAGTATTATACTGTTAGGGAAATATTTTTGTAATATTTTTTTGTATTTTAATGCAGAAAATTAAGAAGATATGAAATGTAGAATGCAGAGATGAAAAACAGTGATGGAGGCGATAAAGAAGATAAGATAATATCTGATTGCTTAGGGTTCCATTTCATGCACGTACACTTTTATACCAAAGTCTAAGACAGTGGGACCTTGGCTATAATTGCTAAATGCCAATTACATAAGAAAAAACGTTTTCTAACAAATAAAGTAAAGATAAAGAGCTGGTGGTCCAACGCATGATACGTGTCCCTCCAATACTTTCCTCCTCAGCCGTCGATCCCCCTAGCCACATGTAATGATCTGTTCCTTCCTTGACTCTGTATCATTTCCTCCGTCTTTCTCCCTTCCCTTAGTCAAACACACATTCCTCTTCTCTCCCTTCTTCTTCACCACCGACGCCTCCACTTCATTCGCCGCCGACTCCATCACCTTCTCCGATCTCAATCCAACCTCTCTATCTTCCTCACAAACCTCAGATCCATTCTCTCCTCCCTTCACCAGATTCAGGTTCATGACAACTTTTATAGAGGTAAATGAATTAATCTCAAAAGATCGCTCGACATAGTATTTAAGTGCTATCTAGGGTTTTAAGTACAGATACTTGAACCAAAAAGTACAACATCAAAAAAAGTATCTTGCAGCGGAAAAGACGTAGATTGATTCCACATGTGAAGATGTGAAATCGAGGCTTAACTAGCTTTATTTCTTATTCACAACCACTCAATTCTGCCGTCTTCGTCACTCAACCTGCACATTTAGAAAACATATACAGGGCTAAGTACAACGTACTTAGTGGACAATTGCCGAAAACATATCATAACTTTATAGATTTATCAAGGTATCTTAAAAGTAATACAACGGGATTTTTCCTTTGAAGGTCCGTGCTTACTAAACTTATTTTCCTGAATCACTTGCAAGCATTTTCCTATTTTAGTTCAATATAACCAAATATGAAACAACGCCGGGAAAGACGGCCGTCTTCCACGGACGCTCCTCACTGAGACTGGCTACTCCTCAACAGAGCACCACACTCATCGGCTACCATGTACACTAACTTTGGATAGCGCTCTGTGGGCTAACTCAGAATCCGATCGATCAACTATTTGGCGAACCAACTCAGATAGGCATAATAGAACTCACAAAAACAAATTATTTATGCCAAGATTCTGAAGCTCATGCAGAACAAAGTACTTGGAAACAAGTAATCTGTGTCAAGTTAAAAGGATTTAACTTGAGAAAAAGAGTTGCAGAAAAAATTTGTGTCACTGCTGCAGATTCTGAAGCTCACGCAGAACAAAGTACTTGGAAACAGAGCATGATAAAGATGCCAAAAGAAATACAAGGATATTTAGTTTACTGTCCAATTTACGGATCTCAAATCCGTTGAACGAGCATAAAGTTATGGCCGTTTCCGTAGAAGGTAGCAGAACTGCCAAAAAAACGGCAAATTCTAAAACTCGTCTCTCTATTTCCTAGACTCAAAACAACCATGTAAACCATGTAAACTACAACCAAACAATCCATACAACTTCTAGCATACAAGTACTATGATTTCCATGATTAGAACGACATGCATTCATGATATTCATGCTCGACTTTCATACTAAGCATTTTTAAGTTAAATTTTCAAACAACACATACTTTATTTTCTTAACTCTTAAATCAATCACCAAATGAGATAATCACCAAATAAACATTTAATCATTAATTAACAACATACTCAAATCCATAATCATATTTCCATATACAACATGCATATAAGTTTTATAGAGTAACGACGAACGTAGTCGATTTTCCAAATTATTTTTATAAATTCTAATAAAATCATACTAAGCACATATCAACATGCTTATTAACGATATACAAACCACGATATCAAACGACGTCATATATGGTCTCGTTTTCTCGTTTCTTAGCCTAAGTACTCACTTACTTTCTTTCAAATTTCACTTTCTAGCAAACCAATTCATTCCTTATCAAATTCTATCATCTTTATGCATTACAAGGATCAAATCAACATGCTCAAATCATCAAAACAAATACTTAGTCAATTAATCTCAAACTCTCAATCCTTAACATATTTCAAAATAAAGTGGGACCGTTAATTCTCAATAAATTATACAACGAACTCCTAGCATATATAACTACTAATCTACAATTAGTTTTCTCATGTTATTTTTCTAACGAGAGTTATTCTCGATTGCTCGTCTCTTACAAAACGAGAAATGTTCTTAGAAATTTCTCAAACTTTCAAATTATAACCTTCAAGCACCTAGATTAACTAACATGCAAGTCATATGTTCATATCTTCATTCATACATGAGAAAAGCTCGACCTTTTGTCTCCAACAAAAAATAAAAAGTGTTCGGAAAATTCTAATTAAATTATACCATGATCTACATGCATACTAGTTCTCATTTATGCAAGCAATATCATCAAATCAACTTTATCCTTTCAATTTCGATCGATTGTTCGTCTCCAACGATTTTCATTTTAATTTTAGAAAAATCTAAATAAAATATTTGATCAACTACATGCTTCCTACTACTCAATTACATAAACACTTCATCTAAAACATTCAATTATCTTGCTCAAAATCGAGCTTCTTTGTTTTCAACGAAAAGATAAATATTTTTAGAAAAATCTCAATTAATTCATACAACCATATATCAATACATAGAAGCATAATCCACAAACCATTAATCAAAATTCAAGCTTAAACAAAAACTCCCAATTTAATAATTATTACGAAAATTAAAGAAAAAACATCTAGCATGGTTCAAACTTGAATTAAACCATAGATTCTTATTCTTAAGCATCTAGGATCAAGAAATTAAACTTAAACAATCAAGTTCCTTCATCTAGGAAATTTTGCCACTTTCTGAAGTTGAAAGAAATAGATTTTTGTTTGGTTAGACTTGAAGCTTAAGCTCTTACCTTCTCAAAATCGAACTCGGATTGAAAATCGGATCAAAGACGAGCAAGTTATGAAAGCTTGGAGCTTGAAGGAAACTCCTCCTACTACTTCAATGGAGCGGCTGGTTTTTTTTGGAAGAGAAGAGAGAGAATGACGGTTTAAGGTGGAAGAGAATAGGGGAGAGAGAGTTGATAAAGTTACTACCTTACTTTAATAAAGTAAGGTAAGTACAAATAAAAATAAAATCTACTCCCTCCGTAATTGAAATAGTGTAATGTTTGCCCAAAAATACTGTAATTGAAATAATGTTATGTTTCACTTTATGGACTTTTATACCCTAAATACTCCTCTCTATTTACATCAATATGTCATTACTTATCCCACCATTTATTTAATTAACCTAAACTAATTAAACTAACTTAATCTAATCATTCTAAGTTAAACTAACTACCCAACCAAATTCGGATGACCCAAATAAATCAGCCCAATTTCCTCCAAATATATTTCTCCCCCCATCCACCGCTGAACCCTAATCAGCACCGATCTCCCTTCTGTTCTTCACAGATCTCTCATCTAGGGTTTACTCCTCTCACTCTTGAACTCTGTAATCTTTGTCTCCACTCTCATCTCTGTTAATCTTCACCTTCACTAGTCGTTCTCTATAATGGCGCTGATCAAAAACTTTACTCCCATCTCTGAGAGCCTGGTGGCGAAACTCGAATCACCGTCGCTCTATGAAGAATCTGAGAATCAATCGGCGCCGATCTGTGATGAATCGCAGACTCAATCTCCTTGGTCGCCGCTCTATGACGAGTCTCAGACTCAATCTCCTTCGTTGCTGCTCTATGGCGAATCTCAGACAGAATCGCCGCCGGCGCCGCTCAGACTCGATTCGCCACCGCTCTTTAATGTTTCCGTGGTGCCGGAGACTGAATTTCCGCCCCTCGATGATGGATCCCAGCCTGGTGATACGCCGATCTATGATGAATCTTTTCCCTTCTGTCATGCCAGTGTGCCAGAAACACAATTCGCCGATTTTGGTGAAGGATCTAATTTCTTAATGAAAAGGGTGCGCGAATTTGAGAGCGTGGTGCGGACTCTAGAGGGCATGGTGGCGAAGTGTGAGAGCACAGTGCCGGCGATGAAGTGGGTGGTGTCTAGTCCTAAAGCTGATTTATTATGGGAGGATGAAGCTGACATTCATCTGTCCTACGGGGAATGGAAGCAAAAATACATTGCTAAGGGTTTGCTGATTTATTTATGTTCATATATCTCAATCTGCAGTCTATGCTATGATGTATTTGTTTCTGAAACTAATATTGAACTGCAACTGCATTTGAGTAAGTGGGGGAAGGCTGTTGATGCCTTATTTATGCAATTTATGATCATTGTCTCAATCTGTAGTCTATGATATGTTGTATTTGTCTCTGAAACTGATTATGAATTGATACTACACTTGTGTGTTTGGTGTTGAATGTGAATTGTTGTCTTCTTGGGAGTTGTTTGTTGAATCTTATTAATGCCACCACTAGGATTAATTGTATTCTATGTCTGGAGGCATAAATAGGATATATAGTGAGTCAATGATGCAAAAAACTTCATTTAATTAAGGCTGAGACTACAATCACTAACTAAACAACTGATCCAAGGACAAATTTACATTCCAAACACAAAAAGTGATCTATTTTCTGTTTGTCCATATAAACCATAACCCAAAAAACATCTCTACAGAGCTCCTAGTCTGTTAAATGTATGTCTTCCACTCCTCCGGTGATTTCTTCATTCTGCAATATTGTCCCTCCATCAACTTCATGCATCTTCAGATATTCCCATCCTTCTTTGACAATGCTTTCATCTACTAAGATAGAATCTGGCAGTGTCCCCTCCCTCGCCATTCTCTCCTTGTACATATGTGGGATTTTGTATGTGTTATTTCCCCTGCTCTTGATGATTTCTTGATGGCAGCCTTGCAAAGTGAGAAATACATTGTTTAATTTCCATGTTGGAAAATTCTCAAATGCTTCCTTGACATTTCTGATCATGTCATCTACATTTTATGCATCCTTCTCATCCTTTAGTGTATATATGGCTCTAAAAAAGCCAAGATAATTGATGTTAGTGTCTGGTGAGTTTGGTGGTTGTTGTACAAGTTGTATGTTGAATCCATCTGATGATGCAGCAGCTCTGAAATCTGGATCATTATTGTCTATGTGTGGTCTTGCATTGTCTTGCTGGATTATGATGTTTTTGCTCAGTCCTTCTGGCCACTTTCTTTTAATTAGTGGTATCATCTGCAGCAGTTAAGGGAAAAACATGGATAAGCACTAAATGATGAATCACATTGATTTTGATAGTGAATAACACATGATAGAATCTTACCTCCTGCAGAAATATTTGCTTCATCACCTTTCTTGATATCTTTGTAATTGGTTTAATGATCACGGTGCCTTTACCTCTGTGTTTAGAATTTCTTTGTGATGGTTCCTCATAAGTGAATGGAATGATTCCAAACTTGCCACCAAATATGACTTCACCATTGTTGTCTATGATTGGTCTTGAAGCCATACACTCAAACATGATTTTATCAATATTGTTTTTGGATTGCAATACTTTATGTGGTGTTGTTTCACCTTTTAGCAGGTAAAACCTTGATGTTTTTCTACTTGAATTGAACCATTTATCATCTATATGGATCATTTTATAGTTATTTTGAAAAACAACCTTTTCTTCCTCACTAATGCAGCTAAGTTGATTCAGGCTAAATTCCATTCTAGTGAGCATGTTCTTAGGAGTTAAGTAAGGTTTAATAGCACTAGTATGAGGTCTTATATCTTCTATTTTCAACCAACATTGTACCTGAAAAGGGCTGACTCCCATGTTGGGTGTTGTTTTTCTGATTGAGCTTCTCTGCAATTGAGAGTGCCTAGAGTTTTTCTGCATCTAAGTGTTTCTTATCACTGTGCTGACAACCTTTCTTCATGCTTTTAACATGTATAGGTCTGTCCAATGCTTGTTAAGCTGCAGCTTGCTTCCATATGCGCCATATAGTGATGTATTCCACATTGAAGATTATTGCGGCCTCTTTTTTGGCACCATGCTACAAACCAGAAGTAGTGGAGTGTTGGAGGCACCACTGAACCAAGGCATTTCTTTCCTCACCTGTCAGATTTTTTTTTTTTTGCCTTAATACTGCAGATCTTTTGGAGTATTTGATATTGTTGTAATGAATGTAACTTGCCTTGAATGTTGATATTTATTGTTGAGAGAATGGGTTAGGTGTAGTTTATTCCCTCCAACATTTTTAGTGGGAATTTTGAATTTAGGCAGAATTTGTTACTTTTGGCACCAAAATATCTGTATTAGCATTAAATGTATTGTACTTTCTCCCTCTTGAATGAAATTTTCCTGCAGTAGATTTTCAATGCCTTATTATTCTTTTTGCTTTCAATTCAGTAGTTTCATCTTGTTGAAATCAGATGCAATTTTAAATCAAAGTGGGAAACAAACAATTGAACTCTTAATTTTGCGTAGCTTTGTATCAATGCATGTGATTTTAAATCACATGCAATCATACATGCAATAAATTCCAAGTTAACAAAGCAATGAAATAAGTCATGGAATACATTTTAAGGCATGAAATAAATCGACCGCATAAAAATTAACGTGCATGAAAAAATAAAGCCATGGAATAAATCAAACACAAGTTAAGAAAGCAATGAAATAAGTCACGTGCATGACTTATGTGAGTTGGTTGTGATTTTTAAACCACAAATGCTAATTGCAATTAACAAACCTCACCTTCACTACCCATATTATCTTTTTAGACCACTTTATACAACTTTTATTAAACTCCGCGCAAACGATAAACGTTACACTCTTTCAATTACGGAGGGAGTAGATATTATTTAGACTGTGAATAATAACGCGATATAACTTTATTAGATGGTCAAACTTTTGACAAAAATGGATACGATCATTAGTTTTGAAATATTTTAGTTAGTCGGGAAGGACGACTCGTTTTTTAAAAAATGCAAAAAGGCGAGACGTGACGGTACTGACTTTTATCCGAAAAATAAATAAAAACTAACTTTTTGGTAAAGATTCGTATCGAGAAATAAGTGAATAGAAAAGCAGACGCCATTTTAATCTGAGGTCTCGAACAAAAATTTAGTTGGGCGCGGAAATCCCAACACGGTAGTCAATTGAATGACTTCTGCAATTTATTTTCTGAAACAGACTTCACCGTTATTCTTATAACTGAATATTATTAACTTAGAAGTGCAAAGCCTTAATTAATTAGCACCTTTTAATTAAGACGAGATTAGAAAACCCGGGGCATTACATCCTACCCCTCTAACAAGAAATTTCGTCCCGAAATTTGCATACCTTCTTTGAAAAGATCAAGGTATTTCTCTCTCATCTTTCCTTCAAGTTCCCACGTAGCTTCTTCCTGCCCGTGGTGATTCCACAACACTTTTACTAGCGGTATTGATTTGCTTCTCAGCTCTTAGACCTTTCGATCCAAAATCGATTTTGGTCCTTCTTCATAACTTAAATCAGAACTAAGAACAATGTCTTGTTGGTGAATCACGTGTTTAGGATCGAACACATACTTCCTTAATTGAGACACATGGAAAACATTAGGGACACTCCCTAGATTTGACGGCAAGGCCAATCTATAAGCAACAGGTCTTATTCTCTCCAAAATCTCATAAGGACCTATAAACCTTGGTCTAAGCTTACCCTTTACACCAAATCTAATTATTCCCTTAGACGGGGAATTCTTGAGAAAGACCTTATCTCCAGTTTCAAAACTTAAATCCGTCTGGTGCACATCGGCATAAGACTTCTGTCTGCTCTGGGCTTCTTTCATTCGGACTCGAATCTGTCAAATAGTCTCAATCATTTCACCGACTAAATCTGGTCCTAAATTCTTCCTTTCACCTACTTCATCCCAATAAAAGCGGTGATATGCATTTCCTTCCATATAATGCCTCATAAGGCGCCATGCCTATCGTTGCTTGGTAACTGTTGTTATAAGCAAATTCGACATGACAAAATATTCTTCCAGCTTCCACTTTGATCCAACACTAATGTTCTCAACATATCTTCTAGTATTTGGATTGTCCTCTCGGACTGTCCGTCCGTTTGCGGGTGAAAAGTTGTACTGAAATTGAGTGTAGTACCTAATTCTTTATGCATAGTGATCCAAAATCTTGAGGTAAATTTTGCATCTCGATCAGATGTTATTGACCCTGGTACTCCTTGTAGACGTACAATCTCACGAACATACAACTATGCTAATTTTTCCGATCCATAAATAATCGGTATTGGTAGGAAATAAGCCGATTTTGTGAGTCTGTCTATAATTACCCAAATGGCAGTGTTTCCTCTTTTAGACCTGGGTAAACCTGTCACAAAATCCATGGCTATATCTTCCTACTTCCACGTTGGAATCTTCAACGGCTGCAACTTTCTATATGGTTGTTGGTGTAGAGCTTTTACTTGTTGGCAGGCCAAACATCGCTATACAAAAGAAGCAACATCTCGTTTCAGACCATCCCACCAAAAGTTCCTTTTTAGATCCTGATACTTTTTTGTACTTCCTAGATGCGCTGTGTACGGTGTATCATGGGCTTCACTCATGATATCATTCTTCAGCTCGTCATCGTGAGGAATGCACAGTCCCCTCAAATACAATCGCATTGTCCGCAGCTTCTGAATAATCGCCCGGATTATCCGATCTTATTCTCAGGCGTAGTTTTTCGAAAGCTTCATCCTTTCTCTGGGCATTTATAATTCTTTCTCTTAAGTTCGGGGTAGCTACTAGCGCTGCTATGTGGCTAGTTATTGTTTCAGACGTGTCGAGAACTTCCAAATTCATCATTTCAAATTCTTGAACGAGTTTTTCTTCTTCGATAAGGAGACATCCTAACTTCATCGAAGTCTTGCGACTCAGTGCATCAGCTACTACATTAGCTTTTCAAGGATGGTAATTGATACCACAATCATAATTTTTTACTAATTCAAGCCATCTTCTTTGCCTCATATTCAGTTCCTTCTGCTCGAAAAAGTATTTCAAACTCTTGTGATCCATATAAATCTCAACTCTAACCCCGTATAGGTGATGCCTCCAGATTTTTAACGAATGCACAACAGCTGCAAGTTCTAGATCATGCGTGGGGTAATTTACCTCATGTGGCCTTAGTTGTTGTGATGTGTAGGCTATCACCTTTCCTTCCTGCATCAAGACACAACCTAGTCCATTTTTAGAAGCGTCAGTATATACCACATTCTCTTTGTTTGCTTCTGGAAGAGCCAAGACCGGTGCCGTAGTCAATCTTTCCTTGAGTTTTTGAAAGCTTGCCTCGCATTCATTAGTCCACTTGTATTTGTTTTCCTTCCTGAGTAGTTGTGTCATAGGTCTAGCAATTGTAGAAAATCTCTCGATGAATCTCCTATAATAACCGGCTAAACCCAAGAAACTCCTAATCTCATTAGGATTGGTAGGTGATTTCCAGTCACGTACCGCTTACACCTTAGCAGGGTCCACTTTGATTTCGCCTGCTGACACAATATGCCCAAGAAACATTACTTCTCTCAGCCAAAACTCACACTTACTGAATTTGGCATAGAGTTTCTCAATTCTCAAAGTTTCCAGCACTGTTCTTAAATGCTCTTCATGCTCCTTCTCATTCTTGGAATAAATGAGAATGTCGTCAATGAATACTAAGACAAATTTATCTAAGTATGGGTGAAAAACTCTATTCATAAGGTCCATAAATACTGCAGGCGCATTAGTTAACCCGAATGGCATAACTAAGAATTCGTAATTACCATATCTGGTTCGAAATGCTGTCTTAGGTATATCTTCGGGTTTAATTGGTGATACCCTGATCGCAGGTCTATCTTTGAGAATACACTCGCTCTATTGAGTTGATCAAACAAATCTTCTATCCTTGGCAAAGGATACTTATTCTTGAGAGTTATCTTGTTTAACTCTCGGTAGTCTATGCATATTCTCATAGAACCATCCTTCTTCTTGACAAATAGTATAGGTGTTCCTCTCGGAGAAACACTCGGCCTAATGAAACCCAGATCCAACAGCTCTTGAAGTTGTATCTTAAGTTCTTCTAGTTCCTTCGGTGCCATTCTGTATGAAGCTTTCGACTTTGGGGCCTATCCTGTCTCCAAATCGATAGTGAAATCTACTTGACGGCCTGGCGGCAATCCTGGTAATATATCTGGAAATACATCCTCAAATTCTCGAACAATCGCCATGTCTCCTATGGTTTTCTCAATCCCAATTTCCCCATTCAGATAAACTAGAAAAGCCTGTCAATTCTTCTTTTTCATCATCTTTTTGGCTTGTAGAGCAGATATAACAGGTATTCTTTTACCCATCGAAATTCCATGAAATTCTATAGGTTTCTTTCCAGGCAGATTGAAAGAAATCTTTCTCTCTTTGCAGAGAATCATTTAACAGTTATCGGACAACCAATCCATTCCTAAAATTATATCGACGTCCTACATCTTCATAACATTCAGATTGTTTGCTACGACCTTAAGAGATCCTAAATCCAATTCTAGGTTAGAACAAACAAGTGAGGTGGTTGTGATTTCTCCAGATGGTGTAGTTACTCTCATTTCATGATTAGCGCGCTTTAGTTTTATTTCTATAGTGTCAATACAAGCACTAGAAATAAAATAATGTGATGCTCCAGTATCGAACAAAATAATGACAGGATAGTTAAGGAGCTTGCCCATACCTACCAAATTACCTTTGCCCTTATTGTGCGCCTCTCGCTTAATCATGAATGCCCTTGCATTTTGTTGTTGATGTGGTTGCTGCTGCTGTTAGTGTGGTTGTTGCTGCCACTGCTGCTGTGACTGATGTTGCTGATGTGGCTGAGCTTGAATAGCTCTCAAGGGTTGGGGCTAGCCATACTGATTAGATCCTAGTGGTTGCAATGGTTTTGGACAGTTTCTTTTCACGTGTCCTTTCTGACCGTAGTTAAAACATCCGTCAACGTTTGCTAGACAATTACCAGAGTGCATTTTGTTGCACTTAAGATAGGTAAGGGCGGCAATTTTTCCTTGATTGTTGCCTCCATGTTTCAAAGTATCCCACTTTTGTTGTCCCTGCCACTGTCTATGTTGATTATTCCCCTGCTACTGCCGTATTTGGCTATTTCCCTACCACGACTTCTTGCCATTATTGTTGTTCAGATTCGGCTGCGGATAGCCACGTTGATTTCCACTCTTGTATTTTCTCTTTCCTTTGTAGTTGTTGTTATTGTTGTTGAAATTCTGAGATGGATCTTGAGTTGGTGCAGGTACGAGTATCGTGGCACGTCGTTCATCCAGAACAACTGCCTCCATGTCTAAAGCTCGTCCTAGTATCTCGGTGTAGCTCAGTGCTCCATGACTGGCTAGTGCAACTCCTAGTTCATGCTTAAGTCCACCGCGGAACTTCTTTGCCATCTTTTCATCCGTATCCACTAGTTCAGGTGCATACCTTGATAGTTCGTAGAATAGTCTGTTGTATTCTGTCACCGATATCTTTCCTTGTTTCAGAGTATAGTACTCAGATTCTTTCTTTGCTCTATACGATTTAGGTACGTACTTTTCATACAATGCCTTCTTGAATTCATCCCAACTATACTGAGCCAAATGCTCTGCCGGGATAAGTTTCTTCCTCGCCTCCCACCAGTAATCAGTAGGTCCGGATAGTTGAAAAGCCACACATGAAAGGCGCTCCTCATCAGTACATCTGAGAAGTTGAAAGATCATTACTGTTGAAGTCATTTTGCTGACTTCAGTTTTTAATTATTTTTGTATTAGACTTTTGGTTTGTCTTTCTTTGTGTATAGGTGACACGTGGATAGAAGACTTGGTCCATGAGTTTGTTGGATCTGTTTGCAGCAGCTAAACATGGGGAAGTGGGTAGTTTATAACGTGCTTGGCTGCTGATATGGTTGTTGGAGTTTGTTGAGAAAAACCAGGAGAGTGGTCCACGACGTAGTGACCACTGCTGTTGAAGATAATGGGCTAAGTGCGTGGATCATGGGCCTTGTGTGGAGTGCAGCTCAAGTTAGAGTTCTCCTATAAATCGATAGCTGATTTCATTTGTTATGTACCGAAGTTTTTCAGAGATATATCTCGTATCGTAGTTTTAGTCTTTTATTCTTTGTTTCTTCGAGTGCTAGTTGAGACTACATCAGTCACCACCTTCTGTGAAGGGAGTGTTGATTAGTCTTCCTTTTAATGACCTTGTTTACTCGAATTATTTTTGTTGTTCACATGTCATATAGTGAATATTTTGCCCTGAGGCACTTCACAAGATTATTAATTGATAATCTTGTGAAAATTTATCCTTTGTGTTATTTTTAATTCCGCTGCCTTCAGTCCGAAGTGGTGAACACTTTGGTCACCACTCTGGGTGTAAATCTGGTACCTTCAATTGGAATCAGAGCACAAAAATGGGTATGGAGACCCAAAAGTGCCTACACAGAACCTGCAGAGTGGTCTTTACTGCAGCCACCCCCTACGATGATGGATCGTGGTACTTTGACAATGGGTGTTCTAGACACATGACTGGGTCCAAAAGATATCTCACTGACTACAAGAAGATCAACGGATGTGAAGTCACATTTGGTGGAGGAACAAACGGAAAGATTGTGGGAAAATGTGCTCTCAACGTGTCAGAGCTCCCCAAACTCAGCGAGGTGTCGCATGTGGACGGCTTGGCTGCGAATCTCATCAGCATTAGCCAACTGTGTGATGATGACTGTAAAGTCATTTTTGATAGACACAATTGTCTAGTAGTAAATGATGATAATGAAGTGGTCATTTCTGGAGTAAGATCTTCTAATAATATTTATGAAATAAAGAGTAACAAGTGTTTCAATTCGCAGGTAAATGACTTGAAACTTTGGCACCAAAAGTTGGGACACACCAATTTTCGTAACATTGAAAAACTCCAGAGATACAACGTTGTACTAGGAGTTCCAAAATTGAATGTCTCCAACCCTGGAATCTGTGGAGACTGCCAGATTGGAAAGCAGGTGAAAGTGCCCCATCCAGTGGTCACCACTGTAGAGAGACCTTTCGGAACCCAAAACTGCTTCGAACTACTCCACATGGACTTAATGGGACCAGCTGAGGTAGAAAGCCTGGGAGGTAAGAGATACTCATTTGTGATCGTTGATGATCTCTCGAGATACGCATGGGTAAAATTTCTTAACGATAAAACTGAAATGTCTGATGCCTTTATGGAATTGTATGCAAAAGTTAGGAATTTTTATCAATCCCGTATAAAACGTTTGAGATCTGATCATGGGAAAGAATTTGAAAATTCCCAACTTATAAACTTTTGTGTTAAAGAAGGAATTCAACATGAGTACTCTGCACCCAAAACTCCACAACAAAACGGAGTAGCCGAAAGAAAAAATAGAACCTTGCAAGAAATGGCTAGGGTAATGCTGCATTCTAAACATCTTTCTAAATGGTTTTGGGCTGAAGCTATAAACACTGCATGCCATGTTAGTAATCGTGTAAACCTAAGAACCAGAACTACCATGACTTCCTATGAAATTCTAAATGGTAAGAAACTCAACCTAAAATACCTGCATATTTTTGGTTGTGTTTGTTATGTGTTAAATGATAGGGACCAGCGTCTAAAGTTTGACACAAAAAGTGATAAGGGAGTTTTCTTAGGCTACTCACTTAATAGTCATGCATATCGTATTTACAATCTTAGAACCAAAACTGTTATGGAGAGTGTCAATGTAGCTTTTGATGATTTTGCGAGTTTATACACTCCTGAGGATAATACTGACAGTCTGATTGAGATACAGGGAAAGACTACTGAGAATGGAGATAAAGAGGTCACCGAAGTGCCGCCTACAATAGCGACCACTGCTGACAATTCTGCAGGAGAAACTGAGCGTGACTCTACGTTCGATCAAGCAGAAGAGGTTACTGAAGTCATCAGGAGAGATCTGCCCAGCAAGATCAGAAAAGATCATCCTCTTGATCTTGTCATTGGAGATGTTCGTGAAGGGGTCAAAACTAGGGACAAGACTCCAGTAAATTACCGGGAGATGGTAAGGATGGTATGTTTTTCATGCATAATTACCAAGGTAGGTGTAATAGCATTCTTATCAACTCTCGAACCTAAAACTGTAGCCGAAGCTTTAAAAGATGAATTTTGGATAAGTGCCATGCAAGCTGAACTTCTTGAATTTGTTAGGAATAAAGTGTGGACACTTGTACCTCGACCCATAGGAGTTAACATAATAGGGACTAAGTGGATCTTTAGGAATAAAACTGATGAGTATGAAAATATCATTAGAAATAAAGCCCGCCTAGTTGCTCAAGGCTATACTCAAGTTGAGGGAATTGATTATGATGAGACCTTTGCTCCTGTAGCGAGGATTGAGTCCATTAGGTTGTTGTTTGCAATTGCATGCTATCTTAATATAACTCTTCATAAAATGGATGTTAAAGCTGCATTTTTGAATGGAGTTCTAGAAAAAGAAGCATATGTAGAGCAACCTAAGGGATTTGAAGACCCAACCAAACCCGATCAACAAATTACATAAGGCTCTATATGGACTAAAGCAAGCTCCTAGAGCTTGGTATAGTCGTCTAACTGATTTTTTGCTTGAGTTTGGTTTCTTCAGGGGTCATTCAGATAGGACTCTTTTCCTTAAGAAAGAAAAAGGCGTGCTCACAATTGCCCAAATCTATGTTGATGACATAGTGTTTGGATCCACAAATGAAGCAGCCTTGAAAGAATTTGTGGATGCTATGTCGGCCACATTTGAAATGAGCATGGTTGGAGAGCTAAGCAACTTTCTTGGGTTGCAAGTTAAGCAAAAGGAGGATGGGATTTTTTTCTCACAGTCAAAATATGCAAAAAATCTGGTGAAGAAGTTTGGTCTGGACAATGCCAAGCATATGAGGACTCCGATGAGTACAACTGAAAAATTGTCGAAGGATGCAGTAGGCCCTGACGTGAACCCCACCTTGTACAGGTCCATGATCGGCAGTCTCTTGTACTTAACCGCAAACCGACCAGACATCATGTACAGTGTGTGTGCATGTGCCCGATTCCAGTCCTGCCCAAAAGAAGAGCACCTCAAAGCTGTGAAGAGAATCATTCGATACGTAGCCGGCACATGTGAGCTGGGTCTGTGGTTCACCAAAGACACCACCACGGACCTAGTAGGCTACAGTGATGCTGATTGGGCGGGTGAAATTGATGATCGAAGAAGGACAAGTGGGGGTTGCTGCTACCTCGGTAATAACCTCATCTCGTGGCACAGCAAGAAACAAAACTGCATCTCCCTATCGACGGCAGAATCGGAGTATGTTGCTGCCGGGAGTTGTTCGACACAGTTGGTGTGGTTACAATTGATGTTGGATGACTATGGGTTGGAGAACAATACTTTGGTGATGCTATGTGACAACACAAGTGCCATCAACCTCGCAAAGAACCCCGTTTACCACTTAAAATCTAAACACATCCATTTGAGGTACCATTTTATACGAGATTTAGTTGAGAAAAAAATATTAAAATTAGAGTATATTAGTACAGAAAATCAACTTGCAGACATCTTTACAAAAGCCTTAAGTTTTGAGAGATTTTCTAAATTAAGAAAATCTCTTAGATTATGATCTATCTGATCTAACGTGGTCACAACAGTTGTCACCATTTCTGCTATATCATGAGTAATAATCAATATTGAAGTATGACTTATTTGAGGATGTAAAAGCCTTATCTTAAAAGGAGAAACCGTGATTGTTCTTAGAAAGCCATATAACTAGATCAAAGATCTAGATAAGTGGTGATTACATGTTTCTCTCGGTTGTTCATCTATTCGCCATCAGTCATCTTCGCTTAATCAAATAAATTACTTATGATGTCTCAGAAATCTTTAAACTCTGACTGAAGTGGTCATTGAAGTATTGACAACTGTTGTGACAACAGTGTGCACCACTTATGATGGTGTTAATAAATTCGTAATTGAAAATAAATTGGTTTACGATGTCTGTGCATGTTGAATATATCTGGAACGTATCAGCTCAAATTTTAATTTTTTGATCTTAACTTATCTCAAATCTATCAGTTTTTCCTCAAATATAGGACTACCCGGTAGGATTGATATGAATCCCATAAGTTTAGAACTGCTTAACTGTTCATATTCTCCTATTTCTTTACGCATATATATATATACCAGTCCACCCATTCATCTTCTTCACCGCCTCCCTCTTAGCCTTCTTCTGCAATTCGTTTCTCTCTCTCTCTGTCAAAAACTCTCCCTCTGTCATGGATAATGATACCAAGAAACAAGTCGAAGAGCTTCTCTCCAATCCTGATGCTCGACAATATATTATGCAGTTATCATCCATGTTTTCTCCTAAACCCACTTTCGCACTTACACAGAGCCCGTTTCGCCAAATCTCTCCACTCAAAGATTCGATTTGCAAACCACCCACTTTGCCGTCGACTCTTGGGATATCTCCAATAGAGATTTCACCGGAATTTGGGTCTGGATCAGATGCTCGGTCCGCGCCTCTTCAGCTTCCCGCACCGGAGCCGACTCAAATCCCCAATCTGTCGCCGGAGTTTGTGACGGAGAGGAATCCGACTGCACCAGAGAGGCTCATCCGCCTTAATCTCCAAGGATCCTCGTCGAATCCGCCTCCACCCTCTTTTGAAGAAGAAGAACTGGACCCTTTGTTCGATTATGAAGGTGAGGATTTTGTTTCCAACCCTCCAATAATTATTCCAGTCGATCCATATCTGGGCGATACATCCACTCCTCGCCCCACTCCGTCTAAGCCAAATAAGCGAACCAAGCTTCCAGTTGCGAAGAAGAAGGCAGAGCCTAAACGAAAGAAGTCAGTGCCCACGCCTGCGAAACAACACTCAACTCGCCTTGCTTCCCAATTCGGTCGAAGCCCAAAGCCAAATTTCACATCTCCAGCCAATCCCATTCTTGTGGAATCTGATGATGATGAAATTCATGGACAAAGCTCGGAGTCTGATGACGGTCATGAAGAAGAAGAGAAGTCTGTTTCTTTTTCGAGGGAAAGTTCGGAACCTAATGATGAAATTGAAATGGAGAAGCCGCCGTTGTCAAAGAGGAGAAATGAGTCCTCACCACAGAGGAGGAAGGAGTCCTCACCACGGTCATCTAAACAGCAAACACCTCTTTCTGCAAAGTGAAGAACTTGAGCCAAGTCAATCCAAGTCCACTCAATCCAAGTCCAATGTGGAAAGTGAAGAACTTGAGCCATTTATGAAGGTAAATATGGCTATCTCTAAGAACTTTTACACTTCAATGGCTAGGCACAACTGGAATCTCTTAAAAAACCGTGAAATTTGGGATGATCGCAAGATTAACTGCAAGGATTATGCTAAAATGAATTTGGTGGATTTGTTTAAGTCAAGAAATCTGTTGCACAGTCTTAACTATGCTCGTCCTTATGTTGCTGATGTAGTCATGTTTTTCTACTCAAACATTGGTCCTGATTTCTCTGATCATTAACAAATTCTTGAGATCATTAACAAATTCTCGGAATTATGGCAAAGTTTTTGTGTGTGGAAAAATCTATTCTGTGACTCCTGTGATCATTAACAAATTCTTGAGATTTCCTGAAGTTGAGGATGTGGTTGATGAGTATTCTGATGATGAAGTTCAAAAGATGGAGAATATCTTGATAAGGGGAGATGCTGCATTATGGTACAATAATGGGCAGTCATTTCGAAAGCTCTCAAATTTGACATCTCTCTTCTCAGTCTTGCACAGGTTGTCCACCTATAATTGGTGTCCAACATCCAACTCAACTGCTATTCCTTAGGAGAATGTAGTTCTGCTGTATAAGATTCACTTCGGGATTCCCTTTAACTTAGGAAAAATAATTTTCAGAAATATTGTCGAAGTGGGGATGAGGCCAAACTCCAACTGTCTCTTGGTTCACCCCTCGCTTATTTACAACATTCTTGTTGAGCAGGGCTTTAAACCAACCAAGGATATGGAGTTCTCTTCAAAGTTGGGTGATGTTGTCATTCATCGAAATTTCTTCCATAGGATAGCTAGCAAAAAGGATCTGCCATGGCGAGATGGACAAGCTCCACCTCATGTTTTTTAATCTAACTCATCTTCTACAAGAAATATTGCTATTTCTGCCTCTCTTGTTGAAGGTCAAATTATTTGGTGCACTGTGCAAATCAACTCTCTGGTGGCCTTCCGAGACAGCCTACAAGCTTTACTTTCTTCCCAAAAAGGGGGAGATGAGGATGTTGGTGCTGGAGGAAGCAGAGCGAGCAGTCAAGCAAATGCAGAGCAAGCTCACACGGCTGTAGGAACAGATGAGGACCTGGATTGACAAGCTGACTGTAAGTGGTGGTGACTGCAGTGGTGGTGATCAGTTTGCAGAACTGAATTTTTGTTTTTTGAACAAGAACATCTATGTCTTTTCGTTTTGAACATTTTTATTCTGTTTTCTGGATTTTAGATCTTGGATAGTGGTTGGTTTCTGACATTTTGGATTGTTGAATGCTTTGGTTTTAATTCTATCTTGGTCTGATGGTTAAGTTATTTTGTGTTTGCGATAGGGGGAGAATCTTTGAGTCAGGGGGAGTTTATCTGTGAGAATTATTGTTTTCAGTTTTGCTCTTGTTTGTCTTAGGGGAGTATTTGCAGTGCTTGTACAGGTTTTGGGAAAAAAGACAAAAAGGGGGTGATTGTTGAAGTCATTTTGCTGACTTCAATTTTTAATTATTTTTGTATTAGACTTTTGTTTTGTCTTTCTTTGTGTGTAGGTGACACGTGGATAGAAGACTTGGTCCATCAGTTTGTTGGATCTGTTTGCAGCAGCTAAACGTGGGGAAGTGGGTAGTTTATAATGTGCTTGGCTGCTGATATGGTTGTTGGAGTTTGTTGAGAAAAACCAGGAGAGTGGTCCACGACGCAGTGACCACTGCTGTTGAAGATAATGGGATAAGTACGTGGATCATGGGCCTTGTGTGGAGTGCAGCTCAAGTTAGAGTTCTCCTATAAATAGATAGCTGATTTCATTTGTTATGTACCGAAGTTTTTCAGAGATATATCTCGTATCGTAGTTTTAGTCTTTTATTCTTTGTTTCTTCGAGTGCTAGTTGAGACTACATCAGTCACCACCTTCTGTGAAGGGAGTGTTGATTAGTCTTCCTTTTAGTGACCTTGTTTACTCGAATTATTTTCGTTGTTCACATTTCATATAGTGAATATTTTGCCCTGAGGCACTTCACAAGATTATTAATTGATAATCTTGTGAAAATTTATCCTTTGTGTTATTTTTAATTCCGCTGCCTTCAGTCCGAAGTGGTGAACACTTTGGTCATCACTTTGGTCACCACTCTGGGTGTAAATCTGGTACCTTCAATTACAATGGCTTTTACCCAGAGCTCAGCATCGCTCGGGTTTCCAGATCCATTAATGATGGGTGGATTTCTTTTGAGGAACAGATCCTCAATATCACGACGTTGAGGTGGGGGTGGTGGAGATGGTGACGGTGGAAGTGGAGGGGTTTCCTGTCGTTCTTGATCATCTTCTCTATAATTATACGGAAGTGATATTCGTCTCCATTTGGTTTGCCCTTTTTGATTTCTTTCATTAACTTTCAGTTTCGCTCTTTTCATTTTGGAACCAACAATTCTAAAAAGGTTTATGTTCTCATAGAATTTGGGAAAAGCCTTAGAAAATATTCTAAATTCTCATACCAACATGCTTCTCGATAAAAGAAATTATTACTCAGATAATTTCAAGAAAGAGTTAAATTATAGTATCTCACACTTAGAATAAAATTAAAACATGCTTCCCCGATAATTCAAAATTATTTTAAAAGAGCGAGACTTTCGGAAACTTTTCACTTGCTACTTCGGTTGAGTCGACAGAACGGGAAGTTGGGTCGTTATCTACTTTCTTAAGTTTAGTGATACGAACTAAACTTTATTGGAAAAAGACTCAGGCTCATAGCAACGAACGCTCTGATACCAAACTATCACGTCCCCAAATCCCGAGGGACGGCTAAGCCTGGGTATGATAAGGGATTGGATTAAAGAAGCGGGGAAGAAGGGGGATTACTGAATAAATAATGAATAAACTCATATATAAATAATGATATAACTGATACATACTTTTATAGAGGTAAAGTAGTCAATCTCAAAAGATCACTCGACATAATATTTAAGTGTTATCTAGGGTTTTAAGTACAGATACTTAAACCGAAAAGTACAATATCAAAAAGAGTATCTTGCAGCGGAAAAGTCGTAGATTGATTCCACATATGAAGATGTGAAATCGAGGCTTAACTAGCTTTATCGTATTCACAACCACTCAACTTCCGCCGTCTTCGTCACTCAACCTGCACATTTAGAAAACATATACAGGGTTAAGTACAACGTACTTAGTGGACAATTGCCGAAAACATATCATAGCTTTATAGATTTATCAAGGCATCTTAAAAGTAATACAACGAGATTTTTGCTTTAAAGGCCTGTGCTTACTAAACTTATTTTCCTGAATCACTTGCAAGCATTTTCCTGTATTAGTTCAGTATAACCAAATCTGAAACAATGCCGGGAAAGACGGCCGTCTTCCACGGACACTCCTCACCGAGACTGGCTACTCCTCAATAGAGCACCACACTCATCGGCTACCGTGTACACTAACTCTGGATAGTACTCTGTGGGCTAACTCAGAATCCGATCGATCAACTAGTTGGCGAACCAACTCAGATAGGCATAATAGAACTCACAAAAACAAATTATTTTATGCCAAGATAATCACTTTAAAACATACTTTCAAAGCGATAAAGAAAACAGAGCAAAGCTCACTTTATTTGATATATGGAAAAACCCACATTATATTGATAGATAGAAAGCCCACCTTAATATGATTACAGAACTAGTAACTAGCTTCCGTCTTCCGTCCTCTCTTCTAATCGCGACTTCCTCCTTCTATCGCAACAAACACGCTTTAGTAAATCGGTCGAGATGATTAATGGAAAGGGAAACGGACTCGATAACAATTAAGCTTTAGGCATTTGCATTTTATTAATCTTTTATTAAACGAAAAGAAATTCGGGAAAAACTTGGTTGGAAACTAACTCGGTTCTTACTGGATAGTTAGAACAATTAAAACGATACTCGACAACTAAAATCGACTTAGAGGTATTCCAAGGCATCAAGTTAAAAGGCTTGAGAAAAAGAGTTGCAGAAAAAATCTGCGCAGCTGCTGCAGATTCTGAAGCTCACACAGAACAGAGTACTTGGAAGCAGAGCATGATAAAGATGCCAAAAGAAAGACAAGGATGTCTAATTTACTGTCCAATTTAATGATCTCAAATCCGTTGAACGAGCAGAAAGTTAAGGCCGTTTTCGTAGAAGGTAGCAGAACTGCCAGAAAAACGGCAAATTCTAAAACTCGTCTCTCTCTTTCCTAGACTCAAAACAACCATGTAAACCATGTAAACTACAACCAAACAATACATACAACTTCTAGCATACAAGTACTATGATTTCCATGATTAGAACGACATGCATTCACGATATTCATGGTCGACTTTCATACTTAGCATTTTTAAGTTAAATTTTCAACCAACACATACTTTATTTTTTTTAACTCTTAAATCAATCACCAAATGAGATAATCACCAACTAAACATTTAATCATTAACTAACAACATACTCAAATCCATAATCATATTTCCATATACAACATGCATATAAGTTTTATCAAGTAACAACGAACGTAGTCGATTTTCCAAATTATTTTTATAAATTTTAATAAAATCATACTAAGCACATATCAATAAGCTTATTAACAATATACAAACCACGATATCAAACGACGTCATATAAGACCTCGTTTTCTTCGTTTCTTAGCCTAAGTACTCACTTACTTTTTTTCAAATTTCGCTTTCTAGCAAACCAATTCATTCCTTATCAAATTCTATCATCTTTATAAATTACAAGTATCAAATCAACATGCTCAATTCATCAAAATAAACACTTAGTCAATTAATCTCAAACTCTCGATCCTTAACATATTTCAAAACAAAGTGGGTCCGTTAATTCTCAATAAATTATACAACGAACTCCTAGCATATAAAACTACCAATCTACAATTAGTTTTCTCATATTATTTTTCTAACGAGAGTTATTCTCGATTGCTCGTCTCTTACAAAACGAGAATTGTTCTTAGAAAATTCTCAAACTTTCAAATTATAACCTTCAAGCACCTAGATTAACTAACATGCAAGTCATATGTTCATACCATCATTCATACATAAGAAAAGCTCGACTTTTTGTCTCCAACGAAAAATAAAAAGTGTTCGAAAAATTCTAATTAAATTATACCATGATCTACATGCATACTAGTTCACATTTATGCAAGCAATATCATCACATCAACTTTATCCTTTCAATTTCGATCGATTGTTCGTCTCCAACGTTTTTCATTTTAATTTTAGAAAAATCTAAATAAAATAAATGATCAACTACATGCTTCCCACTACTCAATTACATAAACACTTCATCCAAAACATTCAATTATCTTGCTCAAAATCGAGCTTCTTTGTATCCAACGAAAAGATAAATATTTTTAGAAAAATCTCAATTAATTCATACAATCATATATCAATACATAGAAGCATAATCCACAAACCATTAATCAAAATTCAAACTTAAACAAAAACCCCTAATTTAATAATTATTTCAAAAATTAAAGAAAAAATATCTAGCATGGTTCAAACTTGAATTAAACCATAGATTCTTATTCTTAAGCATCTAGGATCAAGAAATTAAACTTAAAACATCAAGTTCCTTCATCTAGGAAATTTTGCCACTTTCTAAAGTTGAAAGAAATGGATTTCTGTTTGGTTAGACTTGAAGCTTAAGCTCTTACCTTCTCAAAATCGAACTCGGATTGGAAATCAGATCAAAGACGAACAAGTTATGGAAGCTTAGAGCTTGAAGAAAACTCCTCCTACTACTTCAATGGAGCGGCTGGTTTTTTTTGGAAGAGAAGAGAGAGAATGGCGGTTTAAGGTGGAAGAGAAGAGGGGAGAGAGAGTTGATAAAGTTACTACCTTACTTTAATGAAGTAAGGTAAGTACAAATAAAAATAAAATCTAGATATTATTTGGACTGTGAATAATAACGCGATATAACTTTATTAGAAGGTCAAACTTTTGACGAAAATGAATACGACCATTAGTTCCAAAATATTTTAGTTAGTCGGGAAGGACGACTCATTTTTTAAAAAAATGCAAAAAGTCGAGACGTGACGGTACTGAATTTTATCCGGAAAATAAATAAAAACTGACTTTTTGGAAAAGATTCGTATTGAGAAATAAGTGAATGGAAAAGCAGACGCCATTTTAATCTGAGGTCTCAAGCAAAAATTTAGTCGGGCGCGGAAATCCCAACACGGTAGTCAATTGAATGACTTTTGCAATTTATTTTCTGAAACGGACTTCACCGTTATTCTTATAATTGAATATTATTAACTTAGAAGTGCAAAGCCTTAATTAATTAGCAACTTTTAATTAAGAAGAGCTTAGAAAACCCGGGGCATTACAACAACTAAGAGTATTGAGATGCACCATTTTTTTTTAAATATCCAGATTTTTTTCGGCTCCGATTTTAAATTATAGATAATCTTAGTGGCAATAATTTGAATCATTCGGTTCACTTCGAGGCCTTCGACTTCCCTCACTCGATCTCTTAACAAATAAGAAGAGGCAAATACGGTGCATCTTGGTACACGTGGTTGTGCATCTTATTATACATGTTGGTGCATATGGAAACACAGTGTGGTGCATCTGGGTACACATGATTGTCCGGTTCATTATACATGGTGGTGCATATGGAAGCACGGTGTGAATCTCATTATCAAACTCAATTAGATGATTATCACACTAAAACTCAAACATTTGGCAAGTCAATTAATTTTGAAAGCTCACATAATATGATAATAATAATCACATTCATCATTTTTCGGGTTAAAAAGCCTACCCGTCTCAACTGCTCGCTCAACTAGTCTCTTCTTTCTCACTCCTCACTTCTTGACTCAACTTGTTCCTTCAAGATAAAGCTTTTATAAGGACAAGATCGACTTGAAATCGAGAATCTAGGTTCGATTACCTAGACTTCTACTTGACTCGGGTTTCTAATATTTCTCGGTTCGACTTATCAAACATTCTCGACTCCTAACTTCTACTCAAGTACTATACCAATAGACTGACATCAATCTCAAACAATGATTCTAAACATTCTCGACAAACATAAATCACATCAACATACTTAGTCAAATATTCGAAAATTAGAAATCACTATTCATGCTACGATCGAACATTCTCGATTTCACGTCTTAAGCAATCTCAGAAAAATAGAGAGATTAATTCTCGAACATTTTAAACACGAATCTTGCATAGACACATCATCACTTCTCAGATTGAGTATATGCCAAAAGGTAAACATTTGACTTGATTAAATAGCCAGAAAAATAAACATTTTCAAAACTTCTCTTTTAATTCCAGAAAATTTCCATAAATTCTCAAATAATCATATGAATTTAAATACTGAATAAATTCTTCAATCAAAGGTCAAATATATTCTCATACTGACATAATATTGCTTGACGTTTGAAAATGAAAGTTCATATTATCAAATTGAAACAGCTTCATTAATCCAAAAATAAATCAAGAAATCCAAATTTGAAATTAGATTCACATTCCGAGACCTCATAAAAAAAATTCTCGGAGGTAAGTGAGCACGTTTTTTGAGAAATCACACAAACATTCTCGGAAAATTCTCAAACTTTCACAAATAACTTAGAATAAATCTAATCGAATGATTCTTCAATCAATTTCAACTTTAGACTTGAAAATCGAAAAACTTCAATTTCATTTTCTTAAAACCTTCAAATTTTTCCATAAGTCATGCAAAAGAGGTTCAATTTTACTCAATTCAAGTCCTAACATGCTTGATTTAATTATCTAAGCTCAAATACCTCATCAATTTAATCAATCTCATCGTTAATCAAGAAATCTCAACTTCTAGTGCACATATTATTGGAAAAATTAGTAAAAGGTTTCGAATGATACGAAAATTCCAACTGACCCCAATCGAGTAGATGAATGCCTTCAGTCTAAACTTAGCTGGAGCTCATTGTTTGAGCGTAGGGATTTTATCTTTATAGATTTCAAGAAAAAGAAGTCAGCCAGACTGAAGAAGGAAGTTCGTGAAGAACTTAGTTGAGACCCAAACTCAGCTGACCCTCAAACTCAGTTGAGACCTCAACCTCAGCTGAAGTACGGTCTCAGTTGGACAACTGCTCTGTTGACTCCTCAACTAACCCATGTAGCTGAAGTGTGAAGAAAAGTTGTGTCGAAGTCAGACGTCGCAAAGCGGAGAAGAGAAGACTTTGAAGACGTTGAAGGCAGAAGAGTTGCAGTCCAGATTCAAATCTACTCGGAAGCACAAGTCAGCTGGAGAACTTAACATAAGTGGGCCGACAACAGCGACGTGCAAAACGCGAAGGTTGCAATTACCATTTTAGGAAAGTTTCTAGAAAAGTAGGTGGAGTGTCATGCTTTTGGTAGAGGTCAAATGGCTCTTTCCATCGGCTCCTCTATAAATAGAGATCTCCACGTCCAAGCTCATTGATGCAAATTAAAGATACACGCATAGGCATAAGAGTTGAGAGAAAAGAAAAGGTGAAGTAGTAGCAGCAGCAGACCACCTCTCTCCTCAACAAGAATACCACAACCGGAGTCCAGTAGAAGTAGAGTGTTCATACCTCCTCTTGTTCTTCCATCTAGCCTATCAAAAAGCCTATTCTTTGATTGAGTCTAGAGTTAAGTTCTTGCTTAATTTGTATCCTAACAGACTCTCTCCCAAAAGATCGAGTCTGTAGCCTTAGAACGAAGCCTCCACTTCTCTCAGTGTTGAAGGCTTCTTAGTTGGAAATATCCTCAACCCTCAACCCTTAGGTCCGACTTTTAACCCGAAATCAAAGTCACTAGGTCCCTTTGAACCTATAATCAAAGACCAGGTCCCTTGGTACCTGGAATCCAAGACTAGGTCCCTTAGAACCCAAAATCTAAGACTATTTTGTGTACTTGCCCAGAAAAGTATTGTAAGGTCTTGTTCGAACCCATAAACGAACTGGTTAAGTTTGCTTGCTACTCGGAAACCAAGTTGAGAATTTGGTAAGGATGCTTAAGCTTATCTTGTGGATTACTGCTCCGGAAAGGAAGTCATGGACGTAAGAGGTCAATCTCTAAACCACGTTAAAATATTGTGTCCTTTACTTTTAATATTTACATTCAGTATTTTACTTTCAGTTTCCTAACCAATTGACTTGCATACAAACTGCATTATTTGCCAACTGCACTAACTGTGGGAACTTGATCTTCCCCGTTTTCACAAATGTTTCAGTTTTTGTAATGAGTCTAAACTCCACCATCTTTCGCAATGCAAAACTGTTTTAAACTATCAGTTGATCCATACAGCTGACCTTCAGTCATAGGAGCGCATCCAACTGTGTGATTAACTACAACTGAGCAACTCAGTTGTAGAGCTGCTCCAACTGACTTTTCCAGTTGTCGAGCAAACTCACCTGAGCAGTTTAACTCAGTGAAAAGATTTTATAGCTAAAACGAAAATAGCTATTAGTGTATCCCCCCCCCATACACCAAATACTCGTTACCGGGACCATCAAGTGGTATCAGAGCATTATCTACTCTCCTCACGCGCGCGAGTGATCCTTACCGCCCCTTGACGTGTTCCATCACCGTCATTCCTGGAAGCAGCTTTTTCTGAAACGGCGCATTAAAATTTGTCGTTTATCCCGAAGAAACTGCACAGTTCAATCTCATCCGTTGATTACGATCTCATCCCTTCTATAAATAGGGGGCCTTGCAATTTATTTTGCACATCAACCAGATTTCGTATCTCAACAACTCCAAGATTTTCTGCTTTTTTCTCATGAAAATTTTGCTTTGTGGTTTTCTCTCTTGCTAGGGTTTATCTTCCTCTTCAGAAAATCCTACAAGATTGAGAACATGCATTCCCACTCTGCAAAGCGGTCCTTTCCTTCCGCAAGCCCTGAATCTGTGAAACAATCGATTCTGCAAGAATGCTATGTTCATGGCTACATGAGACGCAGACACCCCAAAGGTCAACTTATTATGTGGGTGTTTCGTGATGTCAACCAGCTAATGCAACTCCCTGAGATGTTCTTCCAATTGCATGTCGGGTTGAAGATCTGCAATCCCACGTTACCTGAACAAGTCATTTGCTACCTGTCCATCAGAAGCCGCACTCAACCCTAGGCATTACCTCCTGAGTTTACTTGCTGCAAGGAAATTCCTTGTTGACAATTTCTCTGCAGTCAAGTAGTTTTCTTCAAGGCAGTGAAGAAGACATAAACTTTCGCTCTCTAGCGAGTCTATGATGTAATTCCCTTTGCGTAAACTTGTACTTGATCTTCCTTTTTGTTGATGCCGAAAAGGGGGAAGAAGTGCATGTACCACCTTCTTTAGGTGGATGCTCAGGATCAAAGAGGAAACAGACTGAGAAGAAGAAGGCTGACAATGGATCAGTTGCCTTCTCTTGTTTAAGGTGGGTGTTCAGGTGGATGTTTACCACCAACTGATATCAGCCACATCAGCTCTGCGGCGGCAAAAAAAGCTTTGCCAGGATGTTGAAGGAAATGTTGTTTAAGGTCAAAGAAAGATGACCTCAGCCTCCAGCTTTACTGAAGATGAAGACTCTTCTTTGAAAGAAGAAGAAGGTGGAGAATAAGAAGACAAAGACCCTAAAGTAGGTTAAAATGTTAGGACTGTAATTTAGCAAGAACTCAGTTGTAACTGTAATCTCTCCCCAATTTGTTATCTATAATAACAAGTTGTTGGTTATTAAAGGTCTTCAGTTATTGATCTCACTTGATGACAACCATTTCATTGTCCAAGTTTGAGATCAATCTTTTTATTTTTTATCTGTTTTTCTTGTGCTAACCCGTTTCCTTTTATAGACTAGAATTAAGTTTATCTTTTAGTCTTTTTAGTATCAGTTTATGGTATCAGTTAGGATAGTTAGGTGATATCAGTTTAGAGTTTTAACATCATCAAAAAGGGAAAAATTGTTGGGAAAAATTAGTAAAAGGTTTCGAATGATATCAAAACCCCAACTGACTCCAACCGAGTAGATGAATGCCTTCAGTCTAAACTTAGCTAGAGCTCACTGTTTGAGCATAGGGATTTTATCTTTACAGGTTTCAAGCAGAAGAAGTCAACCGGACTGAAGAAGGAAGTTCGTGAAGAACTCAGATGAGACCCAAACTCAGCTGACCCTCAAACTCAGCTGAAGTACGGACTCAGTTGGACAGCAGCTCAATTGACTCCTCAACTAACCCATGTAGCTGAAGCATGAAGAAAAGTTGTGTCGAAATTAGACGTCGCAAAGCGGAGAAAAGAAGACTTTGAAGACGTTGAAGGTAGAAGAGTTGCAGTCCAGATTCAAATCTACTCAGAAGCACAAGTCAGCTAGAGAACTTACCATAAATGGGCCGACAACAGCGATGTGCAAAAAGCGAAGGTCGTAGTTACCATTTTAGGAAAGTCTCCAGAAAAACAGGTGGAGTGCCATGCTTTAGGCAGAGGTCAAACGACTCTTTCCAACGGCTAGTTAGTCTCCCTCTATAAATAGAGGTCTCCACATCCAAGCTCGATGACACAAATTGGAGATACACGCATAGGTGTAAGAGTTGAGAGAAAAGAAAATGTGAAGTAGCAGCAACAGCAGACCACCTCTATCCCCAGCAAGAAGACCTCAGCCGAAGTCCAATAGAAGTAGAGTGTTCATACCTTCTCTTGTTCTTCCATCTAGCCTCTCAGAAAGCCCCTTCTTTGATCGAATCTAGAGTTAGGTTCTTGCTTAATTTGTGTCCCAACAGACTCTCTCCCAAAAGATCGAGTTTGTAGCCTTAGAACGAAACCTCCACTTCTCTCAGTGTTGAAGGCTTCTTAGTTGGAAAAAACCCCCAACCCCCAACCCTTAGGTCTAACTTTGAATCCAGAATCAAAGTCACTAGATCCCTTTGAACTCGTAATCAAAGACCAGGTCCTGTGGAACCCGGAATCCAAGACTAGGTCCCTTAGAACTCGAAATCTAAGACTAGGTTGTGCATTTGCCTAGAAAAGTGTTGTAAGGTCTTGTTCGAACCCGTAATCGAACTGGTTAGGTTTGCTTTATACCCGAAAACCAAGTGGAGCGTTTGGTAAGCACGCTTAAGCTTATCTAGTGGATTACTTCCCTGAAAAGGAAGTCGTGGACGTAGGAGGTCAATCTCTGAACCACGTTAAAATATTGTGTCTTTTACTTTCAGTATTTTACTTTCAGTTTCCTAACCAACTGATTTGCATACAAACTGCATTATTTGCCAATTGCACTAACTTTAGAAACTTGACCTTCCCCGTTTTCACAAAAGTTTCAGTTTTTATAACGAGTCTAAACTCTATCATCTTCCGCAATGCAAAACTGCTTTAAACCTCAGTTGATCCATACAGCTGACCTTTAGTCATAGGTGTCAGCTGTGCATCCAGCTGTGTGATTAGCTTCACTGAGCAACTCATTTGTAGAGTTGCTCCAACTGACCTGAGCAGTTTAACTCAGTGAAAATATTTTATAGCAAAAATGAAAATTGCTACTGGTGTATCCCCCCTCCCCCAATACACCAGATACTCGTTACCGGGATCATAATATATGTTTCAACCTTTTCATATCTCATGCATATGATATTCGATTTTCAGAATTCGAAATGCTATTATGCTTATTTTAATTTCAATTTCACATTGAAATCATCTCATGCATCATACAACATCAAAATCACAAAAACTCAATCTAAAAAATGCATAAGTTTCGAATTTTTCACTTTCTTAGCAAAACATGCTCGATTTAAAAAAATTCAAGTGCTAAGATGATTAAAATAAATCTAGTTGCTCAAATATAACTTCAATTTCATCATACAAGATCAAGAACAAAAATTCCCAATTTAATAATCCTCAATGTTTCGAAAATTTCACCAAATGCTCATAGTTTGTTCAAATTCAATAATTCAATACTCTAGCATGCTTAAAATAAATCTAATTTTCAATACTCAAATCATCATACTTGATCAAACATAAAAAGTCCCAAATTATATTTCTCATTTTCTTCGAAAAATTTGGGTAAACAAGTATAAGAGTTCAATATCTTCAATTGATCATTAAATCATGCTCAAATCATTCTTAATTCACCCAATATATCATCAATTAATCACTCTTGACTCAAGAACACAAGAATCACAATTTATCATGCTTAAACTTTCGAAAAATTCAAGAAAACAAGCAATAGATTTTATATTCTCAAATTGGTCTCAAATTCATGCTCAATTACACTTAAATTCATCATACTCATCATCAAATTAATCCTCAATATCACAAAATAAAAATTCTTAATTCTTCATAATCAAAACCATCGATTAACACACAAGTAGAATCATAGGAATTTAATTTCTCAAATTGATCACTTAGAAGAGCTTAGATTAATTTATAGAACTAATTTTCATCGTCAAACTCATGATCAAGATCACTAGGCAAAAACCACCAAAGTTCATAAAATTTTCAGTCCTCAATAGAAGAGATGATCAAGGATTTTTCTTTCTCAATTTCATGCATAGATTCATGCAAGAAACAAGGATTTTAGCTCAAAATAAAAAGATCAAAACGATTTCTCCAAACCCATAGTGATCGAACAAAAAGAGGAGAAAAAAGAAAGATTTTTCTTAGCTCAATTCGATCACCACATCACAAGGAACAAGGATCTTACTTGGCTTCGAGAAGGTGATGATCGACAAGAGAAATCCACGCAAGTTGGAGCTCCAAAACTTAATCAACAATGGAGGTTTGTGCTTGTGTGTGTATGTGTGTGTATCGACGAGAGAGAGAGAGAAAGTGAGTTAAGAGAGAGAGAGAGGCGGTGGAGAGAGAGAGAGAGATGAGAGATGAGATGAATGAGAATTCATCTAAGGGAGATTCATTTAAAAAGAATCCGACTACATGCATGTCGCGATTGAATTCGCCAGAAAAGCAAGATATCTCCGGTGAATAGTACCCTCTTTTAATTAACCCTCGATTAACCACTAATTTTACCACGACTCTTTCTCGACATCTAAAGACTCTCATATTCGTCTCATATCTCATAAATTAAATCAAAGATACGAGAAATCTAATTTTCAGAACAAAATTACGAATAACGGAGAAAATTATCAAAACCACTATTCATAATAAAATGTACGGAAATAAAATCTAAACTTTTCTCGAATAATCTCAAATGACTCTCAAACATGTTCAAAGATTTCAAAACATCTTTTACACTCGGAAAATACTTTTCTGACGAAAATTCTTAAAAAACTCGATGAATAGTGAAAATTGGCAAAAGTTACCATTCATCGAAAAGAAAATCTTTTCGAAATTTAAACTCATGCTCAAATACTTCATCACATCTTCGATTCGGATAACCGAAACGAGAAAATCACATATTAATCACATAAGGATATTTTGGTAATTTAATGAGAAATTCTTTTCACACAAAGACACATAATTAGACATTTCAAAAGCATGTAAGCACATTTAAGACGAATAATAAACTCAAAAAATAGATCGGAGTATTACAAAAACACACCAAATGTCACTTTAATTTTGGAAAAGTCTAAAACACCCTTAATGAGTATACATGAAGACTAACTTTAATTTGAATCATTCACGAAGATTAACTTTTTTGTATGAATCTTCAGACGGTGGTAGGATTTTTTGGCGACGGCAGAGCAATTCCGTCGCGATGGTGTGATTTCTAACGAAAATTTCCGGCTAAAATTATTCAAAATTTGTGTCATCGGGTTCAGTTAGTCTTCGTGTATGATCCATACATGAAATTTAGTCATCGTGTAAGATACAAAATTTGAATATTTTTCGCCAAAAATTGCACTGCTGCGTCGGAATCGCACCGACGTCGCCGAATATCCTACCACCGCCGGAAGATTCGTACACGAAAGTTAATTTTCGTGTATGGAAGACGGAGATGGTAGGAGAATTTTAAGTCTTAATGGCTAATTTGGGTATAAAGAACTAATTAGAGACTTTTAATTTCAAAGTAACACAATTCATCTTTTATTTTAAAGAAGAAGAAGGGCTATTTTGAGTTTTAACTAGTGAATCTCAATACCCTAAAATTGTGTTTTCATACATAGATGGATTAAGGTCCTCCCTACCCAGCCCAATACTCACTAATTGTTATATGGGCCTAAAATTTATATTTTAGCTTGTACATAATAACTAAGCCCAATGTTTTACTTTGGTTCTCGTCACCCGGAACTCCTCTCTCTTCGTCTCTGTCTGTCTCTCAGTAGTCTCGCTCGCTGGAGGGCAGGCTAGGCCTAGGATTGGGTTTCAGCCGGAGCTTCTAACCTGAATGAAATAACCAAAAGGTATCTCGTCCCTCTGCATTTTTCCCCAATAAGTTAACAGTAATATGTAGTACGCCGAGGCATTAATCAGATAACTTTACTTTAATCTTCAGTGCGTTTTGGTTGATGTAAGCTGTTGTTCATTTCAGCAACTATTTGAGCGGTCCGTCAATGTCAAAGAAAGAGGATAGTCTCCCGAATCCATTCACAGCTGAAAAATATTAATCGGCAACTATTGCAGTGAGGCATTACTTTTCAGTCTAGGGTTTAAACGAACATGGAAACGAATTCATTGCTTTCCATTTCCACAAGCCCCGCCCTTCTGAGATCTTTCTCTCTCAAACCTACTTCGAGGAATGGTTCATTGAGTTCCTTGCCATGTCTGACTACTCCTCTTAGACATAAGAACAGAAAACCTCCTCTTATTATCAGAGCCACTTCATCGTCTGCTGATGCGGGTCCTACCCATCAGAATTCGGAATCGAGGGGTTTTCTCTCGCTGGTTCTGGATGTTCCTCGCGCAATTTGGAGGCAAACTATGAGACCTTTGAGCGATTTTGGTTTCGGTGGGAAAAGCGTGTGGGAGGGCGGAGTTGGCTTGTTCCTTGTTTCTGGGGCGTTTCTATTGGCCTTCAGCCTGGCTTGGTTGAGGGGTTTTCAGTTAAGATCCAAGTTTAACAAGTATTTGGCTGTTTTTGAGTTTGATCAGGCTTCTGGCATTTGCACTGGAACACCCGTAAGGATTAGAGGGGTAAATGTCGGTAATGTGGTTCGTGTGAATCCCTCATTGCGGAATATTGAGGCTGTAATTGAGGTGAGGCTGTGGTACAAGTTTTCGACTTCATTTCTAGTTGTAGGCTGCATTGTGTTCTAACTCTATCATTGAATCTTTCTTGGTTCCAGATTGAAGATGATAAAGTTATAATACCACGGAATTCATTGGTTGAAGTTAATCAATCTGGTCTTCTTATGGAAACTCTCATTGACATCACACCACGAGACCCCATCCCGGTGCCATCAGTTGGGCCTCTTCATGCTGGTTGTGTTAAAGAGGGTCTAATTGTGTGTGACAGGCAAAAGATAAAGGGGCAACAAGGGGTGAGTTTGGATGCATTGGTTGGAATATTTACTCGCATTGGGCGGGAAGTTGAAGGAATTGGTGTTGCGAATACCTTTTCATTGGCTGAACGGATTGCTGCTGTTATTGAAGATGCAAGACCTTTGCTTACAAAGGTATGGTCTATGTTCTTTTTTTGTAACTTGACTTTTGTTTTATGGCTATCTTGAACCAGCTTTTTTTGGCTTCCTTGGTGAATTCTTCACGGTTATGAATTTATAGTATATGCCATCTTACATCAGATGCCAATTTAGATACTAGTTAATGACATGCCTCGTTTTTGGACGCACTATAGTGAACTTATGGTCAATATTTGTGTGATTACCGTAATGTGACTTGTTTAATATTTTTTCATTAGTCGTCGTTTGGGTTAGGTATGTTTTTTTGTTATGGATCTCACCCCTGGTTCTTGGCACAATTTTTTCCTGGTTAACTCGTTGAGCTCCTTGTAAAGCTCCCATACTTCCTGATAATATACTATTATGCTTGGAGTAAAAATACATTTGTTTTTTATCAGAAAATACGTCTTCAGTTTCAGCTACAAACCTATTTCAGCCATATACTTCAAAAGGACATCTTGCCCCAAATCCCAAATATTTCTTTTTATCTTACTGTGGGGCTGTGCTCTGTTTAATTACTCTTGCATACAATTTCTGACATGATCAATTTTCTCAGCTATTATTGGCAGTGAAAGCTACAGCATAATAAGATTTTATGTTATTACATTTTTTTAATGTGCTGTCTATACGTATTTAACTGATGACACACCTCATATAATAAGAGCTACTGATATTTACTGATTTGATGTTTTTCATCAGTACTCACCTTTCAAATTGTGTCACAACAGCTATGTCCAAGACTACTAGTGGTTTGACTCTTAAAAGGGTCGAAGATGCTACCATCTCATGAAAGGATTGATATATATATAGCTGCTTACCTCGCAGGGAATCTATGCTATGCTGCTACTGCCATGTATCTCTCCATGGTTCAGCCAGCAATAGCAAATTAGAGTATAAAATCAAGGACTTGCAAAATCATTATATCTCTGACTAGACATATTCCTCTTGATTATTTTCTATATTAACTGTGGTGTTTATTATACGGAATGATGGAATGTATTCTCATGCAAGATCTGATCTCTGATGTAGTGATTTCTCAGATTCAAGCTTTAGCTGAAGATGTAGAACCTTTGCTGGCTGAAATTCATGATAGTGGTTTGCTGAAAGAAGTTGAAGTATTGACCAAGAGCCTTACACGAGCTTCTGAGGATCTGAGGTAGACTGTACTCTTCAGTTTGGTTTGGCTTGAAAGTTGAAACAAAATTGGTAAATAGTTTTGAACAAATTGAGCAATATTTTACATTCAACCATCCATAGTGCAGTAGATGTTATAGTTATGTAGATAATCCTAGCCTTCTACAACTATAAATTATGTCCAGCTTTTAGGAAATGAAAAATCATAAAAATGTAGTGTTAGATATTGAATGCACTTTTATCCCCTGTGTATTGCAAATGTGCATAATTTACTTCCCCTTTGTCCACATATCGGTTTGATTAGCAAATAAATGGAATACTTAACCGGTATCCCGTGTTTCAAACTTCAATATGCTGCAAATTTCCTGATTTTCTTGCCAAATTGTTTGTCTGAATCTAGGATGTTTATGGAATTGAGCTTTTAAAACACAAGTTCTTTGAAAGTTGGCTGATGAAGCATTATCTGTGGAATATGCAGAAAGGTACAGTCATCAATCTTAACTCCAGAGAACACAGAACTGATTCAGAAGTCTATTTATACCCTCATTTTTACTTTGAAGAACGTTGAGGTATGTTCGCCTAGCATGTGTCCTGGTTATGAAGCTTAGAATGTGTATATATCTTTGTTTGTATTGTCATTGCACTGTGAATTTTCTTTTTCTTGACCTCCAATCAATATTGTGCAGAATATAAGCTCCGACATATTAGGATTTACTGGGGATGAAGCCACAAGAAAGAACTTGAAATTGCTCATCAAGTCTCTCAGCCGGCTATTATGAAGAGAGTAAAAGCGAATTGTTTTGATTTAGTCCGTGCTATATTTTGAAAGCAGAGGTGGACTTAATTCAGGCAAGATGTTTTGGATCCAAGAATGATGGAGCTTCTCTGTTTTGTTTTGGGCACTGGCAGTAAATGTTGAAGTTTTTCCTTAAAAGGAGCTGAATACGTGCCCTCTTCACCCCCCCCCCCACCCCACATGTTCTTCACCACAGATATTTTCTTTGGTTGTGACTTGCAGCATTCACTCTCTTGGGCTCTCGGTATGATAGAAGAAAGATGTTCTCTTCTTTAAACTGGTGAACTTGGCCATTGTTTCACTTTTATATCAGATGCTCTGTTTCTACTTTACAATAATGATTACAACACAATTTCTGCACCGGAATCTGTTCTTCATTTGTTCTAGCTGAGCTCTAATGTATACATCGTTTTTTGCTTGATTTTTAATGCTAAGAAAGTTTAGACTATTTTGCTGATATGCCAAAAATAATTTAATACCAGGTGCAGTTGCACAAGTTGAAAGAAATTATTGAGAAATATACTACTCCTCCGATTTCAAATATAAGAAGTTTTGGCATTTTGCACTACAATTAAGAAATGTTAATTAACACAAATTTTAACGAACTCATTTTTCTTGTTCTCTCTAACTTTAATGCAAAAAAATATTGTTGCATTTTGAGTTCTTTTTTGCAAATAATGATAATGTCATTGGGTAATATATTTTCCAAGTTAATGAAAGAAACTTAACAAACTAATTGGGAAATAAGCACATCATTGATAATGAGTTGAAAAGTAAATAAATTAATGGAAGAGAAAGTGAAAACACTCAACTGAAATGTTTTATAAAAGGGCCAAAACTTCTTATATTAGAAACCGGAGGGAGTAGTTTGTTCACAAAAGTTCACTTGCGATGAAACTTGTGATGAAACTAGATGCTCTGACCTTCCTCACTTTGCGGACGAGCATAAACTCTCTTATCCTTTCCGCTTCACTTGTTCTACCGCATAATACGTAGATATCCGATATAATTGAGCAAACTCCTCCGTCGTGCTCTGGCCTTACTAGGGGCATCACCTTATCAATGACCTCGTCAACCAGCCGAAACTGTTTGTGCAACTTACACGACGACAAGAATGAAGCCCACACCACCAAATTGGCTTTGTAGGGCATCGTGTTGATCACCTCATACGCTTTGTCCACAAGCCCTGCCTTGCCAAATAAATCGACCATGCAGCCGAAGTGCTGGATTCTGGGCCTCAACCCATACTGCGCTAGCATCGCAAAACATCTGCGACCCTCATCCACCAATCCTGTCTGCACACACGCGGTGAGTATTCCTGTGAATGTCAGCTCGTTAGGCTTCACACCCGCTGCTCTCATTCTTCGAAACATGTGCAGCGCTTCTTGGCCGTACCCATGTTGTGCAGCGCCGCAAATGAAAGCTGTCCATACCACAACATTGCGATCCTTGATCATGTCGAATATCAATGCGGCATTCTTCAAAAGGCCGCATTTTGCATACATGTCGACCAGACATGTACCCAACTGCACATTCAATTCCCACTTGTTTTTAACCGCAAATGCGTGGATGGATTTTCCCAACGGCAATCCGACGCAACCGACTCGAGCGCACCCAACTAGGATGGGGCCTAAAGTTAGCTGATCGGGTTGGAGGAAGTGATTGTCAGAATGAGCAGGCATGATCATGAGACGGAAAAGGGTGAGGCCGTGGTTCAAGAGGGAATTGTCGATGTAAGCGGCGATCATGGTGGACCAGGAAGCTTGGTTCGGGTGGGGCATTGTGTCGAACATGAGGCGGGCGGCCTTGATGTTGCCCTGGCGCGAATAAGCGGTGATCATGATGTTCCAAGTGACGGAGCTGCGCGAGGGCATTTCGTCGAACAGGAGGCAGGCGTCCCTGAAATGGGTGGCGGCGTAGGCGGAGAGGAGACCGGTGGCGACGAAGAGGTGGTCGGAGAAGCCGAGTTTGAGAAGGTGGGCGTGGAGGTGGCGTATGTGGGGGAGGCGGTCGGGGTCGGGCAGGTGGGCGCAGGATTTGAGAGCGAAGAGGAGGGATAAGGAGTTGTAGCGGGCGGGTTGGCGGCGGTGCATGGTGGCGTAGAGTTGGAGGGCTTTCACCGGCGAACAAGACTCCGCCGCCTTCTTTATGGAACAAGCCCATGAACTTGAGTGATCGCTGCAGAAGAGACGTAGGTGGAGCAGGAGATGGGGGCTCTTCAGTTTGTTCGCCATCGATTGCAGATATCAAATTGAATTTTTTGAGGGAAATTGCAATACAGACAATCAAATATTAGCTATGAGTATTAGTATTAGGGGTGAATAAATGGTACCGTGAATACCCATATCCGCATTTGTGGGTACCTGTAACGACCCGTTTCCAACTTTTTTTATTTAAATTATTTTAATTGTGAAATTTCTACTTGAGCTATGATATAGTCTAAGTCGCGCCGTAGACGAGCTAGAATTTTATAATATACTATTGTACAGTACAGTTATTATTATTATTATTATTATTATTATTATTATTATTATCATTATTATTATTATAAAATAAATATAGTTTGAGTGAATTTACCGTTTTTATAATATCTCTAAAAAAGGAATAATATTTTAGCCAACTTTTATTGTTATTCTTGTTTTTTTTTTTTTTTTAAATCTGGTGAGATTGTAGGATAGAGATCAATTACACAAAACTTTATCTTTTATAACCTAACAAAAGTTTCGAATGATTTACCCTAATTTTTAGCTATAAAAACACATGTTGTCTTGTTCTTTTCTCTTTTCTCTAAACGCCGCAAAAAATTTATCCAAGAGAAAGAATTTTTTTTTTTGTTTTGGGTTTCGTATTCCAGCAGTTAGGCTTTTCGAAACAAGGTACTCTATACCCTTTCCTAGTTATTTTATTTTTCTTTATCTTTCAAATTCTTGTTCATTAGTGACCCAATACGCATAATCAACTCTTAAAATTTCTTCCAAGTAGATTATAGATTGGTAAGGACTTACATCTTTTTTTATTTAATATCGGAAGTCTGTACTTCTAGAAATGAGAACTTAGATGGATATTTGGTGGAGAATAAAACTAAGATAATCATTATATGGATAACCTTACATAAACTAAATTAATAACACGTATATATATGCATATAGGATACTGTGTAGCATGCAAAGTTGGAATGTTGTTCTTTTCAATTTATGTCTGACGAAGGAAATGAGTGAAAAGTGATAGGGGTTTTCTTTTCATTTATTATTTCATTAAAAAAATTATTATTATTACTATTATTATTATTATTACTACTGCTACTACTATTATTATATAAGTATATGAATAACTATACTGATATGTGGTTTAGTTGATTAATGACTAAGTACATAGAAGATATAGTATGTAAGACAATGGTGAAATAATTGACGTAAGAAAATGGTGAAAGAATTAACTTTTGTTAACTGATTTAATGGTTTAATAGGTAAAAGTTCATTAATTTGGTTAATATACGTGTGTGTTGCCATTATACGTACAGAGACAAAAAAAAAAAAAAAAAAAAAAAATGAGTTTTAGTGTTGATGTCTTTTGTTTTTTTTAAGCACACTGAAATGTAGATTAATTAATAAATAAATTAATATTTGTCCTCAGTATAGATATGCTAACATGTACCACTGTATATATCTTTATATATGTGTGGGTTTAAGCATGCATCAGGTTATAAAAAGATAGGAAATTAGTTAATCAAACCTATACCTTTTGTGTGTAATTTATTTATACATATAATCATACATGCTATCCGTGTTCTGCATATATCAATACATTAAGCTGTCAGTTTTAGGAAAACAGACGTGCACTTTTTCGTATCGCGTAGTCATTTATTACGTGCATTTAATTTTTGATTATGCCTTCAAAGTTATAAATTTATAATCACTTAGGTGCGGCGCGACTAAGACGTTGAACTTATTTTGAATTTGCTCGGTTCGAGTTTTCAAGTGAAACTAAGGTGTGAGATCTTACTTAATTTTATACCATTGACTTATTTTGTCCTTTTTAATACGATGTGATTTGCCGTATGTGATTATTTGACTTTAAGTGTTGAGCGGATCGTGTTAAGTTGTCCATTGAATTGCTCTCACTTGCGTTCAATACTTTTGATATCATTTGTCGAGCAGGACCTGTTGAGTTGTCCATTGACTTTGCTCTTACTTATTGACGCCCTCTACGTTGACATTTAGTGTTGAGTGGACCGTGTTGAGTTGTTCATTAAGTTGCTCTCACTCCTTGTCGCGTATTACTTGACTTTAATTTTCACTACGTGCATCTATTTTATTAAATTGGACAATATCTGATATAACTGCCCACACTAAGTATATTCGCGTATACTTATCCCCAAACTTAAACTTTTCAGGTAATTGAAGTCGGAGGCGTGGAGGTGTCGAATGACGAGTTAAAATAAATAGGAATTTATTTTGGTTCCTAAGACTTTAAATTCTATATTCTGCATTTACTTTATTTCTTTTCGTACTTGTTGCATGAGATGTACGTGGGATTTTCGCCATCTTTTGGTTAAATAAAATATTTCGTCTTCTTTCAACTAAGTTAATTATTATTCTTTATTCAAGGAAAAAAATATACTCATATTTTCCGCTGCAAATATTTCTCTAAAATATTGAATATTATTCTGAATATTATTTTTAATGCCTTAATTAGATTAGGGTGTTACAGTACCTGTACCCAAATAAATAAAAAATGAATATCCATACCTTTTTCATATTAGCCGAACGGGTACACAATACCTGGTCGGGTATACCCGGCCCGAGTATAGGGTACCCGGTGTACCCGTTTAGAAAATAAAAAAAATAAAAAATATGGTAATTTTTCACCCGCTCGATTTTTCGATAATTTTCAACGATAAATTAATAACCAACTATGTAGCAACAACTAGACGACAACAACAAATCAATACAAAACGTATTTTAAACATTTAAGTTCAATAAATAAATTACTATGAATATATATTATTCATAGGTTATGTTTAGAGTTATACTTAGGTTTAGATTTTAGCTTAAAAATGAATATATATTATAAATATATTTATAATTTATAGTATAAAATTAATAATTATATATAATAAATAATTATATATTGTTGACCGGGTGTTTGACCGGATACTCAATACCTTAACAAGTATACCCGTTAGGGTCTTTTCTAAATATCTCATAGAATTCAGGCCCAAACCCCCTTTCCCCAAGTCAAAAGAAAAAAAGAATTCAGGCCCAAACCCAGTTTAAGATAAATACAATTCAAGGGCAATAAAAAGCTCAATCAAATTCCTTCTGCTCTGTCTTACAACAATGCTGTATCAATTTGATCACCTCAAATTCAATTGTCGTATGCCATTTTGCTTAAATTTATCTGATTAATAATATACGATATCACAATTGAGTCATTTGAGATATCACTCTTAGAATATAATTTCAAGTGCAATGTCATATATACACATATAAGGATAATGTCAAGTGTTGGATACATATTTTGGTATCCATGTACCTACTATAGGTATGGGTATGTGATATATGATACGTATTCATATTTTTCATTTAGTATATTAGTGTATAGATATCAAATTGACATTTTTAATATCCTAATATATTAATTTTCAACAATTTATATATCAATTTTTAATGGGTTATCACTCATATTTCTCACTTTCCCAAAAATTGCACGAATATATCTTCTCTCTTCTTCGTAATCTCATACGCATACCTGATATCTGATACAAATACTCATACCTAATATATATGATATAGTGGTATATGGACCAAACTGACCCTATATAGTTATGAATTTTCATTTAGTAATAGCGGCAATAGGCTCACCAACACTACATAATTTTAAGCCCAGTCATCCCTTTGCAAAACTAGCATAAGTAACGTGCATTTGCACGTTAGAAGATTGATTATAACAGATAAATTTTAGTAAGTGTATTTTCTATTTCATTTTATATTTTGAGAATGAGAAATGTATATAAATAGATGGTGCAAACTTTTTAGAGACATACCAAAAAGGAAATAAGTGAAAAATTTGAGGGCCGAAGGTAGTATTATTTTTAATTGAAGTTTTGGCGAAGAATTAAGTATTAGTCAAAAATATTAAATGTAAGAACACTCTCAATTCATTTTTCTAGTATTATTGATCTTTCGAGAATTACTGTAAGTATTGCAAGTAAATATATGTCAAAATTTGATAACTAATATCTACATATTAATTCTACTATTTATTGTGTGTCATTATAAAGTAGTACTAATTAATTGTCATAACTATAAAAAATAAGTCATACAATTTTTATGAAGGAACTTTATTAGTTAAAATTGAAACTGAAATATCAATAGGTTTTCATATGAATTTTCTATAAATAATTTTGATAGATATTATTGAGAAATATATTAAAAATACTTTTGATTTTGATATACATGATGTGTTTTTCTAATATTAATGTTTGAACATAATAAAATTTAATGATCCATTAAAAGCTTTATTCGTTTGCATTTTAAAATTTTTATTTTCATTCATATCATTATGTGATTCATATTTTAATGATTTAATATATCTTAAACATTATAAACTCCTTATATTCTTATAATCTAAATTAAAATGACTGGTATGAAATGTTATCATACTAGAGTACAATTATTACTACTGAATATAGTGATAGAAGGTACACTGGAAGTCCCCTTGGAATGGCCTAGTGGTAAAAGTAGGCGTCTGAAACTGAAAGGTCTCAGGTTCGAACACTATGACATGCCTCTATAGATCGAGAATGTCACACTTGTACTTGGAAAGTGTGGTTTATCTGTCATGTGTGGTTTGCAGACTACTGCATAAGGGACAGAGGTTTACCCAGTGCGCACCAAAGATAGCGACTGCGGGTTTCCACGATATAAAAAAAAGGTACATTGAAAATTACAAAACTTATATACTTCATCTGTCTCAATTCAATAATATCTGATACATATATTTAGAAAATGTGTTTTTAATAATAAAGTTAAATAATAGAAACTAACTTCTGGTATTATTTATTTCAAATTAAGTAAAAGATAGAAGAATGTGAGAGCCAAAGGACAAAATAGTCGCACTATTTGTGGAAGGAAGAAGTATGTAGATTATGAGTTATGTTGAGAGTGTCTTATGTGAGGGTGTCTTATGTCGAGGGTGTTTTTTTATACGTTATTGATGGTCCTGATAACGAGTGAACTGGTGTATGGGGGAAGGAGGAGAGGGGGAATACACTAGTAGTGATTTTTCTAAACCTTTTTCTAAGTGAATGAATTTAGTTAGTTCATGTGGCTTGACAACTGAGAAAGTCAGTCGGAGTTGTCACTCAGTTAGGTGCACAGTTGACTTCTTGGACTGAGGGTCAACTGTGTACTCCGAACTGTTGTTTTAGAAAGAGTTGCAGTGCGGAATGTGGTTGATTGTTTTAACTCTTTACTTTACTGAAAATCTTTTAATGGGAAGTTCAAGTTACAAAACACGTAGTGTAGTTTGTAAAAGATAGTTTTATGCAAGGTTAGTTGGTTAGGAAACTGAAATATAAAATACTTAAAGTAAAGAACACATTATTTTTACGTGGTTTGGAGATTGACCTCCTACGTCCAGGACTTCCTTTTCGAGGAAGTGATCCACTAGATAAGCTTACTCATGCTTATCAAACGTTCAACTTGATTTACGGGCACCAAACAGCCTAACCAGTTCGATTACAGGTTGAACAAAACCTGACAACACTTTTTCGGGCAAGTGTACAGCCTATCTAGATTGCAGGTTCTAAGGGACTTGGACTATTTGATTACGAGTTCAAGAAAATCTAAGGGGTGGGGTTCGTGAGTTTTCCAACTATGAAGCCTTCAACAATTAAAAAAGTGGAGGCTTTAAAGACTCGAGCTTTTCTGAGAGTCTGCTTAGATACTATGCAAAAACCTATGAATCTAGACTCGATCAAAGAATGGAGATTTTAAAAGGCTAGAAGGAAGAACAGGAGGAGGAATGAACTTCTCGACTGCTACTTGTTCTTGGACAAACCTTGTTCTTGCTTTGCGAGAGAGAATGCTTGGATCTGCTGGAATGCTTCTTCATGTGAGGTTTCTGTCTTAGTCTCTCAATGTGGATATCTCTATTTATAGAGGGGGAGATCAATTAGCCGTTGGAAAGAGCCGTTTGACCTCTGCCAAAAAGCATGGAACTCCACCTGTTCCTGTGCAATCTTTCCTAAAATGGAAACTGCAACCCTTGCTTTATGCAAGTCTCTGTAGTCGGTCCATTTATGGAAAGTTACTGGCTGTCTTGTACTTCTTAGTAGATTTGAATTTGAATTTGAACTCTTCTTCTTTCTCCGTCTATCAAGTCTTCTCTTCTTGACTTTCGGACGTCTAACTTTGACACAACTGCTCAACATGCATGAACTACATGGTTCAGTTTGGACTCAGTTGAGTTCTGGTTCAACTGATCATCTCAATCACAAACTTTCTTCTCCAGTTTGACTGACTTCTTCTGTTTGTTACTGTAAAGATAAAATCCCTATGTTCAAATAGTGAGCTCTAGCTAAGTTTAGACTGATGGCTTCATCTACTCTGTTGGAGTCAGTTGGGTTTTGGGATAAATCAAAACCTTTACTAATTTTCGCAACAGTTGCGATTATTGTAATTTTTATTTTAGGTATAACACTATCGAAATGGGATGATCTGATAAGATAAGTGAAATAATTGAATTGAGACAAGATGAGCATGCTTCACATTTTCATTTGATCTTGTAAACATATAATTTTAGCTTTAAAAAAAATAAAAGAATTGAACATACACGAAATTCTGTTTCATGAGACTCAATTTCTATATTTTGGAAAAAAAAAAGATATGTATCACGTTAAAAATATGATCTTCATGTTTCATTTTTTTTAAAATTATTGTAATCCTTTCTCAACAAATTTAAGAATTGATTGGTGGAATATATTTTCAATATTGCTATTAAGTGTATAAAGTAAAGAGTAAGTGCATTATTTTATTATACTATAATATCTCAACAAATTTAAGAATTGATTGGTGGAATATATTTTCAATATTGCTATTAAGTGTATAAAGTAAAGAGTAAGTGTATTATTTTATTATACTATAATATGCTTGATTGATATCTAACTATATCTTTGAATTATCTTTTAGCAAATTGAAACATACTTGTTGCGAATTTATAACATTTCCAAAATGGTTTTGTTTTGATCTCTATAAAGATTTTTTTTTAAAAAAATCTAATCATGTGAAACAGCCAAAATATGATGATCACATACATAATCATATATTTTGTCAACTTCTAATTCATAAAAGCAGCCAAAACAAAAACTCAGCTATCCTATCTACACTCTATAGATTTTCACTTTTTTTTTCAAAATTCAATTGATTAAAATTGTTGGGAAGAAAGTTAAAATATGTTTTTGATTAATTCCAAAATTTCAATTGAATCCCAACTTAGTAGATGATTGTATAAGTCTGTTAGATAGGCCCACCTGTTGAATCAAGATAAAGTTTCAACTTTATAAGTCTCAAACTGAGGGGGAACATGGAGACTCAGTCGAAAGTGCTCAGGCACAAGAACAAGTCAGGTTGATTGATCAACTGACTCATCCCAACTGAGAAAATAAGATAGAAGACGTAGTTGTTCTGAAAAATATTCAAGGTGAAGACTTTGATCAAATACAAATTCAAAATACATCAAGCTACGTGGACCAATGAGATGCATGAAGAAGACATTTTCTCATTTGGCCAGACAAAGACTTCATCCCAGACCAAAGCATCGCCCATCAGTTGCTCGAAAGAGCTTCACAACAAATTCAACGGATGAAGACGGATTCAAGCAGAAGATTCAAACGGCTTCATCCAATGGCTAGTTTGAATCATCAGCCTATAAATAGAGGTATTTAACACCAAGACATATATAGATTTTCAAGTGCTCAAACGAAGAATAAGAACATTCTCCACCGAAGCCTTCTCCACTTCAAGTTTTCACACCAAATTTCATCTCTAAACTAGTTGCATCCCACTTATGTACTAGCATAGATTTGACTCTTGAGACTTAATGCAAGTCGAGATTCTTGGTTGGAAAATCCTACAAACATTAGTGGTTGTGTTTAAGATTGACTGATCTCGTAACTCAGTCACTTAGGTTGTCTAGATTCTGCAATCTAGTCGTTAGGTTTGGTTGAAACCCGTTGTCCAATCACTAGGCCTTATCGGAACCTGTAATCCAATTATAGGTTGCTTGGAACCTGTAATCCAAGTGTACGTTTTCTCAGCACATGTAAGTTGAGATGTTTGAATCCTACGGTGAACTGGATTCGTTGGGTGGACTCCCAACCGAGGACGTAAGAGTTGATCTCTAAACCTCGTTAAATTGCTTGTATCTTTACTTTTTGTTTATTTATTAAACTGACCTTGAGCTGATCTCATAAGCACTTGCATTTAAAATTGCATAAGTATTTTAGCAATTTGACATTGCCCATGCACTACCTGTATTTTCACACAAACGAGTTTAAAGAAAAATCCACACTACACTCACAACTTCAGCAATACGCTCACAACTCAGTTATCATGTCTCAACTGACATACTGTCCAAGTACTCAGTGAATGGACGATTGAGTTAACTCCTCCAACTGATTTTCCCACTTGAGAGAAATTTTAAGAAGAAATCTTTATAGGCGTGTGTATCCCCCATAAACCTGAAACTCGTTCGGAACACATAACAAATTAAATTTTGAACTACGGTATATTAGAAACTCGATCCAAAGAAAAAGAGTTATTAATGAGAAACCAAATTGACAAAAGAGAACAAGAAGCAACTTATCATAAAAAGAGGCACACTCTGGTGCAACAGTTGTACCTAGTACAATCAGGCCAGACGGGTTGGGTTTTGACCCGTGACCCACACACAATTTGAAAAAAAAAACAACCCGAAGCGTCACATCAGTATAAATTCGTATATTACATTAAACACAACATATTGGGTTTATAGCCCAGTGGTTCCCGTTCCAGCATGAAAACATGCAACCAAGTTGCCTCAGGTTCGATACCCTGCTAGTGCAAATTTTAAATGTGTTATTTTTCCTTTTTCTTTTTGCATTACATTTAGATGTTTTTTTTTTTTTTGCTTTTACCTTTTGCATTATAAAATCTATTGAGACATTTTGAAGTATTCTAATAACCATGTAATGGATATATTCAAGTGTCCTATTTACTATTTGCTTATTTTTTTTTTAAATTTTTTGTTTATAAATTATTTATTCTAATAATATTTGTTAATCTACAATTTGTATTTCATTTTACTTTATTTTTTTAAATTTGCAGAAATAAAATTAAAAAAATGTAATTCATCTTTTTAACATTACATTTCTTCATATTGATAATTTTTTTTTTGGTAAAATAATAAATTTTATTTCACCAAGAAGAGTGACAATACAAACAAGCAAGCTCAATAACATAGCAAACAAAAAAAAGGGGATAGAGCCTATCCCGGTCTAAAATAACTAGTTATCCTTCGATCAACACCACTTCTTAAGGCAATCATAAGTTCACATTTCCTCACCACAACCTTCGATGTAGAAGCCTTCTCTTGAAACCTTCGACTATTTCTTTCATTTCATATATGATAGATCACGACTGTCATCACAAGACGATAAATTTTTTGCTTAATAGCTTTAGATTTGCACTGTGTAGCTAACCTCCTAAGTTCCTCATTCCATGGTCGAGGAGTAGTAGAAATCCTCCCCCATGCAGCGACATCATGCCTAACTTTTGTAGAAAACTCACATTGAAAGAACAGATGGTTCATATTCTCCACTGCCTTCTCACACAAGCAACAAACATCATTAACCTGAATACCAAATTTGCGAAGAACATCACAAGTAACCATCTTGCCCAAGAGTGCCAACCACAGAATGAATAAACATTTAGGAGGGGCGATGTTATCACAGATCATTTTGGCTCAAAACACACGAACTGGATTACCTCTTAAACCCAAATACACCTTCCTGATGGAGAACTGAGAAGCCAATAAATTAGCTCTTCCATCAAGAAGCATCATGATTGTGTCACGAGCTTGAAGAATCTTCTTTAAAACCCACGAGCATTGAACTGGAATAGGCATGGATAAGATATCTTGTTGCTATATATAATACTGAAGAGTCTTTAACTATAACTAGTCTATTAGCTATAGTGTGTTGCCCAGAATAAAGAACCTTATCCTTTTCACCTCCAGATTCGAATCTTACTATGAAATATCCTTCGTTGTGGTAAAAAAAATTCAGAATCGAGGACATTGCATTGCTTCTGTAGTGGGAGAGTACGAATCGAAGGGAATTCTCCAATAACATACAAAATTATAGCATTCTCCCACTTCTTAGCCTCAACAGAAAGTTTCTCAAATTCTAAACATGCAATTGGCACACCGTTTTTCAAGGAATGAGCTATATATGTAAGGGACATACCTTTACTTGCCGGTGAGCTCTATTCAGTCTTAGAATTGAGCACAGTCTCTTCCAAATCCAAGTCACTGAGCTCCTCCAGTCGCGATTCTGCTCATTCAGCTCCAAAATCACTGTTTCATTGATTTTGATTTTGTCCGATCCAGATGCTGGTGTAGGTGCTCGTGATTCAGTAGGTTGTTGTGTAGATTCAATAGTTGTGTTCACTTCCGGTTCCACTTTCTTCCTCGGTCTTCCCCTTCCGGCCATTTTCTGATGATGGCGCACGATAAGCCCACTCAACTATCTTGCATCGAGAGCATGCTTGGGAAAGAAGTATAACAAGTCAGAGAGTTATTTTAATTTAATAATAATTATTTTTCTTCATGACAATAATTACTCCACCAAATAAGTACAAGTACAAATTCTCGTAAATAAAAATAAACAATATCGTTAAGAAAACTAATGATTGTGAAACATTACCTTTCATCATGTCAATTATTACTTTTCATCACAACAATAATTACTTTACCAAAACCAAACGTACAAGTTGTCGTAAATAAAAGTAAATATTATCGTTAAGAAAAGTAGTAATTGTGAAACATTATCTTTCTTCACATCAATAATTACTTTTCATCACGGCAATAATTACTTGACCGAATTGCTAAAAGTACAAGTTCTCGTTAACAAAATAAACATTGTCGTTAAGAAAAGTAATGATTGTAAAATATTACATTTCTTCATATCAATAATTACTTTATAACACGACAATAATTAATTGACCAAATTACTAAAAGTACAAATTATCGTGAATTAAAATAAACATTGTTGCAAAGAAAAGTAATATTTTGAAATAAAACCTTTTTTTCATAACAAAAATTACTTGACCTATTTGATTTTCCAATCATGATAAATGTTTGTTTTTTAAATAAAAAAACAAAAAGAAAAAGAGAAAAAAAAGAGGGAAAAAAGAAAAAAAAAGAAAAAAAACTTTTGTCAATGCAAGAAAGAAAAAAATAATAAAAAATGAAAGAAATGAAAAACGAGAAAAAAAAACTAACAAAAGAAGAAGAAAAACAATTAAAAAATTAAAAAGGAAAAGAAACCAAAAAAATGGAAGAAACTGAAAACGAGAAAGAAAAACTAAAGGAACAAGAAGCAAAAGACTAAAAGAACAAGTTCTCGTTAACAAAATAAACATTGTCGTTAAGAAAAAGTATTGAATCTAATGATTGTAAAATAATACTCCTCCCGTCCACGAAATGGTTGTCACTTTTGCTACTTAAGTTTGTCCACGAAATGGTAGTCACTATTGGTACTCCACTCAAATTTATTGTGGGAACCTTACTCCACTCACAACAATACTCATCTATAATTCGCTACTACCTATCATTTTCTTAAAATCCGTGTCGTCCACAATGTGGCAACCATTTTGTAGACGGAGGGAGTACATTTCTTCATATCAATAATTACTTTATAATACGACAATAATTAATTGATCAATTTACTAAAAGTACAAATTATCGTGAATTAAAATAAATATTGTCGCAAATAAAAGTAATATTTTGAAATATTACCTTTTTCATATCAATAATTATTTAATCTATTTGTATTTTTCAATCAAGATAAATGTTTGTTTTTCAAATAAAGAAACAAAAAAAAGAGAAAAAAAGAGGAAAAAAAGAAAGAAAAAGAAACAAAACTTTTGTCAATGCAAGAAAGAAAAAAATAATAAAAAATGAAAGAAACGGAAAACGAGAAAAAAAAACTAACAAAAGAAGAAGAAAAAGAATTAAAAAAATTAAAAGGAAAAAAAACCAAAAAATGGAAGAAATTGAAAACGAGAAAAGAAAAACTAAAGGAACAAGAAGCAAAAGACTAAAAGTATAAGTTCACGTTAACAAAATAAACATTGTTGTTAAGAAAAGTAATGATTGTAAAATATTACATTTCTTCATATCAATAATTACTTTATAATACGACAATAATTAATTGGTCGAATTACTGAAAGTAAAAATTGTCGTGAATTAAAATAAACATTGTCGCAAAGAAAAGTAATATTTTAAAATATTACCTTTTTCATATCAAGAATTATTTGACCTATTTGTATTTTCCAATCATGATAAATGTTTGTTTTTCAAATAAAGAAACAAAAAAAAAGAGAAAAAAAAGAGGCAAAAAAGAAAGAAAAAGAAACAAAACTTTTGTCAATACAAGAAAGAAAAAAAATAATAAAAAATGAAAGAAACGAAAAACGAGAAAAAAAAGAGTTATGTAGTAGAAAGGCTCTTTTAGAGCTAAGTAGTATAATTTTGTACCCCAACTTAATATACAATAAAAGAGGCCATATTTGAATTGATGAGACAAAAATACACTTAATAGGGTAAAGGGTGGTTATTTTCAGTTTTTACTTTCATATATAAGGTAATTACCATTTTCCCCACCACTTTCTCTCCCTACATTTCTCTCTCTCTCTCTCTCTCTCTCTCTCTCTCTCTCTCTCTCTCGTCTCCCATCGATTCCTCCGCCACCACCGCATCGCCGCCACCACCGTCTTCTTCGCCTCCTAACCTTACGCCTCCGCTGCCATCGTCTTCTCTGCCTCCACCACCACCGTCTTCTCCACCTTCTCTTCTCTCTCTAGCAACCACCGCCACCAACCGCCGCTACCAACCCCAAGTAGTAGAAGAAAAACACGCCGAAAATAATGGTAGGCGACAAAGCTTCGTCAAAGCGCTAAAAAACTGCCGGCGGCAGCAAACGAAGACAATCCGCCACCGCCGACGATGAAGAACCGGCCAAAGTTGCTCAACAGGCGATGGGCGATAACCCTTTCAGCAAAATGCTGGTAATTTCACATCCATTCACACAAAAATTTCCTTATCTGGAAATCGTTTATGGTTTTTTGCTCAAAATTTTTGAATTTTTGAATTTTGCGGGCTTGGTACGATTTGTTTCTTGATAAATATCATGAAAATCGTACATGAAATCTTGTTTGGTGCTTGTATTGTGGTTGATATGGAACTTTATTGCTTGTTATCTGCAGAATTTGAAACGATTTCTTGTATAATCACTCGTTTTTGTTACGATATTCATCGGCATAGTACGATATTCATTAATATTGTTACGATATTGCGAATATCGTACTTATTTGCATATAATTGTACGATTTGATATAGTTGTGACTATATGTATCCGAAATATTACGATATTATTTGAGATTTGTCTCTTGCACCATTAAGGATGATTAAATTTTATCATTTGGTTGAGATGCTATTTGTGAAAAATAATGTTTCTGTAGATACGATATTGTTAATATCGTACTTGAGGATGAATAATTGGTGCCATAAAATAAGGATGTTGTAGTTTGTTATGAGTTGCATATATATCGTACGTGAAAATGATTGCATGTGGGTATAATATTACGATATACGTAATATCGTACTTAGTATGTTACAATTTTATAATCTCGTACATGAGGGCAACCAATTTATGGCACGAAATAAGAATGCATGTGTGTAATATATTACGAGATTTTGAAACTCGTATCAGAAGATGATTGCATCTGGCAAAATTGTTACGATATTACCCAATATTGTACTTTATTTGTTACGATATTGCCCAATCTCGTACATGAAATCATGTTTTTTACTTTGTATCTACATGTTTTCAGGTTGTGTGGAGACATGTCCGACCGTCACTGATAAAATCATCTCACCACAGGGTCCCGTGTTACGGATATGAGAGTCTGATTGGAGATATACGCAAGGTGCTTGAGTTCTTTGGAGATGAACAAAAGCTGAAGTGAAGCATTCCACTTTAGGAGCCTTTATGCGACTGGATGACTTCAATGTACGATCAGGCCTAATGCTCAACTACATGGTGTCTCGTCAGGTGAAGCCAAGTGAGAAATCGGCCAAAAATGTTGACACCACTGCCCTATGGTTCAAGGTGGAGGACAAAATATTATGCTTTTCCCGAGCGGAGAATGTTTTGGTGAGCGGACTCAAATTTGGACCAGCTGTATTTAATCCATATGGCAGGCTTGTTCTCACCAATGATTCAATCTACGCGAGGCTATTCAACAGCAACCCGATACTCACTGGAGTCGAGATCCATACTGTTTTTAATGACAAAAAGTATGGAGATGCCGAAGATGCCATCAAAATGACAAAGTTGCTGTTAGCCACTGATGAGTCCATATTTTGTGTCTTTTTAATGTTGTTTTTAGGTAGTCTAGATCGAGTCTTTGTGTGTGTCTTGTCTTGTTTCTATGCCTGGGAGGACATATCTTGGGTAGGAGGATATCTGCTGCCTTACAGGTGGAAGTTGGGCAGAACAGGGAAAAAGAGCAGCATTTATGGAAGCAGGCCAGGGAGAGCTATATTGATCAAGACAGATAGGAGGAGTGTGGTGGTCAACAGTCGAAGTTTCTCTCCTAGGTCTAGAAGAATAATGAAAAGATGATCTAACTTAAATATCTTTCCTTATCCGACTAGATTTAGGATCCGCAAGGGATCTCTGGAGATAGATGTGACTTGCCTTGTTGGGGTCGAGCTTATCAAGTGATACTTGCATCCCAAGGTAGACCGTGGATTCCTTCCATGTTAAGGACTAGGGGGGCCCAAACCCTAAGCGCTCACCTATATAAATCGAAGCCTTGCTGCTGCATGCATACGCCGTCTTTCACGCTTATTTCCCTGTAATTTAATCGAGAGTTTGTGAGGAGAAAAATAAGTCCTAAGGGCACACTTTATTTCGTACTTAGTTTATCGGCACTTTTGGCCGTGTTTAATTCCTGCAAATACTTCGTAAGTTTTAATATAGTGTTTATGATTTTCTTCTATTCGCATGTTCGTTACTTTATGATTATGACTAGCTAAGCTTTTATACTTGGTCTGGGCAAGGCAGTTGAGTGTTAACTTATGCTTGAGAGGTCTAAATTGTGCTAGATAATTGCATGCATGAGTTCCCATAATGTTAATGAGCTTGTTCCAATATGAGATAATACGAATAAGAGATTAATAGGCCATTAATCACTTAGGATATATTAGATCGCCAATCAATTAAGAAGTAGGAGTGTTTTCCATATCTTCTTGGTTAAGATCGATTGACATTAGAGGAAGGTGTCTACCCTATTGGGCTAGACGTGATGATTCCTTGTTGGGCCTTTCTAGAGATAAATGCTCCTTGGGCAAGAAACTGAACGATGACTCCGACAGAGGTATTGCCCAAGGTAGGGAGCCGGCGGTGCGTCGCCAACTAAGTAAGGATTGGTAAGGGAAGGGTTTGTTGGAAGCGTGACGAGTAAAAAGGGATCTCAGCATTCAAGTCCCATAACTAACGATGAATGCATGTAATGAATATATTTGCACCAATGACCAAGCAGAGTTTTCAGTTAACAATGTCTAGATCCAGACCAAGTCCTTTTTATTATTGATCAAAGTTCCTTGTTTACTTTTCAGTGTTTATTGAGTTCTCGAATTGGGCAAGAGAGCCCTCGTGACCAAGATAGCAAAACCAACTTTTCTGAACAGGTGGAGGAGGTTTCAAGAGACAGTGACATTCAACTCCTTGTGGATCGACCCTGTACTTACTTGCTAACTATATAGCTGTGAGGATAGGCTACAAATTCATTTTAAGAGTGCGAACGACAGCCTCGTCAAAATTGGCGCCGTTGCCGGGGAGCTGATTTTGTAACTGTCTCTTGAGGGAGAGACCCTGTGCATGTTTGGTTCCGACCCTGTTTGGATCGATGGTGAATTGAAGTACCATCCTGACCTAGAGAAGTACATCAAGGAGCAGAAGAAACTAAAGAGGGAAGCTGAAAAACAAGCACGAGCAGACGAACTGGCGAGTGACGAGGAGAGGTCACCACCAACTTCAAATCACGAACAATCTGAAGAAGTATAGATGCCACCACGAGTGGATCCGGAGAGGACGTTGAAGGAAATCATGTTTCCAACAAATGTCAATTTGAACCCAGCATGCAATACTTTGCCTACCATCACTGACAATTGGGAGTTGAAGCACTCACTGATACAGATCTTGCCCAAGTTCAGTGACTTGCCTGGAGAGGACCCGCAGTGCCACTTACAGGATTTTGAGATGGTCATGCGTACTGTGCATACCACCGCTGCAGAAAATACACTGAGGGAATACATTCGTCTCCTAACATTCCTATTCTCACTACAAGATGGTGCAAGGGAATGGCTCTATCAATTACCTCAGGACAACGTAACATCTTGGCAACAAATGCAGCAAAAGTTTCTTGAGCAATACTATCCCTTTGCCCAGATACAGAATGCTAGAGCTGCAATTCAAAACATAAAGATGGGCAATGGAGAATCTATTTATGATTACCACTCTAGATACAAGAAACTGATTGCAATGTGTCCCTAGCATGGTTGGGGTGATAAAGATTTGATTAACGCCTTCATGAGTGGGCTAAGGTAATTTGAGCGGGATTGGATCGATGCAGCATACGGAGGCAATGTGATCAACAAGCCACCCAGTGAAATTTTCAAGTTATTTGCTGAAATGGCGGATAGGAAGAGAAACCAAGATGAGACCATCATGCCCAGGATGCATGAACCAACCAGCAGTGATCCTAAATTTGATATCCTGGTGTCTATGATGAAGGAGATGATGAACCAGAACAAGAACAACGCTAGTGGGAATGATAACCCTGTACAGATCTTGAGGAAGAAGGTTATGAAGTGTGAACTTTGTGCTGCCAATACTCACCCCACTGATAGGTGTCCGTCATTGTACGAAGATGAGGAAGTCAATGCAGTTGGGCAACCATACCAACAAGAAGATGGTGGGCAGCGAAGGAATTTCAACAATGGACCTTGGAGGCCCAATGATAATTTGAGATATGGGAACAACAACTACTTGAATACACCTCAACAATGGCAACCACCACAGCAACCTTACGTGCCTCCGCACAATCGAGATCAGCCAAATGATACCCTAAGAAGTGAAGTGGAAAGACTTGCAGTTGAGAAAAGAAAGGGGTATAAAGAATTGGATAGCTTTCGTATGGAAACAAGGGGAGGCATGAGAGACATTAATGGCACGCTGAGCCATTTGGTAGAATCTATATCCCAGATCAAGTCAATGTTAAATGGAGGAAAAGGAGAACTACCATCTCAGGTAAAATAACAAAGGCTCAAGTGAATGTTATTACATTGCGAAGTGGAGCTAAGTTGCCTGAAGTAAGAGCACCCGACCAGAGTGTACTACAAAAAACTTTTTTCGGTCAACAACCATCTCTTGGGCAGGACATGGATCTAGAGCAAGAAGGGGATACTGAATCGGAAAAATACGAAGAGGTACCTATGGGATCAGGAGATGTTGATGAGCTATGGCAAGAGTTGTCAGTAGAGAAGAAGGCACAGGTTGAAAGGGAGGCAACAGACATAAGGAGGAAAGCGGAGTGCGAGGCAGCTGAAATCAGAGCTAAGGCAATGAAGGAAGCTGAAAAGGTGATTAAATCCAAACCTTATAAGCCAAAAGCCCCTTACCCAAGACGGTTTGCAAAAGATAAGGAAGCGCAGGAGATGAAGGAGTTGACCAAGACGTTTCAGAAGGTCGAGGTCAACATACCCCTCTTGACCGCCTTACAATCTATGCCCAAGTGTGCTAAGTTTCTTAAAGAATTATGCACAAGGAAGGTCAAGTATACAGACGATGCAAGATTCCAAGTGAGTGAGAATGTATCTGCAGTGTTGCAAGACACACCTATGCCGACCAAGTGCACTGACCCGGGGATGTTCTAGATCCTATGCATCATTGGAGATATGAAGATTGAGAAGGCCATGTTGGATCTTGGGGCATCAATTAATGTCATGCCCAAGTCGATGTATGAAGATCTAAGGATGGGACCATTAAAACCTACAAGGGTGGCAATTCAACTAGCGGACAAGTCAACTGTTTGGCCAGAATTCTAGAGGACGTCTTGGTCAGGGTCAGAGACTTAATCTTTCTAGCTGATTTCTACATCCTAGACATAGGGAGGTCATCACACAAGGCACCAATAATGTTGTTAGGAGACCATTCTTGAAGACCGTTCGCACCAGAATCAACCGCGATACGGGGAAGTTAACATGTGAGTTCGGAGGAGAAGTAGTGTCATTCGACATCTACAACTCCATGAAACAACCTAGCGATGTAGAGACGGTACACAACATAGACCACATTGATCAATTGGTGGAAGAGTCTTGGCCGGAAATAGCAATTGAAGATAAGCTGGATGTAGTTTTACAAATTGGCCTAACGGAGGTTGTTTCCCAAGATGGGTCTGTTGAGCTAGTCGAAGCAGTTCACTATTTGAAAGGAGAGACAGAGTTGGGAAGGAGAGTGGAACCCTTGGTGATTCCAACGCTACAACAAGAAGATAGGTTGATACCTTCAATCGAGAAAGCACCAAAGCTGGAATTGAAGACTTTACCAAGCCACTTGAAATACATCTACTTGGGAGAAGAAGAAACATTACCAGTCATCATAAGTGCAGAGTTGTCCATAGAGGAAGAGGAGCGTGTCAAAGGAGTTTTGATGGAGTACAAGCTGGCCATTGGCTGGACATTGTCCGACATAAGGGGCATAAACCCTACTGTGTGCAGACATCACATCTTGCTCGAGGAAGACGCTGTGCCCATTAGGGATCCTCAAAGAAGATTGAATCCAGCGATGAAAGAGATAGTGATGAAAGAAATCTTGAAGCTGTTGGACCTGTATATCATCTATCCGGTCTCTGACAGTAGATGGGTTAGTCCAGTGCACGTCGTGCCCAAGAAGTCAGGAATTCAAGTGGTGGAGAATGAGCAAAGAGAAATGGTCGCAACCAGGTTACAAACAGAATGGCGAGTATGTATTGACTACAGGAAGCTGAACCAGAAGACCAAGAAGGATCACTTTCCGCTACCTTTTTTCGACGAGATGCTAGAAAGGTTGGCGGGCAACAAGTATTTCTATTTTCTTGACGGTTACTATGGCTATATGCAGATCTGGGTCGCGGAAGAGGATCAGGGCAAGACTACTTTCACTTGCCCATTTGGTACATTTGCGTATAGAAGGATGCCTTTTGGTCTATGTAACGCTCCTGGAACATTCCAAAGATGCATGATGAGCATATTCTCGGATTTACTCGAAACATGCATAGAGGTGTTCATGGACGACTTTACTGTCTATGGATCCGACTTCGACATGTGTCTACACAATTTGGAGATGGTGCTAAAAAGGTGTGTGGATAAGAGTTTGGTTTTGAACTATGAGAAGTGTCACTTCATGGTCAAGGAGGGAATAGTCCTTGGACACATCATATCCGAGCGAGGGATAGAGGTCGACAAGGCCAAGATTGACATCATAAGCAAGTTGCCCTACCTGAGCAACGTGAAACAGTTGAGAGGTTTCCTTGGACATGCAAGATTTTACCGGAGGTTCGTCAAGGACTTTGCTAAGATCACACAATCCATGACCAGACCATTACAAGGAGAAGTAGAGTGGAACTTTGATGAGGGTTGCAAGAAGACATTTCACGCATTAAAGGAAATCCTAGTGTCAGTACCTATCATCCAACCACCGGATTGGAAAATGCCATTTGAAGTGATGTGTGATGCAAGTGACTACACAGTGGGAGCGGTTCTTGGGCAAAAGAAAGGAAGAGTAAATCATGTCATATACTATGCATCAAGAACCCTCAATCCTGCCCAATGCAACTACTCTACGACGGAGAAGGAGTTACTAGCTGTGGTGTTCGCTGTCGAGAAATTTCGATCGTACCTGCTCGGGGGCAAGACCATAGTTTACACCGATCATTCAGCTCTGAAATTCCTCATGGCCAAGAAGGAAACCAAGCCCAGATTGATAAGATGGATCCTGTTGCTTCAGGAATTCGATTTGGAGATCAAAGACAAAGCAGGAACTCAGAACTTGGTGGCTGATCATCTCAGTCGTATCATTCAACAAGAAGAGATCGAACCGATCAAGGAGACATTTCCAGATGAGCACCTGGCTCTTCCCAAGACAGTCTAGAACCATGGTATGCTGACCTTTGCAATTATATTGTATTGGGGAAGCTTCCAGGTGATCTCAACCCTTACTAGAGGAACAAGTTGAAGGTGGAAAATCGATACTACATATGGGATGAACCATACCTATGGAAAATGTGTACTGACCAAATCATCCGTAGATGTGTTGATGAGAAGGAACAAGCAAGCATCCTCGCCCATTGTCATTCCAAGGTATGTGGGGGACATTTTGGACCTAAGAGAACGGCAAGGAAGATCTTAGATTGTGGATTCTATTGGCCCAATATATTCAAGGATAGCTTCGAATGGTATAAACGATGCACCCAATGCCAGAAGGAAGGTAACATTGGCAAGATAAATGAGATGCCCATGACACCAGTCATGCCCGTGGAAGTATTTGACATATGGGGCATGGACTTCATGGGGCCGTTGCCCAATTCAAGAGGTAATCTCTACATATTATTGGCAGTAGACTACATTTCTAAATGGGTGGAAGCCAAGGCAACATCAACCAATGACTCAAAGGTGGTTGTGGAGTTTCTCAAGAGCAATATCTTTAGCCGGTTTGGTGTGCCAAGGGCAATCATTAGTGATCAAGGAACATACTTCTGCAATGGAGCTGTAAAATGATTGATGAGTAGATATGGAATACATCACAGGATTTCGAATGCTTATCATCCTCAAGCAAATGGACAAGCTGAATTGTCTAATCGCATTGTGAATGTTGTATTGAGGAAGACAGTTAGTCCAACGGGGAAGGATTGGAGTTTACGTCTTGAGGATGCATTGTGGGCATACAGGACGGCATTCAAAACCCCATTTGGCATATCGCCATACAGAATGGTCTTTGGCAAGATGTGCCATTTACCCGTGGAAATAGAGCATCGAGCGTATTGGGTAGTTCAGAAGATGAACTATGATTGGGATGAAGCTGGCCAAGCTAGGAAGCTTCAACTGCAGGAGCTTGAGGAAATCAGACTCAATTCATACGACAATGCTGTGTTGTATAAAGAGAAGATGAAGAAGGCTCACGATGCGCTGATCAAGGTCAAGAAGTATGCGCCAGGACAACAAGTGCTTCTATACCAATCCAAGTTTAAGCTCATATCAGGGAAGCTATCAACCAAGTGGGTTGGTCCATTCGAAGTGCAAGCCACATATCCAAATGGGGCTGTGAAAGTGAGGAATGCAAGATCGGGGAAGACTTTTAAAGTCAATGGAGAAAGACTGAAGGCTTTCTATGTCTAGGTCGTGGAGAAAGCAGAGGAATACTTGAAATTCCTCTGTGACATGGAACCTTAACTGGAGCAAGAAGGACGTCGTGCCCACGACGGTAACTGGGGCGCTGGCTAGGAGGCAACCTGGTATATTTTCTTTTACTTTTCTTTAATTTTCGCATAGCATTTGATTTCACATAAAAAAAAAACAAAAAAAAATTGGTGAGATAGGGATTAAAATAGCCACAATTTTAATTTTAATTTTTTCATTAAATTTAGGCGTATTTTAATTCCATTATGGGTAGAAATGTCTAACCATAGGATATAGTGTTCTTGCCGTGTGCATAGAAGTGTGTTGGTGAGTCGCAGGAAACAGGTATTGGGCAAGAGGAAGAATGAGGATTGGACACTTTGCTTTGAGCAAAGTGCGTGCGCAGGAGGGCAAGAGCGGCCCTCTGAGCTAAGCAGGTGGCTTGGGCAACATAGATGATGAGGCATTAACTGCCATGTCACGTGCGACGTGATAGCCGCACTCAATACCTACCCCTAGCCCTATAACCGTATGTCACCCTACTACAATTCTCTCTCCAACTCTTTCACTTCCCCACGTAAACCATCACTTCAAACCGCCATACACCACTTTCCCTCCTCAACCCCCCAATTTCGGACAATCTGCAGATTTTCTTTCCTAATTCTAAACCCTAGAATCACAATGGTATCAACCTACCCCAAGAACAAGCTAAATAAAATCCCTCACAATTCTATCTTGACTTGTTTGATAGCATAGCATTCTCTTTTCTCTTCACTTGCAGATTACTATGAAAAAGTTGTTATGTTGCCTTGACTAACTCTTCCGTGTTGATCATGTTTGAGTCTTTTATTCTTTTGTTTGTGTCTTGGGCAAGTTGTCTATGCACACTTGAGGACAAGTGTGGGTTAAATGTGTGCGCATGATGAGTCCATATTTTGTATCTTTTTAGTGTTGTTTTTAGGTAGTCTAGATCGAGTCTTTGTGTGTATTTTGTCTTGTTTCTATGTCTGGGAGGACATATCTTGGGCAGGAGGATATCTGCTGCCTTGCAGGTGGAAGTTGGCACAACAGGGAAAAGGAGCAGCATTTATGGAAGCAGGCCAGAGAGAGCTATATTGATCAAGACAGATAGGAGGAGTGTGGTGGTCAACATGTGAAGTTTCTCTCCTAGGTCTAGAAGGATAAGGAAAAGATGATCTAACTTAAATATCTTTCCTTATCCGAATAGATTTAGGACCCGCAAGGGATCTCTTAGAGATAGATGTGACTTGCCTTGTTGGGTTCGAGCTTATCAAGTGATACTTGCATCCCAAGGTAGCTCGTGGATTCCTTCCATATTAAGGACTAGAGGGGCCCAAACCCTAAGCACTGACCTATATAAATCGAAGCCCTGCTTCTGCATGCATACGCCGTCTTTCACGCTTATTTCCCTATAATTTAATCGAGAGTTTGTGAGGAGAAAAACAAGTCCTAAGGGCATACTTTATTTCGTACTTAGTTTATCGACACTTTTGGCCGTGTTTAATTCCTGCAAATACTTCGTAAGTTTTAATATAGTGTTTATGATTTTCTTCTATTCACATGTTCGTTACTTTATGATCATGACTAGCTAAGTTTTTATACTTGGTATGGGCAAGGCAGTTGAGTGTTAACTTATGCTTGAGAGGTCTAAGTTGTGCTAGATAATTGCATGCATGTGTTCCCATAATGTTAATGAGCTTGTTCCAATATGAGATAATATGAATAAGAGATTAATAGGCCGTTAATCACTTAGGATATATTAGATCGCCAATCAATTGAGAAGTAGGAGTGTTTTCCATATATTCTTGGTTAAGATCGATTGACATTAGAGGAAGGTGTCTACCCTATTGGGCTAGACGTGATGATTCCTTGTTGGGCCTTTCTAGAGATAAATGCTCCTTGGGCAAGAAACTGAACGATGACTCCGACAGAGGTATTGCCCAAGGTAGGGAGTCGGCGGTGCGTCGCCAACTAAGTAAGGATTGGTAAGGGAAGGGTTTGTTGGGAGCGTAACGAGTAAAAAGGGATCTCAGCATTCAAGTCCCATAACTAACGATGCATGCATGTAATGAATATATCTGCACCAATGACCAAGCAGAGTTTTCACTTAACAATGTCTAGATCCAGACCAAGTCCTTTTTATTATTGATCAAAGTTCCTTGTTTACTTTTTAGTGTTTATTGAGTTTTCGAATTGGGCAAGAGAGCCCTCGTGACCAAGATAGCAAAACCAACTTTTCTGAACAGGTGGAGGAGGTTTCAAGAGACAGTGACATTCAACTCCTTGTGGATCGATCCTGTACTTACTTGCTAACTATATAGCTGTGAGGATAGGCTACAAATTCATTTTGAGAGTGCGAACGACAGCCTCGTCAGCCACCCACTACGTGATGGGGTTTGAACATGCACACAACAAAATCCCATTGTTGATGTGGGTGCTCGTAGAGGACAAGCAAGCTTGGAAAGAATTTCCCTGGGGAAGTATATCACATCAAGCTCTGATGGACAACTTTAACAAGGTCACAACAAAGAGATCCCCCAAAACATCGACTGGATATCATCTGAAAGGCAACACACTCACCTTCATGGTAAGATTTCTCCTATTCATAGTACGATTTACATGAAAATTGTAAACTCATGTGATAAAAAATTTTTTGGTATTACAGGCATAAATCTTTTGCATTCTACCAGCTGTCGGGAAAATCAGCGGCATGAAGAATGAAAAGAATAAGAAGAAAATACCTCGATTCCTGAGGTACACTTATATCAAGAACAACGACATGCCACAAGGTCTTCAAGCCAAGGTAAAAATTTACTGAGTTGTTGAGCTTGCACGTGTACAATATTCTCAATATCATACTCATTGGGTTCAAAAATTGATATTCATGCCACGAGTTTAATTAGTTGTTGAGCTTCCATATGTATGATATTAAATTTTGACTGAGTTGTTGAGTTTGTGTGCGTACGATATCCATAATATCATACTTTATTTGATTCAATTTTCTAATTCATGCTAAGAGTTTAATAAGTTTTATTGCTTGCATGCTACGAGATTAAAATTGTTAGCCACTTCTCTAGTTTTGGAAGTCTATACGATATTACGATATTGGAAATACCGTACTTTATTTAAGCTTGTGTGTGTACGATATTCACAATATCGTTCTTTATTTGCTACAAGATTCTAATTCATGCTAGGAAATTAATAAGTTTTTTTGTTGCATTTGTACGATATACACAATATCGTACTTTATTTGAAGCAAATTTGTTATGCATGCTACGAGATAAAAATTGTTAGCCGCTTTTCTAGTTTTGAAAGTGTATACGATGTTACGATATTGGAAATATCATACATAATGAATCATTTGATTTACGGTTTATGATTGCCCCAATGTATGATATTCGTAATATCGTAAAAGTGAGTAAGTGCTGGTATAGTACAATTTATTTAATTAGTATCAGTTTTATGCACGACTAACTTATCTAATTTCTCATGTAGGACCTTAAAGCCGTGCTGGAACCAGGTAGGACCGAGTCGCAGTCTCCCTACTGGAAATCGCTTGAGCAAGATCCTAAAGGAAAACCATTTGCCTTCACTTACGATGTCAATGACACGAAGAACAAGAGGCCTTGCGAAAATGGTGGTGATTATGATGAAGGTCCCAAGTGATGTTGCTCGGCATACGGCTCCCCATTCCGCTGCAACAAGTCCTAGAATTCAAGGCCCACTCACCGATGCAGACAAAGCTTCATTGATCAAAGAGATCGGCGAATACGCGGGTGAGGTTGCAGCAAAGTGGGCTAGGCTAGAAGCAGAGGGGTTCTTCGAGGCCATAAGGGACGAGTTGGTTATTGGAGTTGGAGAGTATGTTTTTCAGAAGATTCTTGAAGTATGTGGTCCTCCTCCGGACCAAGACTACCCGGCAAGGATGAGCCAGCCATTCTAGCACAGAGACCTCCCACCATACGAGCATGATGAGCAGCAGCCATCCACACACTCGGACCATGCAGCAGTAGTGGAGCATGAAGCACCAGTGTAGATTAAAGAACCTGTTTTGGAGGATGCAACAACTGATCCAGTTGCAACGAAGGATGCAGTAGCAGCGCAAGATGCACCAACGCCAGATCCAGCAGCAGACAATGATGAACAAGAGGATGCTGGGGATGCCGAGGATGCACTCGAGGATGTCGGGAATGGGACTGAGCCAAACAACAAACTGGTAAAGGAAATGCATGTCGAGAAATAGACAATGCATAAACATGTATCTTCTGCGTGTGTGATGGTGAAAAACAAATTTCCTTATTTCTGTTTTTTTCTCACTTAAACAAATTTCCTTATTTCTGTGTTGTAAATTTAGCGGTACGAATAATTCTACTTCGTACCACTTTTAGTACGACTATCATGAATTTCATAACATGATCATTGATATCTTTTGTCATTCTTGTAACGAGATTAATATAACTCGTAGCAAGAATGACAAATTTTGTCATGATATTGATATAAAATCGTAACACACGCAATCATTTCGTTACAACAAGAGCGATGTTCGAAAAAACTTTGTTATGATTTTCATGAATCTCGTAACAAAAGTTCTCTAATATTGTTACAAATTCGATGAATATTGTAGCACAAATTAATCATCATGGTATGGCGGACAACCGCTCTTGCTACGACTTTTGTATCATGTTACGATATTCACATAAATCGTAACAAGTTTGGTTGTATAAAGTTACGATATTCATATAAATCATATCATATGAAACAACTAGTAGTGCCATTGATTTGCATTGTTACATCTTTCCCAGAGGTCTACCTGCCAAGGACAACTTCCTCAAACAGAAGATGAGAAATACTACACATAGCAGCAACATCGGAAGCTGCAGCACTTGATATTCCGGACGATGGTCCGACCTTTGATCTACACCTGGTACGACTTACATAAATTCATAGCATACGAGTTACATAAAATTATAAAAATATTAGAGTTTAACATTTTATAAGCAGGATCTTACACAGCATGGTACCCAACAAGATGTCAGTGACACACAAATGAATGTTGCATATGACTTTTTGTTGGCAACCACATCTGTGCCTTTGCTGCATACTGTGACGCCAACAACAACGAAGGCTCGAAATCTTGCGCCAATGGGGTCGACGACCACATTTGGGGCCTCGGTTCAAGCTCCACAAGTGCAGGCACAAAATTTGAATGTCAGACCCATTCGGCAGAGATTCCCGTCAGCAGCTTGTCAGAGTCCATTCCTAGTTGATGATGTACGCCCAAGGCGTGATGGGTTTGAAGCATTCTTGAAAGATAAGACTGAAAAGTAAGTTTGAATTTACAAGTTTTATGTTACAAGTTTAAATTATACATTGCTAAATATAACAATAAAAATAGGAGGAATGTCGGATTGCTATGGGCAGTCGACACTGAATTCTTCGAGAGCTTAATAAATCCAGAAAAAATGTTGTACAACGATCACATAAACTGCTACTCATATGTTATGGTCGCGAATCCAACCTTCGTCGGCTTGGGAGATATTCACGAGAACGTTGTCATTACATCCACTGATTTCATGGTACATTACGATTATAGTAATATCGTACATGCTTTAAATTTTTATGAGCGGGTATGATGTTACAAGATTTATATAACTTGTAACATCATACTTTGAAATTTGAAACATCGTGTCTGATATCAATGTACGATATTACGATATTCGCAATATCGTACATCCTCTAAAGAATATCATCATGAACGATGTTACGACGTTTCTTATATCGTATCATCTTGACGTTTAATTCTTAAATCGTATCATCTTGACATTTTATTTTGTTTTGTCGTACTATGATATTCTTTCATCTGTATTCGTAGGATGCTCTGGAAGACGTATTTAATTCAATGCATAAGGCAAAGAGGGTAGGATTTGACCCATACAAACCTTCTGTATTTGATGTTCATAGAGAAGAGATTGTTCCAGAAGAGGAGCTCAAAAGGTTGGTCCACTTTGCAGAGTGCAGAATATCATGTTGGGGGCCGAACATGAAAGCATGGATCAACTGCGGAAAGGTAACATAAACTAATTCTGCATGATGTTGTTACGATTTACCTAATCTCGTACAATCGTAACATAATTTGTGGTACGATTTGTCGAATATCGTACTATCATATTCCTGAATACTAATGTTATTTGTGTATCTCTATATCGCATCCACTTCTAGTTTATCATGGTTACGTACTTCAGCAATCACTGGGCAACGATTGTCATGGATCTCGCAGCACAGCAGTTGTGGCTCTACAACCCCAAGTCGTGGCAATTTGAGAAGCACCACAAGGACAATAAATTGCAACAATTCCTGCCCATGGCCAGATTGCTGCCTCAAATAATTCAGAAAATTGGCTACTATGAAAAACATGGAATAGCTAATTTGAACTACACGCAGTGGCCGTTGTGCTTTTCAAGAGCAAACGGGAAGGGTATCTACAAGCAGAATGATGGTGTCAGTTGTGTTCTATACTCATTAAAGTATGTGGAGCGGTTTATATCAAAGAAGAAGCTGCCAAAGAGTCTGAAGAATTCAGCCGAGCTCAAATCATATCGCCACCACATAGGAAAGAGCATCTATGCAAACAGTACCGACGAAGACACGCTCCTAATAGAAATGGATTTGGAGTGAACAATTGTTAGGTTATTTTGTCTATATTGCTATATTGAATACTTGTTTTATTTTATATATTTTGCTAGTATTTTAACCAGGAATTCTCTATTATATGTACGCATTTCATAAAAAATACCTGATAGTATGATATATCCTGCATTTTGTAAGTATGATTGTTGTGATTTTTCTTTAAATCATATCACTTATTTTTTCTACGACTTGTACGATATTACATAATCTCGTATACAATTGTTTAATATTAGATAATCTCGTAGCAAATCATGTACAATTTTCGGAATATCGTAACAAGATACACGTGTAAAATTTAATCAAAATGAGTATGATTCTGCATTCATGTATGATTTAATCAAAATCATAACACATCAGGTATGATATTAAGAATATCGTATCAAAGTAAGAACATACAAAATATAATTGTTTGTACAATTTTAAGAATATCGTAACAAACTACATACAACCATTCATATAAAATAGTAGCGTTCTGACTACAAATTCTAAAATTTCGTTCCAAATAAAAGTCGTAGCAAAGAAAGATGGTAAATCCCAAACTAAAAAAAGAAGTATGAACATGATCATTCAAACCTATTTGGATCCTTGCATGTTGTACGAGTGTGGCCAGGTACACCACAAATGCTGCATTTCTTTTGTTTGCGAGGTTTCTTCGCACTTGTTTGGCTGCTATTCACTTCTTCTTCTACAATGCTTTCCAAAACAGTTTTGTATGTATTCATGTAGTGACCCTTCTGATGACATCTCGAACACACCATTTTCCCTGTTTTGCTAGCTCCGGACGGTATTCTTCTAGTACGTGGACGTCCAGCTTGTGTTGGATTTCCTGGCATTAAGATTGCCCTTGCTTCGACCTCAGATGGGACATGCCAATCTTCTTTATCAGGAACAGGCATCGCCTCACCCGCATACACATCTCACCACGTCTGAGTGGTATACAAGTGGTCCATGTAAGACAATGATGATTGCCTCATATGACTACAAAATTAACAAAATAAGCAAACGCATAAAAAAATGCATAAACGTGCTACGAGATTTCTCTATATCGTAACATGCGATGCAAAAACGTGCAAGTCTCGTAAAAGAAAATTGTGCCAGCATATTACAATATATATATATATATATATATACATAATCACATATGAAATAATTGTAGCCACGCTTTTGCTACGATATTCCTATATATCGTAAGATGCGATGCTAAAACGTGCTAATCTCGTAAAAGAAAATGGTGCCATCATGTTACGGTATATATACGAGTTGTATGTTACTCACATCAGTAGCAATCACATTGCTACGAGATACCTATATATCGTAACACGCGATGCAAAAAGGTGATAATCTCGTATGTGCCATCATGTTACGATATATGTACATCGATATATATAATCACTTCAACAACGAGTTTAATGATTATCATATCAAAATTCACCTTATAGTTGTTGACGCATGTGAGCATGGGATCAAGTCGAACTGAAACACGAGACATGAGCATTCCTTGGCAGCAACATCAACAAGGTAACTCCTCTGTCCAGAAAAAACCTTAAACAACACAGAAGAAATTGGTTCAACCCTAATTGATCGGCCAACTTCAACTGCCTTACCCAATCTCGTAGCAGCCCACGAAGTCAACTCCTTAGTTGAATCTCCAGTTAGAGTGTGGCGCTCGTAAAACCACTTCTGGAGCAACGTACGAACACTCTCCATAAGAGGACAAACAGACAATTTTTTAGCTCATCGCAATCGAGCATTCAACACCTCGCATCCATTGGATGTTCCATATTCATATCGTCGCACCGGACATTTCGAACGAGCCCATCTACAAGGACCCAAGTTTAATAGTTTTTTGTAAGCATGGGGTTCCATGACCTTCAAATTCTTCATATGCTCAACAAAATCAACAATCTTGTAGCTACTAGCAGCAAGCTTGAACAAGTCGGTAATATCGGTACCCCAAATCCTCATATTTTGCTGAATATGAAACGTACAAAGACCATGATTTGCTCCTGCAAAGACGGAAGACACATCATTCTTGATACCAAGGTGCTGATCGGACACAATCAATAAGTTATCCAGAGATCCAAATGATAGTTTAACACGACTAAGGAACCAAGTCCATGAGGAATTATTCTCTTTGTCGCCGATTCCAAAAGCTAAAGGAACTATGTGTTCATTATCGTCCTTTGTCGCTGCAACAAACAATACGCCTTTGTGTTTTCTCTTCAAATGAGTCGAGTCAATGATAATTACAGGCCAACATGAACAAAACGCTCTGATACATGCGGATAGAGCAAAAACCCAATATTCGAAGCTACCATCTGGACACGTCTGTAACTCGACCACAGAACCAGGATTTGCACGCTCTAGCATATTAAAATACTTCCCTAGCATCTGCATTGACACATACGATGTTACGATATAAGTAATATCGTACTACGGTATATACGAGTTAATTAAGCACTACTACATGAGATAAGTAACATAGATGACGAGTTAATTAAGCACTACTACATGAGATAAGTAACATAGATGTAACGATTTATATAAATCGTAACACATAATATGACATTTATAGTACGATATTCCATATGGTGAATGTGGATAAAATTTTATTAAAATCGTACTCGTATTTCATAAGTTAGTACAACTTCTTTCTGTTTTGATTATTCCATGACTGCACAATGTTACAATTTACAGAAATTCGTACTACACTACATACGAGTTAATTAAACTCGTACATGAGAAAAAACAATTAGATCCTATCCGTCTTTGCATGATGTTACGAGATTTATAACTCGTAACACAAAATGCAAGCAAAAATAGGGCAAAGAAGATATCAAGCAATAAAAAAATTACCTGAAACGACTCGTCTGCATCACCGTATGTCGAGCTAACTGCCTAGTTCCTCCCGAATAAAGCTGCATGATACTTCACATGAACACCATGTTCCCTCAACAGATGTCCTTGAATTTCTCTAGGTCTAAGCTCAACTACATCATCCAACTTAGGACTAAAGTATGAAGCTATGACTTTAGCAGACACTCTTGGTGGAGGATGATACCTCAAATCAGTCTCACATGTATGAAGTGATCATTTGTAGACTCTCCATGCTTTCCCAATTGCTTTTGCTCTCATAATAAAATCACATCTGTCTTCATATTTACATCGAACATGATACCTCCACTTATTTGACTTCTTTGTAACAAACTCCAAATTATTTTTCAATGATAGATGCTAATAACTTCTTTCATACGCGGCTTATTCAAAAAGAAGCCACCTACAACAAGTTCTTCATGAGCCAAATGATCTACTACAACTAAATCAGATGTTGAAAGCGTCGCATGCTCTGAAGCACCTGCATTAACACACTATAACATAAGAACACGTATAGATAGATAACAATTAATATTGTCTCTATGTTACAATATTCATAATATCGTACTTCATTGTTATTGAATGTGATAAAGTCCTAGTCGAGATTAAAAACATAGTACGGTAACTTTTTTTTAGAGTCTAGCATATGCGTACGCTGCTACGATATTAGGAATATCGTACTTGAAAGACGAAAGCACCTTATTAAGCCGAAGTATAAAAACATGCATAGACACATAAAAGTATATACTGTCGTTGTGATACGATATTAGGAATATCGTACTTTGATATTATTGAATACGATAAACTCGTACTAGAGATTCAAACCATAATACGATTACTTTGTATTTAAGGGTTATCATGTAAGTATGATAATACGATATTATGAATATCGTACTTTATTAGCGACCATTTTATTAAAGTCGTAAACGAAACACGTACCAAGAATGACCCACAACCAACTTGGATGTGAATTTTCTTCATTACATTCATTCGAAACATCTAATGGTGGCATCAAATCACGGTCTTCACTAACATAAACTTTAAAATCATCCCCCACCGGGTAAGCACCTTTATCCACATCATTATCCAAGCTCATGTTCGTATCACAATTACTAACATCATCAGTGAATCCTAACCCCAAAACTGAACAATCTTCATTAAAAACAATGTGATCAAAAGACGGCATCTCCGCACGCGCTCTAAGACGATTACTATGAGACACCTTCGGTAAGATTTCGATATCTTTAGGGTAAACGCTTACATGAATTGTAGGAACCTCTAACATTTCCATTAAAATATTCAACTCAAAATCATCTGTTACTTTCATCCTCATTATTTCACCAGTAGGAGATTTAACTAGAGCATCAACCTCATAAATAAACATAGTCTTGTCCTTCTTCAATCGATTCTCAAGCTTACTCAATAAATCTTGATACGTTATAACACAAGGTGGTATAGGTATATACTCTTTCCTTCTACCCTCATAGATATTGTGATTCCATACACCACCATGAGCAACAATTAAACAAGAATGTCTCGTCTGCATGAAATATAAGTTATGATATATATATATCGAAACACAAATTAGATACGACATACCAAAAATCGTACAATAAATCGTAAAACACATAATCACTTATGAAATAAGTAGCCACGCATTTGCTACGAGATTCATATATCATAACATGCGATGCTAAAACTTGCTAATCTCGTAAAAGAAAATGGTGCCAACATGTTTATATATATATCGTATCATACATAATCACTTATGAAATAACTGTAGCCACGCTATTGCTACGAGATTCCTATATATCATAACATCTGACGGTAAGATGTGCTAATCTCATAAAAAAAATGGTGCCAACATGTTACGATATATATATATATTATATCGTATCATACATAATCACTTATGAAATACTTGTAGCTATGCTATTCCTAGGAGATTCCTATATATCGTAACATGCGATCCAAAAGCGTGCTTATCTCGCAAAAGAAAATGGTGCTATCATATTACGATATATATATATATATATATATATATATATATATATATATATATATATATATGTATATACATAAACTCCTGCATGAGTACAACAAATATTTGCTACGACTGTATGACTTAAACAAAAATCAGACATGACTGTAAATCGTACAACTGCGACGAACAACAATTTTAACGATCTAAAATATCATACCTAAGCGAAATTCAACATCAAATCAAATAAAAAAAATGGAATAGTATTCAGTACCTCCATCGTCGTCTATAAAACGGACAAAAAATGTTCGATCGCCGGCGTCGGAGAAAAGCGATGAAAAGAGAGAAAACAAAGACGACGAAGAAAACAAAAAAGACATAGAAAGGAGAGAACAGAAGCACCGTTTGTCAAACCAACTAACACGACGAAGAAAAATGCAGAAAAAAACGCAGCTAGAAAAATGAATTCAAAGAGACAAAGAGAAAGAACAATAAAAGAGCTAGAAAAGAGAGAAAAAAAAATGAGAGAAGAAGAGAGAGAGAGAGTTGTGGGTTTATGAGATAGAAAATACAAAAGAGAGAGTGAGTGGTTGGTGAAAAGTAAGGGTATTTTGGTCTCATCAACTCAAACTTGACCTCTTTTATTGTAAATTAAGTTGGGGTACAACATTATTATTTTTATGTAGAGGGGGTCCATTTTTGTTAATGTCACACCCCGACTCCCGAGGTGCGACGTATGCAGAACATTAACACTAATAACCATCCATCGACTCAACTCAATAAGGGGATCATGCTCGGGAACAAGGGAATATTGACTGAAAGCGATAAAAGAATAGAAACATGCTTCCAAGTCACAACTAAACATCAAACGAGCATGTAATAATTTACATATCAACTCAAAGCGGCATAAGTATTTCAAATTCCCAAAAACACGAACCAACAAAAACTTTTAAAATGTATCGAGCACGTCACTCTTTAACCAACAGAATATCCAAATATCGTTTCAAAGTATATCAATAGGCATCATTTCTCAAACATTATTGCAGCGGAGACTTGACACAATCCCAAACAACTACATGTATGAAGATATGCAATTGTCAGTCAACTTTCGACTCAAAACAACACACCACCAAGCTGTCCGCTCCATCCTCATCCTACTAACCTGCACGTTTAGAAATACATGCAGGGCTGAGTAACACATGCCAAAAACTTTGAAACTTACTCTTAGAGCTATATCAATTGAACTTGCCTTACCGTAGCATCAGAAATATTTATGCAATGAAAACACTTTAACTTGTGAATGCAAAATCATTTTCTTTTTAAATAGACTGTAGTCATGTTTACTCAAACAGTATGTATCATCTACCACATTCTCTCTCTCTGTGCCGAGAAGTAGGCCTTCTTCTCGGACACTGTGACCGGCTCAACCGAAGCAAGGCTCACAGTCACCTCAAACAATTCATATACCACACGTGGGTTTCCTGCCTTTCACAGGATAGTAGTATCTCATTTAAGCAGATGATAAATCATACCAAACTCAAATTCACATAAAACGGCAAGTCAATTGAATTTAAAACTCACATCATAATAATACTCAATAACCAAATAAGGATAGCATTCATCGGAGTTTTGGTTTTAGAAAAGCCCACCTGTCTTCCGAAGACTTAGCTAGGCGGCTTACTCGTGAAAGTCCTCGCTACTTGTTCGTCCCACTCGGTCCTTCATAAATCGACATCGATAAAGAAATAAGACTCGATGTGTTAAAATGTAAAGTAGATGTTTGTCTCGGCTGGAGGACTTCTACTTGACTCGGGTCTCTCTAATCTTATTTTATCTTTTCTAAGTCGATCTCTTTCTCGACTTTCTCGTTCTCGATTCTCAACTCTACTCGGCTACTAATTACCTCATCTCATATTCTCGTTCTAAATCATTAATTATCAATCGATAAAGCATTCCTCGACAATTAATAACATAATATTTATCTCAACTTCATTTCTCGAATTTTTACTCGCATTCTCAACTCAACTAACGTCATATCACATTGTTCACGTCACATCAATTATATCTCATGCAAGCATTCTCTACAATTTGAACAATTCATTACATCAAAATCGAAATGTAAGCATTTCACTCAAGCATATAGATTCAATCAACATATCATAACTCAATGCGGTTCACACTTCAAGTCACATTAACAATTACTCGACATTACTCGACTCTAGTTCTTGAAACGACGTTAACTTCAATCTCATAAAAATAAACTCTCATCTTTTTAAATAAAATTCAATTAATAAGAATTCTTTTCAATTATAAACTCAAATATTCATTTAATATTTCTCGACTCAATATACGACATTATTTCAAAATACGTCGTCTTTACTCGAATACATATGCATATACGTGTTCGTACTATTATTTTATTATCTCATTTTAAACTCTAATTTAATTTAATCTTGACTTCTATCCTCAACTCATGACTCGATTTTTAACTCATCAATCAAGACTCGATAACTTCCTCGACTTTTTTTCAAATTAAAAAGATTTGAAAAACAAACTCAATTATTTACTCACGCGTCCTCAAATAATCAATACTCGACTTATTAAAAATAAACGAGCATTTAAACACTTCATCAATTAATAACTCGACTCTCAATCACATTACTCTTATTAATTTTCTTCTCATCTCTTAATATTTCTCATTTTAATTTAATGATTAAACATTAAACTTTTTACTCGATTTTAATATTTAATTAAATAACTCTTGCTCGACTCTATACTCATAAACTCCTCTTACTCGACTCAATTCTTCGCAAGTTATTATTTGCTTAACTCGACTTAACTCTTCGAATTTTTATTTATTAATTGATCATCAAAGCTCGACTCGAATCTTTATTCTCTTACTCCATCATTTCTTAATTTATTAAGGAATTATCTCTTTAATTATTTTATTTCTAACTTCAATATTTATCTTTATTTTAAAACTCCTCGACTAAAAAAAAAATTAAATAAGTAACTAACTCGACTTGATTAAATTTCTCATGCTCGACTTCTTCTAATATTTTTTTTCTCTTATCAAATAATCATTTATCATTTTTTTCTTTCTTTCTCGTTCAATTGAACGTCTTAACTTCAACTAACTCGACTCGCATTTTATACTCGACTTCCAACTCTATTTCTTTAACTCTAACTCTTCTTTTATTACTTGATTATTTCCTCCTCTTAATCTCAAAAATTAATTTCTCGATTTACTCTTCCTCTTAAACTCTAATTATTAAATAAAGAAATTATTTTCCTTTATTTTCTCAACTTAATGACTCATCATTAATTTAATGATTTTTTCCTTTTTATTTTCTCTTTAATTTTATTCTCAAAAATTATGAATATTTTATTCTTAAAATAATTAATTAATTTCTTTTAGAATTAATTTTAATGATATTCAAATCTTCAAGATTTCACCAAGAACACCTAGAACACACACTAGGCATTTCTTCAAATCTTCAAAAATTCATAATTTTTCACTAAGAACACCTAGAACACACACTAGGTATTTCAACTCAAAATTTTCGATTTTTAACACTAGAAATCTCATTTTCTTCACTTCAACATCTAGTACTCAAATTTACACACAACATACTCATATCATCAAAATTCATCAAATCATCAAATTATCACAAAATTTATTTTTCCTCTAAAATCATGCATATAACTCGATTTCCCCATAATAACATCATAAGAAATTTAAATCATCTAATACTCAAAATTTTCTCATGCTCATAACATCATCATAACATCAACTAAATAATCAAATAAAATTTCTTCCTCCATACTCAAAACTCACGGCACACCCTCAAAAAATTAAGGCATGCATTTTCTCAATTTTCATGCATATATATAATCATTCAAATCATGCTTATAAACATATACAAAACATTAAATCAACAATAAATCAAGAAATCGAATTTTTCCTCCTCTTGCCCTAAAATTTTCGGCTTCTACCAATTTTTAGGGGTTTTAATTTTTTTTTTCTCTTCTCTTTTAGTTCCTAGATAAATCTCTAGGCTCGATTTCTCTAACGATTTCCTCACTCGAATCTCATATCGAAATTCCTAGTTTGCCTATGCATAAATTTAAACCATGCATGCATCTTTCTTTAGGGATTAGATTACATATATACAATAATCAAATAAATTAACCTACTTTTAAGAAATTAAATCCAAACTCTCCTCTTGATTTCTTCTTGGCCGAAAATGGAAGGCTTGGAAGGCTCAATCTCTAGCTTTGATTTCCATGGTGGATTTCAGACATGACTGTAAATCGTACAACTGTTTATACTTACAACCTCAATCAAAATCCTATTTCTTCTTCTCTTACAAAATTGTTTTTATTTTTAGAAAATCCTCAAACAATTCATGCAATCATCATTCATTGCACACAAACATATTCTACAAACCATATGTCTAAATTCAAGCTCAATCTTCGTCAAACCATTCATGAAATTTTTGAAAATTCTTCATTAAATTCTAACATGATTTATACTTGATTCAAACCATAGAAACTTAATCCTAAGCATAAATAATCATGTTATAAAATTAGAACATCAATCCTCTACCTCTTAAAATTTTCGAAATGTTCAAGAATTAAAGAATAGGATTTTTGTTCGGTTGGAATTAAAGAGGAAGCTCTCACCTTTACGAATATGCAATTGGAATTGACTTTAATCGAGAATCGAACAAGTTACGGAACTTAGAAGCTTGAAGAACTTGAAGAAAAACTTGAAGATAACTTGAAGAACTTGAAGAACAAGAGAGAGAAGAGAGAAAAAGGGAGGGACGGTTTTTTGGAGAGAGTGTCACAGCCCCAAATCTCGAGGGACGGCAGAAGCCGGGGTGCGACTGGGGTTGGATTAAAGAAGCGGGGAAGAAGGGGGCTAAATGACTAAACATACATGAAAAAGCATCGATAAACCATGAACAAGACTTGAATATAAATAAGAAAGAGTTAATCCCCAAGGATTTCTCGACAAAAGTAAAATAAAGAAGCTAAGTTCATATTTACAGACTTAGACTACAGGGCATTGTTAAAAAGTACATCTCAAAAAGAAATTCAGAGTTAGGCAGCGGAAGGGTTCTAACTAAGCATCCTATCCTTTAACTCAACATCAACCGTCGCCGCTCACCGTCGCTTCAACCTGTACATTTAGAAAACAATGCAGGGCTAAGTACAAACGTACTTAGTGGGCACGATGCCGAAATCATAATCATAAATATAGATAAATATGGCATTTCATAAGCGTAGCACATCGGAGTTTTATTGAAAGAATCCGTGTCTACTAAACATTTTCTGACTTAATCTCATAAATCACTCGCGCGAGCATTTTCTGACTAATGTTACGTTCAATCTTGACCAATTCTAATTCACCGTGGCTGGTACCCCTCAACAGGATATCACATACACCACAGGTTACAAAGTGCACTAACTCTGGAAAGCACTTAGCAGCTAACTCAGAGCCGATCGTTAATTAATCTAATTAGACTAACTCTAAATCTGGAAAACACGAATGTTGACTCAGATAGGTACAAGAGAACTCACATAAAACATAAAACAGTTCATGCCATAATATCACTTTGAAAACACAGATATCAAAGCGATAAAGAAAGATTTTCCGAGCATTGCTCGTTTTATTTTGTATATAAAAGCCCACCTTGATTTACAGAACTTAAAGCAAAAGCTTCCAACTTTGGATCTTCTGTCCTTTCTTTACAGTTGGCTTCCTCCTTCATCGTAAAATAAACATACTTAAAAACGGGTCGTAAAGATAATCGATTAAAGAGAATCGAAGAAGTTTTAGTTGTTTCATTCTTTAGGCATTTGCACGCTTATTAGATTCGTTTTACTTAAACGGGAAATGAAACTCGTACCAATCTCGTTTAGAACTCGGAAGATCTCATACTCGACTCTCGGGTCAGTAGAGAAGGTAGTCGATATCTTAATACGACTTTATAGATTAAAAGAAACTAAGTTGGATAGAATCAACTTAGGCGATTTACTTTTTAGTTCATTGAACGATTTATGAAAAATCTCACTTATTACTTCTTTAATGAAAGGATAAAAGATAAGATCTCGACTGGTTTTCATCACTCAAGATCATGTATTTGACTTTAGGGTCAGTAGGGAGATATTCATTAGATAAAACGGCTTAAACGATTGAAAGAAACTAAGTTGTGAACTAAACAACTTAGAAAACAAGAAACTGAATTTTCACTGCGCAGTCCAGTAACTCTGGAGGCTGTCTAGAACAGAGGATTTGGAAACAGGGGGTGAGCACTGTACCACTGGAAAGATTAGGATGTCTAGTTCGCGCTCCAATTTACGGATCACAAATCCGATAAACGAGCTGGAAGTTATTACAATTTCCGGCGAGGGTCGCAAAACTGCCGTGAAAACCCTAATTGCTTGATAGGTTTGACGTATAACGTCTTAGGTTCGTTCTAAGCTCTCGTATTCAATTTTTTTAGAAACTGTACTCTTAAGGCAGTCATCACGTACTTCCGTACGTGACGTACTCCTTCTCGAAACTCGCTCAAAAGCACGACGTTCTAACGTCGGATTTCAAATAACAAGTACTAAACCAACAAAATTTAAAACGCGTTCTAGTTCTCGACTATAACTATAGCCCATATTATATCAACTCGAAAGCTTATGATGTCAACTAGAAAGTTGTTCTAAATTCCATTATAAACAATAATATCAAACTAGAATTCCCATCCGACTTCTCAATTATTAGTTACGACTAAAAGTTCATCTCTTACGCGTTTTTCAAAGGTTGTCGGATTCCATTCAAATTTTACGACATTAAACTACGTCTAACGTGAATCATTTTCATGCATGCAAACATATCATAACATCATTATAACTCAACTTATAAAGTGATCTTTATCTCTTATGTTTCATTAAACATTTTTAGAAAATTCTCAATTAAATTCTATAATCAACTAACATGATTTGCAACATAATTTATCCAACAATTCATCACTTATATCAAACATGTGGAAACCTCTAATTACTCTATAAAATTCTGTTTTTATAAAGATATTAAGGGGATGATTTTCTTCCCCAATTAATTACATTTATTTACTAATCAACCTCTTATATCATCAATTAATCAATTGCAAAACAATTATCAACTAACATGCATAAACCCCTAAATTCAACTCAAATTCTAATTGAAATTTCACAAACACACATAGGGCTTTTGATTCCTTTTCATTCCAATCACTAATTAAACATCTATTAAACAAGAATCAACCATCAAAAGAAGAAAAATAAAAATCCTACAATATGCCTAAATTTTCGGTATTAACACAAGATTTAGGGTTCTTGGTTTTGATCAATTTTAATCCCTAATTATCCTATCTAATACATCCAATTTCATTATTCCAAGATCAAAACATCTATTCCAAAACCTTATTTTTCGATCAAAGAAGGAAAAAGAAAAGAAAAGAAATCCAATTGGATAGAATTAAAGAGGAGATCATTACCTTGAGTTCTTGTGAAGGAATAGATGAAAAGATGGATGAATGATGATCTAGGAGGATTTTCTTATTGTAGTTCTTGAAGAACAACAATGGTGATTGAAGAAATTCTTGAAGAGAGAGGGGAGAGAGATGCCGAGAGAGAGATGGTGAGGATGAGAGAGTTTGAGGTTGTTTTGATTGTTTAAGAGTTTTGATATGATGAAAGGTTTGAAAATGTAAAAAGTGAAAATTAGGTGTCATTTAACTAGACCTCATTAAACATGCATGTTCCCCATTAAATTAATAAAAAATAAATAAAAAAAATCGGCTGCATGCAGAAATTTTAGAAGGGTTACGGGTTTTTCCGGCGCGATCCGACGTTACGGAAAAACGAACGACGAAAAATGTTGCTTGGTACAAAAAATCGTCGCGATTTGATTTGACCTTAAATTCTAACATACGAACTTAATTGGAATAAAAAAATTTACAAAAATCATTTTGACAAAAACTCGGGACGACACAGTCCGAGTTTCATCCGGAAAAACATAAAAACGAACTTTCTCGAGCGTGTTCGTATCGTGATTGCGTGAAAGTAAAAATTAGACAGTTTTCCGTTCTGAGTTTACGAACTAAAAACTTTTCGTACGCGCTAACCCTAAATACAGTAGTCGTCTAGCTGACTTTTGTAATTTATTTTTAATAACGGATTCGATCGTTAGTCTTAGAATTCAAAAATTGTAAACTTAGGCGTGCAAAGCCATTTATTTAATAACCTTAAAAATTTTTTAGAACGTAAGGAATTTACGGGGCATTACATCCTACCCCCCTTACGAAAAATTTCGTCCCGAAATTTGCTTACCTTCGGTAAAAAGATGAGGATACCGCTCCTTCATCTTCTCCTCGAGTTCCCACGTGGCTTCTTCTTGCCCGTGATGGTTCCATAGCACTTTAACTATTGGTATCAATTTGGTTCTTAATTCTTGGACTTTTCTATCCAAAATCGATATTGGCTTTTCTTCATAGCTTAGGTCAGATTCAAGAACTACGTCTTGCTGACTAATGACGTGCTTAGGATCGTAAACATATTTTCTCAACTGAGAAACGTGAAAAACGCTATGAACACTTCCTAGGCTTGGCGGTAAAGCCAATCTATAAGCGATTGGTCCTATTCTCTCGAGGATTTCATAAGGTCCTATAAACCTGGGTCTTAACTTACCCTTAACTCCGAACCTAAGGATTCCTTTGGTCGGGGATATCTTAAGAAAAACTTTATCTCCTATTTCAAACTCAAGGTTGGTTCGACGATCGTCGGCATACGACTTCTGTCGGCTTTGGGCCTCCTTCATTCTATCTCGAATCTGTCGAATTATCTCAATCATCTCATTGATTGCATCTGGGCCTAAGTTCTTTCTCTCACCTACGTCGTCCCAATAAAGTGGCGATCTACACTTTCTCCCATACAAAGCCTCAAACGGTGCCATTCCTATTGTGGCCTGATAGCTGTTGTTGTAGGCGAATTCAACTAAGTGTAGAATTTCTTCCCAATTCGCGCCTCGGTCCAAAACCACTGTTCTTAACATATCGACCAAAATCTGAATCGTTCTCTCTGACTGCCCATCTGTCTGTGGGTGAAAAGCTGTACTGAAATTAAGCTCTGTTCCCAACTCTTTCTGCATCGTAATCCAAAATCTCGAGGTAAACTTAGCATCTCTGTCTGATATTATGACCTTCGGTATTCCATGCAGACGTACAATCTCTCTGACATACAACTAAGCTAGTCTCTCTGATCCATATGTAGTCTTAATCGGTAAGAAGTGAGCTAACTTCGTAAGTCTATCAATCATCACCCAAATCGCTGTGTTTCCTCTTCTTGATTTAGGCAAGCCTGTGACAAAGTCCATAGCTATGCCTTCCCATTTCCAATCTGGGACATCCAACGGTTGTAGCAATCCATATGGTCGTCGGTGTAAAGCCTTAACTTGTTGACATGCTAGGCATCTTTCTATAAACGAGGCAACGTCTCGTTTCATTCCATTCCACCAAAAGTTTCTTCTCAAATCTTGGTACATTTTTTGTACTTCCTGGATGTGCTGTGTAAGGCGTATCGTGAGCCTCGCTCAAGATTTCGTTCTTCAATTTGTTGTCGTTGTCAGGAATACAAATCTTGCCTTCATAAAGTATTGCATTGTCTGGAGCCTCAGAATATCCTTCCGGCTTATCTGTCCTTATCCTTACTCGTAACTTTTCCATTGACTCATCTTTTCTCTGAGCACTAACGATCCTTTCTCTCAAATCTGGTGTAGCTTCTAATGCGGCTATTTGACTTGTTATCGTTGCTGGCGTGTCAAGCACTCTGATATCCATCTTCTCGAATTCTCGTATTAAGGTTTCTTCTTCTACAAAAAGGCATCCTAACTTCGTTGGAGCCTTGCGACTCAATGCGTCTGCTACCACATTAGCCTTTCCTGGATGGTAGTTAATTCCACAGTCATAATCTTTGACTAATTCGAGCCATCGTCTTTGTCTCATGTTCAGTTTTTTTTGCTCGAAAAAGTACTTCAGGCTCTTGTGATCAGTGAATATCTCAACTCTTACACCATAGAGATGGTGTCTCCAAATCTTTAGCGCATGCACTGCGGCTGCAAGTTCTAAATCGTGGGTTGGGTACTCAACTTCGTGGGGTCGAAGTTGTCGCGAAGCATAAGCTATCACTCGTCCGTCTTGCATCAAGACACAACCTAATCTATTTTTCGATGCGTCAGTATAAACCACATATTCCTTGTTTGAGTCTGGAAGTGCTAGTACTGGTGCTGTAGTTAACTTTTCCTTAAGAGTTTGGAAACTCTTCTCGCACTCATCCGTCCACTTAAACTTGGTATCCTTCCTGAGTAGCTGCGTCATCGGGCGAGCGATTGTAGAAAATCCCTCGATAAACCTTCTGTAATAACCAGCTAATCCCAAGAAACTTCTGATCTCATTCTGACTTGTTGGTGTCTTCCAGTTGTGCACTGCTTCTACTTTGGCTGGATCCACCTTGATTCCTTCTGTCGATACTATGTGTCCAAGGAACATTACTTCCTTCAGCCAAAATTCGCACTTACTGAACTTGGCGTAGAGTTTCTCAGCTCTTAGTGTTTCCAACACTATCCGTAGATGTTCCTCGTGCTCCGTCTCATTCTTAGAGTAAATAAGGATGTCGTCAATGAATACTAGAACAAATTTATCCAAGTAGGGATGGAAAACTCTGTTCATAAGGTCCATGAATACGGCTGGAGCGTTGGTCAAACCAAATGGCATTACTAGAAATTCGTAGTGGCCATATCGAGTTCTAAAAGCGGTCTTAGGTACATCTTCAGGTTTGATCTTGAGCTGATGATACCCTGACCTCAAATCTATCTTAGAGAAGACTTCTGCACCCTTAAGCTGATCGAACAGATCCTCGATCCTTGGTAAAGGATATTTGTTCTTGAGAGTGATCTTGTTCAGTTCTCGGTAATCGATGCACATTCTCATCGATCCGTCTTTTTTTCTAACAAAAAGCACGGGTGCTCCCCAAGGTGAGACGCTTGGCCTGATAAAACCAAGGTCTAGTAATTCCTGTAATTGGATTTTGAGCTCTTCCAGTTCCTTCGGTGCCATTCTGTAAGGGGCTTTAGACTTAGGAGCTGCTTCTGGTTCTAAATCGATCGTGAAGTCCACATGACGATCCGGTGGCAATCCTGGTAGTACTTCCAGAAAAACATCTTCATATTCATTTACAACTTTTACATCCCGAATGGTCTTCTCGGCTCCTGGTTCTCCAACTAGGTACACAAGATAGGCTGTGGTACCTTTCTTCTTCATAATTTTCGTGGCTTGGAGGGCTGATATAATTGGTACGCCTCTACCCATTGAAATTCCGTGGATTTCGGTTGGTTCTTTCCCGGCGGCTGAAAAGAAATTTTTCTCTCGTTGCAGAGAATCGTGGCGTAATTCTCTGACAACCAATCCATTCCTAGGATTATATCTACGTCCCACATTATCATAACATTTAGGTTGTTCGCTATAACCTTATGAGTTCTGATTTCTAGTTCTAGGTTAGAGCAAACATGCGTGGAAGTAGTGATCTCTCCTGAAGGTGTGGCTACTCTCATAGATTGTGCAGCTCTTACAGGTCTGATGTCTAAGTTATCGGCACACGAGCCAGCAATGAAAGAATGCGATGCGCTAGTATCAAACAGTATCTTAATGGGGATGTTGTGGAGTTTTCCCATACCTGCTAGATTGCCTTTTCCTTTGCGCTGACCGCTTTGTTTGATAGCGCATGCCCTCGCATTCTGTTGCTGCTGTGCATGCTGCTGAAACTGCTGCTGGTTCATAGGCGGCTGCTGCGACTGTGCTTGGATGGCTCGGAGAGGTACTGCTTGAAGCGGTTTAGGGCAGTCCTTTTTCATGTGCCCCTTCTGTCCATAGTTGAAACAGTTAGGGGTGCCTATCTGGCAGACTCCAGGATGGGCTCGGTTGCACTTCGGGCAGACAGGGATGGTAACCCTCCCTGGGTTATTCGCTCCCTGGTTAAAATTCCTCTGTTGCCCTTGTGACTGGTTCAGCTGATTATTGCCCATCCACGACGAGTTCTGCCTGTTCCCTTGAATGAACAACCCCGATTGGTTGTTTCCCTGACACGGCCTCTTGATATTGCTATTGTTGTTGGCAGGCTGCTGATAGCCCATTTTCTGTCCTCCCTGATTGTTGTAGCCCTGATTGTATCCTCCGCTACCTCCTCCGTTCCATTTTCTCTTCCCTTGGTAGTTGCTGCTGTTGTTGTTGTAGTAGCCTCGATTCTGATTCTGCGCTGGTGCTGACGCAGTTGGTACAACTTTTTCTCATCAGGCACGACGGCCTCCATTTCCAGTGCTCTTCCCAGTATGTCTGAATAACCTAGTCCTCCATGACTAGCTAAAGCGATTCCCAATTCATGACGTAAACCTCCCTGAAATTTCTTTGATAACTTCTCCTCAGTATCGACTAATGTCGGCGCATACCTCATCAACTCGCAGAACTTGACATCATATTCCGTCACAGTCAGCTTTCCCTGCTTCAGATTATAAAATTCAGCCTCTTTCTGTGCCCTATACGTCTTGGGGACGTACTTGTCAAAGAAAATCTCCTTAAACTCTTCCCACGAAAAACGAGCCAGATGCTCAGCAGGTATCACCTTCTGTCTTGCTTCCCACCAGTAATCTGCCGATCCCGTCAGTTGGAAAGCAACACACAACATTCTCTCCTCATTAGTGCATCTGAGGAGTTTGAAGATTTTCTCAGTCGACCTCACCTATAGTTCAGCATCGCTAGGGCTTCCAGTTCCATTAAACATTGGAGGGTTCCTTTTGAGGAAAAGATCCTCAATATCTCTACGGGGCGGTGGTGGAGGTGGTGGTGATGGTGACGGGGGTGGAGATGGGGATGGAGTGATATTCCGCTCATATTCCTGTTCTTGGTTATTTTCTGGCTGACGTCCACCACGTCCTCTCGGCCTTCCAGGTCTTCGACCTCTCCTGTTGTTAACATTTCTCGGCGGCATTTTCTTTAGTCTAGAGAAGAATTGAAAATTCTCATTAGTTTCCTTTTGTTAATTACACTTAGCACTTACTAGCTCGTTTTCAACTTAATCAAATTCATGGAACAACATATCGAACATAGCTTTGATATCATTTCATTAATCTTTTAACTTTCGAGTTAAACTCATTTCCTCGTTACACGAGTTCATTTAACATTCTAATTTTTTTTATTTCTCGATTCATAAGAAATTTTACTCGATTAAAAACCCTCTTTACGGGTCATATATATATACATCCAAAAAGAATATTACTTTTGCCTCCAACGAGGACTTATACAACAAAGGGTTAGACTACTATTAGTCTAAACTAGGCTGACTGCCTACTATTTACTGGGTGCACTAACAAGCTGCACTCCGTATCTACTAGTGTACTAGAACGGAAACGATTCATAAAATTTCGTATCCGCTAGAGTACTACAAAAATTAACTAGTTACTGATCCGACTTTATACAAGACAAAAAGCTATCACTACTACTGATATTTACCCATGTCTATAAAGCACTGCCTAACTAAACTGCAGAAGAAATCCAAAAACTACCCCGAAGCCTGCAAAATCCTAACAACCCTCCACTGGGTCCTCCTCCGGGTCCTCCTCCGGATCCTCCTCCTCGGACTCCGAACCAAAAACCAGCTCGAGTGCCTCGTCCACCCTCAGAGTAGAACCATCGTCAAGTGTAAGCAGGGTGGGTGAAGGTGCCTCAGAAACAGTCTCCTCCAAGTCGGAGACCAAGTCGTCCTCTCTGACCTCTCTTGCACGTTTCTTCATGGGAAGAAGGTGCTCGGGAACTGAACCTGAACCCGACTCGAACTCCTCCCTAGAACGGACCTTGGACGGTCCTGCCTCTATTTGCTGTCGGACTACTCCTCACTTCGCGCAGATCTCCTCGAGTGTCGTAAGTGGAGAAGGCAGCTCTAACATAGCGGCGAGCTCCGCGTCGATCTCTCGGTAGTCTGGTCCCTCTCTGTACAATCTCGTCTCCAACGGTCCCCTGATCCTAACACAAACGTCAGGCACAAACGGTGAAGACAACCCCAACAGTGCGGCTGTCTCAGCGTCAACCTCTACAAAACCCGGGCCTAGGATCAACTCCTCAATCTGCTGTCCAACCGGTGGTGACTCTGGTGTAACTACCGTCTCCTCGTCCTCCGCTGGCTGCTCTAACTCAGCCTCAGACTCCTCCTCCAGTACACCGTCTGGTGGCAACTCTAACAGAGCTAAGAACTCCGGGTCTAAGTCAAGCTCCTCAAGCTCCGTCTCGGCTGGAAAGTGACTGTAGGGGATGTGTGATTCTAAAGGAAGGGGAAGCATAAACCTGCTCTCAAAGAAACGCCTGTGCACACACAGGGCGAATCCAGCGTAGTTGCCGGTCGGCTCTGTGTCGTCGCCGAAAATCCCCAAGAAGTACCATGCCGCACGGTGCGCCCATCCGCGCCACTCGTCCGGTAAGTGCACGATCAAATCTAGTATCGCCTGACTCTCCCTGATCAGGTGTCGCACTAGGTAGTAGGCTGAAGAAAAATTACTAACAATCTGTCCCACATCCTCTTCTCCATAGTCTACCTCAAACTCGTAGTACTCATCCTGCAACATATCAACTATGGTGCGCTCGCACGAGGCCAAAGGCTGTCTCTTCCGAGCCGTAACACGAGTCCTAGCCATCCTACAAAAGTTTTAAGGTAACACGGATCAGTAACAGGTAGGAAAAGAAAATAACTTATCTTAACGAAAACATAAATTACAAAATGAATATCCCTTATTCAATTGTAACATCAACACTTAAGTCAACCACTTATTAAGACTTCTAGCAATTCAAGAAATTGCACTCGACAACACACACACACACACATATATATATATATATATATATATATATATATACGTAAAATTAAAGATTTTACTTTCATTTTTTTTTTCATCATATTATTTCTCATTTTAATTCTTCTATTTCTTTTATTTCTTAACTTACTAACTCTTAACGATTTTCACTTATTAAAACAAAGTATATTTACTTCGTTCATGTTACTTATTCAAAAGTAACATCCATTTTCAAAAGAATTTATCGCTTACGATTCTTGATATTCGTACTAATTGTAGTCGTCGCTCAAGACGAAAATATGGAATTTAATTCCATAAAAAGAAAATGAAATATAACTTAAGAATAATTTCCTGGAAAACTAAGTTCCAGTTGTCGTCTCGTTCATATCTTTCTTAACTCGAAGTCGAAAGCTTCTCGAACGTCTAATCGCTCCCTTCTTTTACTAACACGATTTATTGAATTATTTTTATTCATTTTATTTCTTTTCCCTCGCAGGAAATTCTTAGACGACAAGTTCGACTTTGCCGAATCTTTATTCATGTCACTAAGCGCACGTGACATTCATCAGAGGAAGTCCTTCTCGCGTTAGGGATCTCCTTTCGAAATCATTTCAAAACAACGTTTCTTAAAAACGTCTAAGTTCTCGAAGAACCGGAAAGTTCTTAAGTTCCACGTCTACGTTCTCATTTAACCGGGAAAATTCCTTAAAATCTGACTATATTCTCGTATCCGCATAATTTTTCATAAAAAAAGGAAATCATTGCGCAATTATTTTTCACATAAGATAGTACTTGTACTATCGCATAATCATGTAAGTATAAAAATTATACTTCTGTAAAATTCTCATTTTTAAAACACAACTTATTCTCGTTTTCAAATTTCACTGAATACTTGCTCATAACTTTCTTATTAAAAAGAAATCTCTTTATAAAATTCTTTCATTTTTCCTCGTTGAGTCGACGTAGCGGGCGGTTGAGTTGACTTCTACGTTCTCAATCTTACCATCATAGTCTAACTCTTATCTCATACATGGAAAGACGACTTTGATCCAGAGTATACACAAATACCATGTCTCATGACTTGAAAGAAGACTCGATATAGAGTACGAACGAATACTCTATATTATTTCTCGAAGGAAGACTTGTATACAAATACCACTTTATGATATTACTTAAAGAAATGACTCGTACTTGAAAGAATGACTCACACTAACTTATACTAGAAGATTGACTCAGAAGCAGAGCAGAAAACGAGCACTGCTCTGATACCACTCTGTCACAGCCCCAAATCCCGAGGGACGGCAGAAGCCGGGGTGCGACTGTGGTTGGATTAAAGAAGCGGGGAAGAAGGGGGCTAAATGACTAAACATACATGAAAAAGCATCGATAAACCATGAACAAGACTTGAAATAAATAAGAAAGAGTTAATCCCCAAGGATTTCTCGACAAAAGTAAAATAAAGAAGCTAAGTTCATATTTACAGACTTAGACTATAGGGCATTGTTCAAAAGTACATCTCAAAAAGAAATTTAGAGTTAGGCAGCGGAAGGGTTCTAACTAAGCATCCTATCCTTTAACTCAACATCAACCGTCACCGCTCACCGTCGCTTCAACCTGCACATTTAGAAAACAATGCAGGGCTAAGTACAAACGTACTTAGTGGGCACGATGCCGAAATCATAATCATAAATATAGATAAATATGGCATTTCATAAGCGTAGCACATCGGAGTTTTATTGAAAGAATCCGTGTCTACTAAACATTTTCTGACTTTTTCTCATAAATCACTCGCGCGAGCATTTTCTGACTAATGTTACGTTCAATCTTGACCAATTCTAATTCACCGTGGCTGGTACCCCTCAACAGGATATCACATACACCACAGGTTACAAAGTGCACTAACTCTGGAAAGCACTTAGCAGCTAACTCAGAGCCGATCGTTAGTTAATCTAATTAGACTAACTCTAAATCTGGAAAACACGAATGTTGACTCAGATAGGTACAAGAGAACTCACATAAAACATAAAACAGTTCATGCCATAATATCACTTTGAAAACACAGATATCAAAGCGATAAAGAAAGATTTTCCGAGCATTGCTCGTTTTATTTTGTATATAAAAGCCCACCTTGATTTACAGAACTTAAAGCAAAAGCTTCCAACTTTGGATCTTCTGTCCTTTCTTTACAGTTGGCTTCCTCCTTCATCGTAAAATAAACATACTTAAAAATGGGTCGTAAAGATAATCGATTAAAGAGAATCGAAGAAGTTTTAGTTGTTTCATTCTTTAGGCATTTGCACGCTTATTAGATTCGTTTTACTTAAACGGGAAATGAAACTCGTACCAATCTCGTTTAGAACTCGGAAGATCTCATACTCGACTCTCGGGTCAGTAGAGAAGGTAGTCGATATCTTAATACGACTTTATAGATTAAAAGAAACTAAGTTGGAAAGAATCAACTTAGGCGATTTATATTTCAGTTCATTGAACGATTTATGAAAAATCTCACTTATTACTTCTTTAATGAAAGGATAAAAGATAAGATCTCGACTGGTTTTCATCACTCAAGGTCATGTATTTGACTCTAGGGTCAGTAGGGAGATATTCGTTAGATAAAACGGCTTAAACGATCGAAAGAAACTAAGTTGTGAACTAAACAACTTAGAAAACAAGAAACTGAATTTTCACTGCGCAGTCCAGTAACTCTGGAGGCTGTCCAGAACAGAGGATTTGGAAACAGGGGGTGAGCCCTATACCACTAGAAAGATTGGGATGTCTAGTTTGTGCTCCAATTTACGGATCACAAATCTGATAAACGAGCTGGAAGTTATTACAATTTCCGGCGAGGGTCGCAAAACTGCCGTGAAAACCCTAATTGCTTGATAGGTTTGACGTATAACGTCTTAGGTTCATTCTAAGCTCTCGTATTCAATTTTTTTAGAAACTGTACTCTTAAGGCAGTCATCACGTACTTCCGTACGTGACGTACTCCTTCTCGAGACTCGCTCAAAAGCACGACGTTCTGACATCGGATTTCAACTAACAAGTACTAAACCAACAAAATTTAAAACGCGTTCTAGTTCTCGACTATAACTATAGCCCATATTATATCAACTCGAAAGCTTATGATGTCAACTAGAAAGTTGTTCTAAATTCCATTATAAACAATAATATCAAACTAGAATTCTCATCCGACTTCTCAATTATTAGTTACGACTAAAAGTTCATCTCTTACGCGTTTTTCAAAGGTTGTCGGATTCTATTCAAATTTTACGACGTTAAACTACGTCTAACGTGAATCATTTTCATGCATGCAAACATATCATAACATCATTATAACTCAACTTATAAAGTGATCTTTATCTCTTATGTTTCATTAAACATTTTTAGAAAATTCTCAATTAAATTCTATAATCAACTAACATGATTTGCAACATAATTTATCCAACAATTCATCACTTATATCAAACATGTGGAAACCTCTAATTACTCTATAAAATTCTGTTTTTATAAAGATATTAAGGGGAAGATTTTCTTCCCCAATTAATTACATTTATTTACTAATCAACCTCTTATATCATCAATTAATCAATTGCAAAACAATTATCAACTAACATGCATAAACCCCTAAATTCAACTCAAATTCTAATTGAAATTTCACAAACACACATAGGGCTTTTGATTCCTTTTCATTACAATCACTAATTAAACATCTATTAAACAAGAATCAACCATCAAAAGAAGAAAAATAAAAATCCTAAAATATGCCTAAATTTTCGGTATTAACACAAGATTTAGGGTTCTTGGTTTTTTTCAATTTTAATCCCTAATTATCCTATCTAATACATCCAATTTCATTATTCCAAGATCAAAACATCTATTCCAAAACCTTATTTTTCGATCAAAGAAGGAAAAAGAAAAGAAAAGAAATCTAATTGGATAGAATTAAAGAGGAGATCATTACCTTGAGTTCTTGTGAAGGAATTAGATGAAAAGATGGATGAATGATGATCTAGGAGGATTTTCTTGTTGTAGTTCTTGAAGAACAACAATGGTGATTGAAGAAATTCTTGAAGAGAGAGGGGAGAGAGATGCCGAGAGAGAGATGGTGAGGATGAGAGAGTTTGAGGTTGTTTTGATTGTTTAAGAGTTTTGATATGATGAAAGGTTTGAAAATGTAAAAAGTGAAAATTAGGTGTCATTTAACTAGACCTCATTAAACATGCATGTTCCCCACTAAATTAATAAAAAAAAAAAAAAAAAAATCGGCTGCATGCAGAAATTTTAGAAGGGTTACGGGTTTTTCCGGCGCGATCCGACGTTACGGAAAAACGAACGACGAAAAACGTTGCTTGGTACAAAAAATCATCGCTATTTGATTTGACCTTAAATTCTAACGTACGAACTTAATTGGAATAAAAAAATTTACAAAAATCATTTTGACAAAAACTCGGGACGACACAGTCAGAGTTTCGTCCGGAAAAACATAAAAACGAACTTTCTCGGGCGTGTTCGTATCGTGATTGCGTGAAAGTAAAAATTAGACAGTTTTCCGTTCTGAGTTTACGAACTAAAAACTTTTCGTACGCGCTAACCCTAAATACAGTAGTTGTCTAGCTGACTTCTGTAATTTATTTTTAATAACGGATTCGACCGTTAGTCTTAGAATTCAAAAATTGTAAACTTAGGCGTGCAAAGCCATTTATTTAATTAACCTTAAAAAATTTTTAGAACGTAAGGAATTTACGGGGCATTACAGAGAGAGGAGAGAAGAGAAAGTGAAATTGAATTGTAATCTCAAGATATTTATCAAGAGAGAGAGAGAGGCGTTTGGGAGAGGGATTTTTAATCCAAAATATCTCATTTTACTGGTCTAATACTGCATACTAAAATCGATTAATTAATTTCTTAGAAAGTTACATTTTCGGCGAAAACTAATTCGACCAATAGATTGGAAATAATTTACTTAGTCAGAAAGGACGATTCAATTTCCGAAATCCATCGAAAAGTCGAGACGTGACAGTCCAAATTTCGCCCGGAAAATTAAATAAAACTGAATTTTACCAATAGACTCGTATCGCAAAATAAGTGAATGTAAAGTCAGATGCTTTTTCGATCTTAGTTCTCAAACAAAAATTTTATCGGGCGCAAAAACCCTAATACAGTAGTCGGTTGAACGACTTCTGGATTTTATTTTCAGAAACGGATTTCACCGTTAGTCTTAAAACTGAAATTCCTTAACTTAGGCGTGCAAAGCCTTAATTAATTATCAAATTTTTATTTTAGCGACGGGAGAAAAGGCTGGGATATTACATCCTACCCCTCTAAAAAAAATTTCGTCCCGAAATTTGCATACCTTCTTCGAAAAGGTAAGGGTATTTCTCCTTCATCTTTTCTTCGAGTTCCCACGTGGCTTCTTCCTACCCGTGGTGATTCCACAATACTCTGACCAAAGGTATCGACTTATTTCTTAATTCTTGTACTTTTCGATCCAAGATCGATAGTGTTTTTTCTTCATAACTTAAGTCGGATTCAACAACAACGTCTTGCTGGTTAATTATGTGTTTAGGGTCGAAAATGTACTTTCGCAATTGAGATACGTGAAAAACATTATGGACACTTCCTAGACTTGGTGGTAAGGCCAACCTATAAGCAACAGGTCCTAATTTTTCCAGAATCTCGTAAGGTCCTATAAACCTTGGTCTGAGTTTACCTTTGACACCAAATCTAATGATTCCCTTGGATGGAGAAATTTTGAGGAAAACTTTATCCCCAATTTCAAAGTTAAGATCTGTTCGGCGAACATCGGCATAAGACTTTTGTCAGCTCTGGGTTTCTTTCATTCTGACTCGAATCTGTCGAATGATCTCGATCATTTCACCGACTGAATTCGGTCCTAAATTTTTCTTTTCACCTACTTCATTCCAATAAAGTGGTGACCTACATTTCCTTCCATACAGTGCCTCGTAAGGTGCCATTCCTATCGTTGCTTGATAAGTGTTGTTGTAAGCAAATTCGACCAATGGTAAGATATTTTCCCAATTCGCACTTCGATCCAATACTACCGTTCTCAACATATAGACGAGGATTTGAATTGTTCTCTTAGATTGTCCATCCGTTTGGGGGTGAAAAGCAGTACTAAAATTAAGTCTAGTACCTAGCTCCTTCTGCATAGTGATCCAAAACCTTGAAGTGAATTTGGCATCTCTATCGGATGTTATTGACTTTGGTATTCCGTGCAGACATACAATCTCACGAACATACAACTGTGCTAATTTCTCTGATCCATAGGTAATTGGAATTGGTAGAAAGTGAGCTGATTTTGTGAGCCTATCAATAACTACCCAGATGGCAGTATTTCCTCTTCTAGATTTGGGCAAACCTGTCACAAAATCCATAGCTATATCTTCCCACTTCCACGTTGGAATACTTAATGGCTGCAACATCTCTTGTGGTCGTTGGTGTAAAGCTTTTACTTGTTGACAAGTCAAACATCATTCTACAAACGAGGCAACATCTCGTTTCAATCCATTCCACCAGAAATTCCATCTTAAATCTTGATACATCTTCGTACTTCCTTGGTGTGCTGTATATGGCGTATCGTGAGCCTCACTCATGATATCGTTTTTCAATTCGTCGTCATCAAGGATACAAAGTCTATCTTCAAATACGATCGCATTATCTGGTGCTTCGGAATAACCGTCCAATTTATCCGTTCTTATTCTTAGTCGTAGCTTCTCGATCGTCTCGTCCTTTCTCTGAGCACTTATGATTCTCTCTCGTAAGTCCGGTGTAGATACTAGTGCTGCTATTCGGCTAGTTATTGTCTTAGGTGTATCGAGCACTTCTAAATCCATCTTCTCAAATTCTTGTACAAGTGTTTCTTCCTCGATAAAGAGACACCCTAATTTGGTTGGAGTCTTGCGACTCAGTGCGTCAGTCACTACGTTTGCTTTTCCTGGATGATAATTGATACCACAATCATAATCCTTGACTAATTCGAGCCATCTTCTTTGCCTTATATTCAATTCCTTTTTCTCAAAAAAGTACTTCAAACTCTTGTGATCCGTAAAAATCTCAACCCTTACACCATAGAGGTGATGTCTCCAAATTTTCAACGCATGCACAACGGCTGCTAGTTCTAAATCTTGGGTTGGATAATCAACTTCATGGGGTCGAAGTTGTCGTGAAGCATAAGCTATCACCTTTCCTTCTTGCATTAATACGCACCCTAACCCGTTCTTTGAAGCATCTGTATAAACTACGTATTCCTTATTTGTTTCTGGAAGGGCTAACACTGGTGCTGTGGTTAACTTTTCCTTGAGTGTCTGAAAACTCGTCTCGCACTCGTCAATCCATTTGTACTTGTTTTCCTTCCGTAGTAGTTGCGTCATAGGTCTAGCAATTGTAGAAAATCCCTCGATGAATCTTCTATAATAGCCGACTAAACCTAAGAAACTCCTAATTTCGTTAGGATTTGTTAGTGATTTCCAATTGCGCACTGCCTCTACTTTGGCAGGGTCTACCTTGATTCCTTTTGTCGATACTATGTGTCCAAAAAACATCACTTCTTTCAGTCAAAACTCGCACTTACTGAATTTGGCATAAAGTTTCTCAGCTCTAAGCGTTTCTAACACTATTCGTAAGTGTTCTTCGTGCTCCTTCTCATTTTTGGAGTAAATGAGAATGTCGTCGATAAATACTAAGACGAATTTGTCTAAGTACGGGTGAAAAATTCTATTCATGAGATCCATGAATATTGCGGGGACGTTAGTCAAACCAAATGGCATAACTAGGAATTCGTAATGGCCATATCTGGTTCGGAAAGCAGTCTTAGGTATATCTTTGGGTTAGATTTTCAATTGGTGATATCCGGATCTTAAGTCTATTTTTGAAAATACACCTGCGCCCTTAAGCTGATCAAAGAGGTCTTCTATCCTAGGCAAAGGATATTTATTCTTGAGGGTGATCTTATTCAATTCGCGATAGTCTATGCACATTCTCATAGAACCATCCTTTTTCCTGACAAACAAAACAGGCGCTCCCCATGGTGAAACGCTCGGTCTAATGAAACCAAGATCTAACAATTCTTGCAGTTGGATCTTAAGCTCTTCTAACTCCTTTGGCGCCATCCTATATGGGGCTTTTGATTTGGGGGCCGATCCTGGCTCTAAGTCGATTGTGAAATCTAAGTGACGGTCTGGTGGTAAACCTGGTAACACTTCTGGAAAGATGTCTTCATATTCGTTAACAATTTTCACGTCTTGTATGGTCTTTTTGGTGGTAAACCTGGTAACACTTCTGGAAAGACGTCTTCATATTCGTTAACAATTTTCACGTCTTGTATGGTCTTTTTGGCTCCCGGTTCTCCACTCAGGTACACAAGATAAGCTCTGCAATTCTTCTTCTTCATCAACTTCTTGGCTTGTAGTGCGGATATTATCGTTATCCTTTTGCCCATCGAAATCCCATGGAATTCTGTCGACTCTTTTCTCAGGGGTTGGAAAGAAATTTTTCTCTCGTTGCAGAGAATCATGGCATAATTTTCAGACAATCAGTCCATTCCTAAGATTATATCTACATCCCACATTATCATAACATTCAAGTTGTTCGCCTTAACCTTAAGAGTTCCAATTTTCTAATTCTAGGTTAGAGCAAACATGCCTAGAAGTTGTGATCTCTCCCGAGCGTGTAGCTACTCTCATAGTGTGATTAGCTTGGACAGGTCTGATATCTAAGTTATCCGCACATGAGCCAGCAATGAAATAATGCGATGCACCAGTATCAAACAATATTTTTATAGGGGTATTATGAAGTTTACCCATACCTTCCAGGTTTCCCTTGCCCTTATTCTGCGCACTATGCTTGATCGTGAATGCCCTGGCATTCTGTTGCTGTTGGGCATGCTGTTGATACTGCTGCTGCGTCATCTACTGCTGCGGCTGTGACTGAATTGCCCTCAAAGGTTGGGGCTGGCCATACTGTTTCTACCCTACCGCTCGCAACAGTTTCGGGCAATCCTTCTTAAAATGCCCCTTCTGTCCACAGTTGAAGCAAACACCAGAGTTCGCTTGACAGGAACCGTAGTGTACCTTATTACACTTAGGACAGACAGGAATAGTGATCCTTCCTTGGTTATTCCCTCCCTGGTTGTTGTTCCTTTGTTGCCCCAGTGACTGACCCTACTGGTTGTTTCCTTTCCACGGTCCTGCTTGATTATTCCCTTGTACATTCTGTCCCGACTGATTGTTCCCTTGTCATGGCTTCTTGCCATAGTTGTTATTATGGTTAGGCTGCTGATAGCCTCGCTTATTACCACTCTGGTTTCCCTAATTGCTGTAGTGCTGATAGTAGCCACTGTTGTTTCTTCCTTCCCATTTCCGTTTCCCCTGATAGTTACTATTATTGTTGTTGTTGAAATAGCCTCGATTCTGAGTCTGGGTTGGGGCTGGTGTGGGTGTTACGACTTTCTTTTCATCAGGCACTACTGCTTCCATCTCTAGGGCTCGCCCTAGTATCTCCGTGTAGCTCAGTCCTCCGTGACTGGCTAGTGCTACACCAAGCTCGTGCTTAAGTCCCCCACGGAACTTCTTTGCGATCTTTTCCTCGATATCTACCTGCTCAGGCACATATCTTGATAACTCACAGAACTTTGCATCATATTCCATGACCGTCATCTTTCCTTGCTTCAGATTGTAGTACTCAGCCTCTTTTTGTGCTCTATAAGTCTTAGGCACGTATTTATCGTACAATGCCTCCTTAAACTCGTCCCAAGTAAAATGAGCCATGTGCTCCGCTGGTATGACCTTCTGTCTAGTCTCCCACCAGTAGTCAGCTGGTCCGGAGAGTTGAAATGCGACACACAAAAGACGCTCCTCATCAGAACATCTGAGAAGTTTAAAGATTCTCTCAATGGATCACACCCAAAGCTCAGCATCGCTTGGGTTACCGGATTCATTAAAAACGGGTGGGTTTCGTTTGAGGAATAGATCCTCAATATCACGACGGGGTGGTGGTGGAGATGGTGGTGGTGTAGGTGGAGGGGTTTCATGGCGTTCTTGTTTCTCTTCCCTTTCACCTCGTGCTTGCCGTCTACTTGGTCCCCTAGGCCTACCAGGTCCTCTTCTATTGTTTACTACTCTCGGCGGCATTTTGAAACTATAGACAACAAGAATTCTTATTAGCACTTTTGCTTAAAAAAAATTCACCCACTTAGTAAGATTTTTCCAATTCTAAACAAGTTTACGGAAAGAAATAGATGATAGCATCAATACTATTTCTATGAAACTTTTAATTTCGCAAGTTAAATAAGAGCAACCAACTAAACATGGTAAGAACAAACGTTCACTGGATCAAAGCCCACTCATAGGGTTATATATATATATATACGCGTCAAAAGGAGTACTGATTTTTGCCTCCAACGAGGACTTATACCAAAAAGCTAGACTACAACTAGTCTCAGCTAGGCTAACTGCCTACCTATCTATATACAGAATGCACTAACAAGTTGTATCTCTGTACCTACTGAAAGTACTAGAACGGAAACGATTCGTAAAATTTCGTATCCGTGTAGAGTACTACAAAAAGAAGTCTACTGATCTGAACTATGTACAAGACATTTCTAAAGAAAACTACTATATGTCTAAGACTCTCTGCTCAAAAGGCTGCGGTCGAGTCTGTGCTGCCCTCTACGGCCGGAAGCTCCTCGGAGTCCTCCTCCTATGGGTCCTCCTTAGGGTCCTCCTCCGGATCCTCCTCCAGATCTTTCTCCAGACCCTCCTCCGAATCCGTACCAAAGACTAGCCGAAGCGCCTCGTCAACCCTAATCGTGGTGCCGTCCATAAGTACTAGAGGTGGTGGCGGAGGCACCTCCGAAACGGTCCTCTTTAAGTGTGGGACTAAGTCGTCAAAACTGGTCACTACCGTCTGCTTCTTTGGGGAAAGCAGGTGCTCAGGGGGTGGACTAGGCACGTATGCCTCTGCAGAACGGACCCTGGATGGTCCTGCCTCAAACTGCCCTCGGACCCTCGTCCAGGACTAGGGTAGTTCAGAGGTCGAACCCTCATCCCCAACAAGTAAAGCGACCCCTGCAGGAACCTCCTCAAGTGGTGCAAGTGGGGACGGTAACTCTAACATCGCAGCAAGCTCTGCGTCAATCTCTAGGTACCCTGCTCCTGGAAACAACTCCTCGACGGGTGCAAGAACCTGTGGCAACTCTAATATCGTGGCTAACTCTGGATCCATGACAAAAGGCTCTGGCTCATGAGTAGCTAGGATGTGGATGTAGGGGTGGTGCTCGTGAACAGGAACAGACACCATGTACCTACTCTCAAAGAAACGCTCGTGTATGGCTAGAGCGAATCCTGAAAAGTCACCTGTTGGCTCGGTGGCGTCACCGACCAGTGTAAGAAAGTACCAGGAGACATCGTGTGCCCATCCACGCCACTCGTCGGGCAGTCGTCCGATCAAATCCGCTATATCCTAACGCTCTGTAACGAAGTGCCGAGCTGCGTGGTAACGTGCAGCAAAGTCGCTGACTATCTGTCCTATGTCGTGGTTTGGGTCTACCTCGTAGTCATAGTACTCATCCAAAATCTCATCTACCATGGGACGCTGTCTTAGGGGTCTGCTCTTCCGAGCCATGACGCGTCTCGAAACCATCCTACAATGTTTTTAAGAGAACACGGATCAGTAACTGGTAGGATAATAACACATCTTAAGGAATTCTTAAATTACAAATAGAATATTCCATTATTCAATTTGCAATATCTTTAACCACTTAATAACAACTTATCTTAAGCATCTAGCAATTTTAAGAAATTTCACTCAAACACTTAATAATAAAAAAAAATTCCGAGATTTTTTCCAACTTTTAACTTAACAGTTCTTAATTATTAAAACAAAGTTGACTCCAACGAGACTTTGTTCATGTCACTTATACGTATGTGACATTCATCTATAATAGGTTATGTCCTCCTTATTTCATGATCGCCTCTCGAATATTTTGGAACCAATGCTTCTTATTAGTTCTATGTTCTCAAAGAATCGGGAAAAGTCTTAGAGTAATAGTTTAGGTTCTCATGCTAACATACTTCTCAATCAAAAAGAAATTATAACTCAAATAATTTCACATAATATCACAAAGTATAACACTTGTACTTCAATCAATTCATACGTGGCATAATTTGTTCTTCACATGCTTGCATAAAATAAAATAAAAAATTCGCAAAAACGAAGCAACACTTCTGAAACTTTTCTTTCTTTTCTTCTTCGGTTGAGTCGACGTAGCGGAAAGTTGAGTTGTTGACTACATTCTTAAGTTTAGTGATACGAACTAAACTTTACTTAAAAGAAGACTCGGGTGCAGAGCATGGACAAATGCTCTGTCGGACTAACTTGAAAGAATTTTGGATGCAGAGCAGAAAACGATTGCTCTGATACCACTCTGTCACAGCCCCAAATCCCGAGGGACGGAAAAGCCGGGGTGTGACTAGGGGTTGGATTAAAGAAGCGGGGAAGGGAGGGGGGGATAACTGAATATATGCATTAACCAATAATAATAAACAAGATGATATCTATGAACTGATTCCATTAACAAAAGAGAGTCGACCTCGAAGGATCGCTCGACGAAGTTGTTTTTAGAGTAGCCTATGTTTAAAGTATGAAACTTAAACCGAAAAGTTATACAACAAAAAGTGAAGTAGTTTGCAGCGGAAAAACGTAGAATTGATTATACTATTCTTCTTTCCTAAAGTACGACCTCTACTCAACTTCCGCCGTCTCCGTCACTCAACATGCACATTTATAAATACATACAGGGCTAAGTACAAAAGCACTTAGTGGGCACAATGTCGAAAACATATCATAAGCTTATAGATTAATCAGGCATTCTCAAAGTAACGCATCGGGGTTTTTCATCAAAGGTCCGTACTTACTAAACATTTTTCCTTCATAAATAGCTTGATCAAGCATTTTTCTGTTGTTACGTTCAAATTGCCCAACTTCTGTTTCAATGCCGGGGGAGAGTTAACTTCTCCCGCGCACGTTCCTCACCGTGGCTGGCTACCCCTCAACAGAGTACCACAAACAATGGCTACCATGTACACTAACTCTGGAAAACCCTTCCGGTTAACTCAGAATCCGATCGATTAGTTGGCGAACCAACTCAAAATGGCACAAAAGAACTCACAAAAACAAATTCTTTTATGCACTGATAATCATTTAGAAAACATACTTATAAAGCAATAAGTAAACATTTTTTAGCAACGCTCACTTTATTTTGTTATATAGAAAAGCCCACCTTAACCGGTTACAGAACAAACTTCTGTCTTCGGTCTTCCGTCCTTTCTTCTAATTGTGACTTCCTCCTTCTATCGCAAAAAACATGCTCTAGTAAATCGGTCGAGACGATTAAAGAAAAAGCAAATCAAATTCGGTTAAGTCTTTTAGGCGTTTGCACTTTAACTAATCTCTTTTGGTTTAAAAGAAACGAGATTCGGATATATCTCGTTTAGAACTAACTCGGTTCCTTAATTGACATTTTATATTAGTTAAAGACTGAATTCAATAATGCTTAACGACTTAAAAATTCTTAAAGAATTAAGTTGAAAAGAATTCAACTTAAGAAAATGAGTTTTAGAAACTTTCTGCACAAGTCAGTAGGTTTGGAGCTTTTACAGACCAAAGTTTTTCGAAACAGGGGATGTGCCTTATGTCAAAAGAAAGACACGGAAGTCTACTTTACTTTCCAATTTACGGATCTCGATTTAGTTAAACGAGCAAAGAGTTATAGCCATTTCCGTGAAGGGTGGCAAAACTGGCCGAGAAACCCTAGACGTTTAAAAACTCGACGCACGTTTCCCTAGGTTTGATCAATGCTATACAACCTTTATGTGCACGAAATTTCCATCAATTTACAGTCAAGTCACACAATCATTTAACGTGAATACTTTCACGTTCCTCGATTAAAAATACGACGAGCAATTCTCGTCTTTTCAATTAACGAAAACACTTAGCAAATTTCGTTTCAATTTCAAATCACAACTAACTTCTAACTTCTACTTCATAACTTATATGAAATTATCATCAACTACACTCATGCTTATTAATCATCAATCAACTCAAATCAATCAACATATACTCATAATTTTTTTTAACACGTCGTTTTTATCGAGCAACGAACATCGTTGTCGATTTTTCCAAATATTTTTATAAAATCTAACAAAATCATACTAAGTACATATCATCATGCTCATCCATAACATATAAACCATAACATCAATTGATAACATATAAAGTCTCGTTTTCTCATTTCTTCTTTTACGAACCTACTTACTTTCTTCCATTTTTAAAGTTCTACTAATCCAATTCAAACCAAATTAGTTTCTATTATCTTTATACTTAACAAAGATCATATTAACATACTAACATCATTATAACTAATACTTAATCAATTCACGTCATTTTTATCGGTTCAAGAACTCGATTTTTCAAAGTTGTTAGTTAATTCTCAATTAATTCAACAACAAACCTAACACATGTACAATCACTAATATTCGATTAGTTTTCTCGTTCTACTTTTCTATCGACAATTACGTTCGATTCTTTGTCTCTTTCAAAAAGTTCGACGTTCTTAGATTTCATTCAAACTTTCCAATTATCATCATTAACTACTTAGATTAACTAATATGCAATCCAAAAGCTTATATCATAATCAAAACTAATTCTATCGACGATTCTTCGCCTCCAACGATTTCGTTTTTATTTTTAGAAAAATCTAATTTAATTATATGTTGAACCTTATGCTTCCTACTTCTCATAAATCATAACACATCATCAAAAACATAACAATCACTCAATCAAAATCCTTCTTCTTCTTCTCTTACAAAATTATTTTTATTTTTAGAAAATCCTCAAACAATTCATGCAATCATCATTCATTGCATACAAACATATTCTACAAACCATATGTCTAAATTCAAGCTCAATCTTCATCAAACCATTCATGAAATTTTCGAAAATTCCTCATTAAATTCTAACATGATTTATACTTGATTCAACATAGAAACTTAATCCTAAGCATAAATAATCATGTAATAAACTTAGAACATCAATCTTCTACCTCTTAAAATTTTCGAAATGTTCAAGAATTAAAGAATAGGATTTTTGTTCGGTTGGAATTAAAGAGGAAGCTCTCACCTTTACGAATATGCAATCGGAATTGACTTTAATCGAGAATCGAACAAGTTACGGAACTTAGAAGCTTGAAGAACTTGAAGAAAAACTTGAAGATGACTTGAAGAACTTGAAGAACAAGAGAGAGAAGAGAGAAAAGGGGAGGGGCGGTTTTTGGGAGAGAGAGAGGAGAGAAGAGAAAGTGAAATTGAATTGTAATCTCAAGATATTTATCAAGAGGGAGAGAGAGGCGGTTGGGAGAGGGATTTTTAATCCAAAATATCTCATTTTACGGGTCTAATACTGCATACTAAAATCGATTAATTAATTTCTTAGACGGTTACATTTTCGACGAAAACTAATTCGACCAATAGATTGGAAATAATTTACTTAGTCGGAAAGGACGATTCAATTTCCGAAATCCATCGAAAAGTCGAGACGTGACAGTCCAAATTTCGCCCGGAAAAATAAATAAAACTAACTTTTACCAATAAACTCGTATCGCAAAATAAGTGAATGTAAAGTCAGACGCTTTTTCGATCTGAGTTCTCGAACGAAAATTTTATCGGGCGCGAAAACCCTAATACAGTAGTCGGTTGAACGACTTCTGGATTTTATTTTCAGAAACGGATTTCACCGTTAGTCTTAAAACTGAAATTTCATAACTTAGGCGTGTAAAGCCTTAATTAATTATCAAATTTTTATTTTAGCGACGAGAAAAAAGGCCGGGAAATTACAGACATTTTAGTCATTTCAAGAAAATATCTTTTCTTGAAGCATCTCATCACTCAAAACTCATTAATTAAGCATTTAAACTCATTTTAAACGCACTTAAGGGCTTATGAAAGTTCGGGGTATTACAATTAATAAACTAAAAAAAATCAACAGAAGAAGAAGAAAAAAAATTAAAAAAATTAAAAGGAACAGAAACCAAAAAAATTGAAGAAACTGAAAACGAGAAAAAAAATAAAACTAAAGGAACAAGAAGCAAAAGAGTTAAAAAAAAAAAAGAAAAAGAAAAAGAAAACAATATACAAATGCTCCTAGAAAGATCCGAACTCGCGCACCCATGTTGTTGGGGTGGAGCACGCACTTCCACTGCATCAACACATGTTTAGCTAATATGCTTTGAAGTATACTTTTAAAACAACAGGTTTCCGAGAGTACAACCGCATACCAAAGTTTTTACCTCATAAAAATTGAATCTTGAACAATTCGATTGTGAAGACGACTCTTGAGATATGGTAAAGCGTTAGACCCTTCCACCTTTCCTTATGTATAAAACTACCAAGTTTGAATATATGAACTAAATAAGCATTTAAACTCATTTTAAACGCACTTAAGGGCTTATGAAAGTTCGGGGTATTACGGTTAATAAACTAAAAAAAAATCAACAGAAGAAGAAGAAAAAAAATTAAAAAAATTAAAAGGAACAGAAACCAAAAAAATGGAAGAAACTGAAAACGAGAAAAAAAAATAAAACTAAAGGAACAAGAAGCAAAAGAGTTAAAAAAAAAAAAAAAAAAAAAAGAAAACAATATACAAATGCTCCTAGGAAGATCCGAACTCGCGCACCCATGTTGTTGGGGTGGAGCACGCACTTCCACTGCACCAACACATGTTTAGCTAATATGCTTTGAAGTATACTTTTAAAACAACAGGTTTCCGAGAGTACAACCGCATACCAAAGTTTTTACCTCATAAAAATTGAATCTTGAACAATTCATTGTGAAGACGACTCTTGAGATATGGTAAAGCGTTAGACCCTTTCACCTTTCACCCTTTCACCGTCTCGCTTGACTTGTCCTACTTTGCTTTTTGGGCGTCCCGTTACACTTGTCCTAGTTCCTTTTTGAAAAATAATTAAGATAATTAGAGTCCAATTAATTTGACTAATTAGTCTCACTTTACACTTTTCAACCTACTTTTTTTTTTTGGTAAATAGGATTTTATTTCACCAAAAGTATGACAAAACTGCAACTTACAAACAAAGAAACCCCAACTCTCTAACCCCTAGTTTCTAAGCTCTTGATATATTTTTCTAATAGAGAAGGAGCTGTGATGCATTAGCTTCTCACCATTAGGTAATGCAACGATGTAATCTTGAGCTTCCAAAATTTTCCTGAGCATCCAAGCAGCCTGGCCTGTAATTTGCATCACTTTCCAATCACAATTTTTAATGTAATAGCCATGCATCCACTTAATCCAAATCACATCTTTTTTCTTCACCACATTCCACAATAATTTGCAAACTGCTGCCTAGCTCCAAATGTTCATGTTAGTGAGGTTCCACCCTCCAGCTTGTTTAGGAAGACACAAATGTTCCCATGAGATCAGATTCCGTTTGGTGAGGCCAACTCCTCCTATCCAAAGAAAGGAACGACATGCAGCTTGTATGAGTTTCAACACCTTTTGGGGAATGAGGAATGCCTTGCTCCATATATTCATGTTAGTGAGGTTCCACCCTCCAACTTGTTTAGGAAGACATAAATGTTCCCATGAGATCAGATTCAAAAGGTTTGAATGCTTTGAATGACTGTCTGAATTAGCTGCACTCTTCCAGCATATGAGAGCAACTTTGCCGACCAACACTCAATCCTTTGCATAATTTTCTGAATTAGGGGATGGTACTGAGCGATGGTAAGCTTTTTTGGGGAGAGAGGCACCCCAAGATATCTAAATGGAAGTTCCCCGCTTACCAACCCAAAATCATTGATGATAGCCCGCTGGACTTCTTCAGGCACCACTCCAAAATAAATCAAGCTTTTAATTGGATTTGCTTTGAGCCCTGATGCACTGGAGAATTTTTCAAATGCAGAGAGTAACTTCCTCATAGATTTGATGTCTGCTCTAGAAAAGAGCAGGAGATGATCCACAAAGCACACATGGATCAACTTGAACCTCTTACACCTAGGATGATAATAAAAGTCTTTCACAGAGTGTAAATCACTGAGGCATCTTGAGAGATACTCCATGCATATAACAAACAGATACGGTGAGATGGGATCACCCTGTCTCAGCCCTCGTTTAGCTTCAAATGGTTCAATAATATCCCCATTGATGATCACAGAGTAAGATACTGAAGCAAGGCAAGCATAAATCCAATTAACAAAAGAGTAGGGAAAGCCTAGCTCATGCAAGAGATGCTTAATGAAAGGCCATTCTACCGAATCATAAGCTTTCTGTATATCGATTTTGAGCATGCAGCGAGGATATACATGTTTCCTATTGTAGCCTTTGATCACTTCAGTGCTTAGTAAGATATGATTAAAGATCACCCTTCCTTTTATAAAAGCAGATTGCTTATCACTAATGATGGTGTCAAGAACAGCTTGCATTTTGTTTGTCAAAGCCTTGAAGATGATTTTATAGATCACATTGCAGCAAGCAATGGGTCTATAGTCTTTAACAGAATCACCTACAGCAATTTTAGGAATAAGAGTGATAAGAGTGGTGTTGATCAGTTTAGGGACAAAACTTGTCTTGAAGAATTCCTGCACGGCTTCAACAACATCTCTACCGATCTTGTTCCAGTTATGCTGGAAGAAAAAGACATTGAACCCATCGATTTTAGGCGCCTTATTCGGATTCATGTCAAACAAAGTTGCTTTGATTTCCATGCTGGTAAAGGGAGCAATCAACATCTGTTGCTGGTCCGGATTTAGTCTTGAACCTCTTCTAATAACCTCTTTGTCAAGCATAGGTAAGCTTGGTGATGCAGCTCCCATAAGATTCTTATAAAAATCTCCTCTCTGATTTGCTGTTGATTGGTACATCTCGCTCCATCAGATCTAAGTAACAATTTAATGGAGTTAGAATTAGCTCGGGACTTAGCATAAGCATGAAAGTATCTTGTATTGGAGTCTTCCAATTTGAGTCAATATACTCTAGATTTTTTGTGCCAGATCTTTTCTTCAAATGTGCTCCATTTTCCCAGCTCATGAAGTAAACAAGTTTCAGCCTGAATCAATTCTTGGTTCATGTTATCAAGAGCAAGTTGCCTCTGAGTAGTCTCCAATTTGTCCCTGGCCAAGAGAATTCTTTCCTAAATGTTTTGGAACTGATGGTTGTTGAGCTGTTTGAGGGGGGTTTTCATCCCTTTCAACCTGTACCAAATATTCAAAAGCTTGCAAGAATGATACTCCTTATTCCAGTGTTTCTCTAGAATTAGAGGGAATTGCTCATGCTCACATAATACATTTAGAAACCTGAACTGCTGCCACTACTAATCTCAATGTATTGTGGGTAATGATCTGAAATGCCACTTTCCTTTAACTCAACAGTGACATGAGGGTAAGTTTGGCACCATTGGAGGTTGGCCACCGTTCTATCAATCAAGGAATAAATCCTATTAGTGCCTTGTTGGTTATTGCACCAAGAATATGAGTTTCCTATAAATTGAATAGAGGTCAGGTTATTTTCCTCAAGGCATGTCTTGAAGTCTTTATATTCATTTTTAGTCACTTCACTGCCCTAGAATCGATCTCCATATGAGAGAATGGAGTTGAATTCACCACAAAGCATCAGAGGGTCAGTGGTGGCCCGAGCTATTTGGGAAATAAATCTCCACAAAGGTTTCCTCAATTCAACATTATTATAAGCATGCACTGCAACAAATTGGAATGATGCACTGGAAGCAAGATGTGTGATGTTGCAGTGCATTCATCAAAGTTGGTCTTCAAATTGACTTGCACCGTTTGATCATTCCACCCTATCCATATTCTGCCATTCGTGGCCTGAGAGTAGTTATTTATGAATTGCCTGTCACAGTCCCAAATCCTGAGGGACGGCAGAAACCGGGGTGCGACTGGGATTTGAATAAAGAAGCGGGAAAGAAAGGGGATGAAAGAATAGACATACATAAATGACATCATAATCTCTATGAACAAGACTTCATTATCAAAAGACAGAGTTGATCTCGAAGGATCACTCGAACAAGATCTCAAAGATTCTAAGTTATAAGTACAAAACTTAAACCCAAAAGTGATATTCTTAATTACAAAAGTGAGTCTAGAGTTTGGCAGCGGAAATGCAACTACATATATAGTCTTCTCCTATTGACAACATTAACTCCTAACTCAACCGTCACCACTTCCGTCGCGTCAACCTGCATATTTAGAAAACATATTCAGGGCTAAGTACAAAAGTACTTAGTGGGCACATTGCCGAAAACATAATCGTAAGTATAGATAATCAGGCATTTCATTTCTGTAGCGCACTGGGGTTTTTTTTCTTTTTAAGTGCTCGTGCCTACTAAACATTTTCGTTCTCATTTTCATAAAGGTTAGCTTTGCAGAGCATTTTTCATAGATGTTACTTTCAAATCTTGACCAGTCATAATTCACCGTGGCTAGCTACAAATAGCACTAACTTTGGAAAGCATAATAGCTAACTCAAAGCTGATCGTTAGTTAACCCCTTTTGATTAACTCATAAGGTACAAGAGAACTCACATAAAACATAAAACAATTCATGCCATAATTATCACTTTGAAAACACGATTATCAAAGCGATAAAGAAAAAAGTTTTCGAGCATTGCTTGTTTTGTTTCATATATAAAAGCCCACCTTATAGATTACAGAACTATTAAACGTGCTTCCGTTCTTCAATCTTCCGTCCTTTCCTTATGCTGACTTCCTACTTCATCGTACATAAAATATATCCTCGATAAGTTGTTGAGATGACAAAAGAAAACGGAAATCGAAAACGAAATCGAATTAGTCTTTTAAGCTCTTTAGGCATTTGCACGCTAAACTAGATTCTTTTAGTTAAACTGGAACGAGACTCGAACACATCTCTTTTAGAACTCATCTGGTTCCTTACTCGACACTTATGTCGGTAAAAACTAAAATCGATAGCTTACAACGACTTATAAGATCAAAAGGAAACAAGTTGAAATGAATTCAACTTAAGAATCTATGTTTTGGAAATTACTGTTCAGATCAGTAGGTTTGTACAGAACAGGCGATTGCAAAAAAGGGGGACGAATCTTATACCAAAAGAAAGGTACGTGTGTATAGTTTACTCTCCAATTTACGGATCTCAATTCCGATAAACGAGCTAAAAGATATGGCAGTTTCCGTGGAACGTCGCAAAACAGTCCGAGTTTAACCCTAAGGCTCGATAACTCGGCGCACGACTTCCTAGGTTCGACTTACGTTATTCCACTTCATTTTCCACGAAAGTCCTGACTCAATGCAGTCTACACGTATCCTCATACGTGTTGAACCCCTTTTCATTTCTCATTTATAAGCTCGACGTTTAAAACCTCGTCTCATTAACTACGCAATTACTATACCAAATTCAAGTTCTCGTTCAATTCCTAACTTCTCGATTTCGATTATAGCCTATCATTCTATAGCTCGGATGAACATATCGTCAACTACAAACTTGATCACTTATCATTAACGATCATTAATAATCAATTACTTTCTTTATTCGTCTTTTCTATCGTTACTTAGGATCGTTGTTTCGTTTTTTACCACAATTCCAACGTCATTAGAATTCAATCAAATTCTACAATCTTATTCATAATCTATCAAGAATCATATTCACGTAAACCATAACCTCAAACTATTATCTAATCTCGACTTATCGTCCGTCGTTCGTCTCTTACGATAAATTTTACGTTCTCCGTTTTCGTTCAAATTTTACGACAACGATTATCATCTAACGGGCATTAGTAACATGCAAATTATATTATCAAAATATTTAACGAGCTCTAACTTATCGTCACGTCTTCGTCTCTTACATTTTTCATTTTATTTTTAGAAAAATCTCAATTAAATATATAATCGTCCTCATGCATCCTATATCTCATTTCCATTAAACAATCGAGCATATCATAACATTTACTATCCTAAATCGAGCCTCTTTCGTCTCTTAGGTTTCAAATTTTATTTTTAGAAAAATCTAAAACAATTCCTAGAGTCAATTAACATCATGAGGAATACTAATCTATCATTCAATCGACAAAGAAATCGAGCTACGATCAAAGCCCCAATTTTTTTTTCCAAAATCGGTAAACCCTAAGACAAGAGGTTCTTGGTTTCTTTCTCTAATTCATCCATAGAACTCGATTCTAGACATCGTGGAACATGATTCGATCAAAGGACAACATGCTACTTCATTCCTCAAATTTTTGAAAAAAATGAAAATGGGGGAAACAAGATTTGTTCGGTTCAAATGATAGACGAAGTTCTTACCTTTCGTATTATGGACTCGGAAATGAAAATGATCGGTAGGTGGGAGACTTGAATGCTTGAGAAAAGCTTGAAGTTGAAGCTCCAATGGAAGATGATGAAGAAAATGAGAGTGTATGTGTGTGTAAGGTGGTGGCGGAAATGAGGTATAAGGGGGGGGGGGGGGGAGGTGATGACTCATTATAGTGAGTCATAAAGTGGAGAAAATATCCTACAAAGCATAGTGACTCGCTAGGGACATGTTTGGCGAGGAATTATTTTACGATAAAATCTTGCTTCCGGCTCTTAAACGTCGATTTAAAAGTCGAGAAATACTTTTCTAGATAGTTACGGATTCGACTAAATCTAATTCGTCCGTTAGATTGGAAATAATTTACGTACTCGGAAAACCTAATTCGTTTTTCAAAATCCGAGTAAAAATTGGGACTTCACGGTCCAAAATTCGTCCCGAAAATCATAAGAACTAACTTTCTCCGGTGAACTCGTATCGAAGAAAAAGTGAATGTAAATTCTGACGGATTTTGATTCTGAGTTTTTGGACGAAAAACTTACCGGACACGAAAATCCTAATACAGTAGTCGTTCGTCCGATTTCTGGAAATTATTTTCGGAAACGGATTTCACTGCAAATCTTAGAATTGAAATTCATGATCTTAGGCGTGCAAAGCCATAATTATTATTAACTTTTATTTTTTTAAAGACAGTAGAAATTATCGGGGTATTACATCCTACCCTCCTTGCGAAAAATTTCGTCCCAAAATTTGTTTATCTTCCTTAAACCGTTCGTGGTACTTCTTCCCCAACTCTTCTTCAAGTTCTCACGTGGCTTCTTCTTGCCCGTGATAATCTTATAACACTTTTACTAACCGTATCGAATTACTTCTTAACTTTCATACTTTTCGATCCAAAATCGATTGCGGTCTTTCTTCATAACTTAAGTCAGTTTCAAGATCAACGTCTTGCTGACAAAAACTATGTGTAGAATCGAACACACACATCTTCTGAAAATGAGATACACGTATAATAAACATTCCATAAACTTGGCAACAAAGCCGAAACTATCCATATTGGAAACTATCTTTTCCAAGATATTCACTAATCATCTAAATCTTTTGTCTAAGTTGATGCTTGACACGAATCTAACGATTCTCTCTAATGGAGATATCTTAAGAAACTTTATCTCCTTTTTCAAACTTTTACTCTGATTGTCGCATATACGTAAGACTTTCGTCTTCCTTAAACTCCTTTCATTCTGACACGAATCTATCGAATGATCTCGATCATTTCACTGAACGTATCTGATCCTAGGTTCTTTCTTTCATTTATCGTATTACAAAAGGCAGTTATCTTAAAACTTCTTCTTCTACAAGCCCTCGTAAGGCGTAATACTTATCGTAGCTTAATAACTATCGTTATAACAATTTGATTAATGGCAAAATATTCTTCCATTTCACTCTTCGGTCTAATACTATCGTTCTTAGCATTTCATCGAGTATCTGAATCATTTTCTCGGGTTGTCCATCGGACTGGAGGTGAAAGCGGTACTAAAGTTAAGTTTGGTATCTAACTCTTCTGCGTCGTGATCCAAAATCTCGAAATGAATTTGGCATCTCTATCTGAGGTTATCGAATTTGTGATTCTGCGTAGACGTACTATCTTACGGATATACAACCATGTTAACTTCTTTGATCCATAGGTAATCTGGGATCGGTAAAAGTGAGCTGATAATTTGAGCCTATGAAAACTATCCCATGGCAGTATTTCTTTTCTTACTTTTGGGCAAGTCTTGTCACAGAACCATAGCTATATCTTCCCATTTCCATTCTGGAATACTTAACGGTTGTATCAACTCGTATGGTCGTCAGTGTAAAGCTTTCACTTGCTGATGAGCTAAACATCTTTCTACAAACGAGGTAACATCTCGTTTCAATCTATTCCACTAGAAATCCTTTCTTAAGTCTTAAATTTGTTGTCATCGGAAATACAAAGTCTACTTTTTTTAATTTCTATCATATTACCCATTGCTTTGGAATAATCGTCTGGTTTATCCGCTCTTATCCTTATTCGAAGCTTCTCGATTGACTCGTCCTTTCTCTAGGCACTTATAATCTTCCTCGTAAGTCTGGTGTAGCTACGATTACTATTATTTGGCTTGTTATCGCTTTAGGTGTATTGAGCACCTCTCTATTCTTCATCTCGAATTCTCGTATAAGTGTTTCTTTCTTGACGAAGAAACATCTAAACTTAGTTGGAGTCTTGTGACTCAGCGCATCTGCTACTACATTCGCTTTTCCTAGATGGTAATTGATACCACAATCATAATTCTTAACTAATTCGAGCCCTCTTCTTTGTCTCATATTCAGTTCTTTCTGCTCGAAGAAGTACTTAAAACTCTTATGGTCCGTAAAAATCTCAACCCTAACACCATAGAGATGGTGTCTCCAAATCTTCAGCGCATGCACAACGGCTGCTAGTTCTAGGTTGTGGGTTGGGTATGCAACTTCATGAGGTTGAAGTTGTCGTGAAGCGTAAGCTATCACCTCTCCATCTTGCATCAAAACACAACCTAATCCGTTCTTCGACACATCTGTGTAGACCACGTATTCCTTATTCGCTTCTGGCAGAGCTAACACTGGTGCTGTGGTTAACTTCCCCTTGAGTGTCTGAAAACTCTTCTCGCATTCATCCGACCATTTATACTGGTTTTCTTTCCGAAGTAGTTGCATCATAGGTCTAGCAATCGTTGAAAATCCTTCAATGAATCTTCTGTAATAACCGGCTAAACCTAAGAAACTCCTAATTTCGTTTGGACTTGTCGGTGATTTCCAATCGCGCACTACCTCTACCTTGGCAGGATCTACCTTGATGCCTTCTGCTAACACTATATGTCCAAGGAACATTACTTCCTTCAGTCAAAACTCACACTTACTGAATTTGGCGTAAAGCTTCTCAGCTCTAAGCGTTTCTAAAACTATTCTTAAGTGTTCCTCGTGTTCTTCCTCATTCTTGGAGTAAATGTGAATGTCGTTGATGAATACTAAAACAAATTTGTCTAAGTATGGGTGGAAAAAAAATCGATTCATGAAATCCATGAATACTGCGGGAGCGTTAGTCAACCCAAATGGCATAACTAAGAATTTGTAATGGCCATATCTGGTCCGGAAAGCAGTCTTAGGTATATCCTCGGGTTTGATTTTCAATTTATGATACCCGGATCTTAAATCTATCTTTGAAAAGACTCCTGCGCCCTTAAGCTGATCAAAGAGGTCTTCTATCCTTGGCAAAGGATACTTATTCTTAAGGGTAATCTTATTTAATTCACGATAGTCTATGCACATCCTCATAGAACCATCCTTCTTTCTGACAAACAAAACGGGTGCTCCCCAAGGTGAAACACTCGGTCTAATGAATCCAAGGTCTAACGATTCTTGCAGCTGGATTTTTAAGTTCTTCTAGTCCTTTCGGTGCCATCCTATATGGGGCTTTCGATTTGGGGCCGATCATGGTTCTAGGTCAATCGAGAAATCTACATGACGATCTGGTGGTAAACCAGGTAATATTTCTGGAAAGACGTCTTCGTATTTGTTAACAACTTTCACGTCTCTCGGCTCCTGGTTCTCCAACTAGGTATACGAGATAAGTGGTGCAACCTTTCTTCTTCATCAACTTCTTGGCTTGTAAAGCGGATATTATCGGTACTCTCCTACCCATTGAAAACCCAAGAAATCCTGTTGGTTCTCTACCCGGGGGTCGAAAAGAGATCTTTCTCTCGTTGCAGAGAATCATAGCGTAATTCTCAATCAACTAGTCTATTGCTAAGATTATATCTACGCCGAACATTATATTACTTTCTGATTGTTTGCTATGATCTTAAAAAGACCCTAAGTTAAATTCTATGTTTGAGAAAAACTACGGGAGTGACGATAATTCCTCCTAAGGCGTGGTTATTTTTATTTTACGATTAGCACATTCTTGTCCTACTCTTATAGTGTCGACAGGCACTAGAAATAACGACTGTAAGGTTTTGGTATGAGGTAGAAGAATGACAAGGTAATTAAGAAGTTTGTCCTATACTTGCCAACTTTCCTTTGCCCTTATTGCGTGCATCTTGTTTGATCGCGAATGCCCTAACATTCTGTTGCTGTTGACACTGCTGCTGCATCGTCTGTTGTAGCGGCTGTGCCTGAATTGCCCTCAAAGGTTGGGGCTGACCATACTGATTCTGTCCTGCCGCTTGAAATGGTTTCGGGCAATCCCTCTTCATATGCCCTTTCTGTCCGCAATTAAAACAAACACCTGTGCCGGCTTGACAAACACCGGGGTGAGTCCTATCACACTTCGGACAAACAGGACTGATAACCCTCCCTGGGTTATTCCCTCCTTGGTTAAAATTCCTCTGTTGTCCTTGCAGCTATCCTTGTAGATTATTTCCCTTCCCCTGTCCTGATTGTTTATTTCCTTGTGGTTTATTCATTTGCCACGACTTCTTACCGTAGTTGTTATCTTTATTTGGCTGCTGAAAGCCCTGTTGATTTCTACTCTGTTTCCCTTGATCGTTGTGGAGCTGGTAACAGTCACTGCTACTTCCCCCTTCCCATTTCCTTTTTCCTCTATAATTAATATTATTGTTGGGAAGGTTTTGAGTTGAAGTCTGGGTTGGTGTTGGTATGGGCACTACTATTTTTCCTTTATCTGGCACCACTGCCTCTATTTCTAGGACTCGTCCTAGTAGTTCTGCATAGCTCAGTCCTTCGTATCTGGCCAATGCTATTCTCAGTTTATACTTAAGTTCTCCTTGAAATTTTCTTGCTATTTCCTCTTCAGTTTCCACTTGATCGAATACATACTTGTCATAATATGCCTCCTTAAAACCATTCCAAGTGATTTGAGCCACTTGCTCTGCCGGCATAATTTCCTGTCTAGTCTTCCACCAGTATTTAGCTGGTCCGGCTAGCTGAGATGCAACACATACTAGGCACTCCTTATCACTAAATCTAAGAAGCTCAAAAATTCTTTCTATAGAGCGTACCCAATGCTCAGCATCACTTGGGTTACTAGACCCATTGAAAACTAGTGGATTTCTTCTGAAGAATAAATCTTCAATGTTACGTTGCTGTGGAGGTGGGGAAAGTAGAAGGGTTACTTGATGTTTTTGCTTTTCTTCGTCTATACGTTGTTCTTGACCTCTATCAGATCCTCTAGGACTATCCGGTCCTCTTTGGTTGTTAACAACCATCAGCGACATTTTAGAACTATAAGATACAAAAATTTTCTCATTAGCACTCGCTTTTAAGCCTTCATTTACTCCCTAATCCTTTTCCCAACTTAACAATTTTACGTAAAAGAGAATAAATATTAACTTCGATTCTAGTTCTTTCAACTTTTAACCCTTCAAGGTTAAATTAAACTCTAGTTACACGAGTTCATTTGACATACTGGTTTAGTTATACGATTCATAAGAAACTTTCTTGTGATCAAAACCCTCTCACGGGTCATATATATATATACATAAAAAAGAATATTAGTTTTGCCTTTAACAAGGACTTATACAAAAACTAGACTACAACGAGTCTAAGCTAGGCTGACTGCCTACCTGTACAGGATGCACTAACATATTGCATTACTGTACTACTGGAAGTACTAGAACGGAAACGATTCATAAAACTTCGTATCCGTTGGAGTACTACACAAACTAGTTACTGATCCGACTATTTACAAGACAAAAGTGCTTCTGCTACTACTATGCGTCTAAGACGCCCTGCTCAACAAACTGCTGTCGAGTCACTACCGCCCTCTATGGCCTGCAAAACCTCGGAGTCCTCCTCTAGGTCCTCCTCTGAATCTGAATTAAAGATGAGCTGAAGTGCTTCGTCAACTAATCGTGGAGCCGTCCAAAAGTACAAGTGGTGGTGGTGAAGGCACCTCTGAAACGGCCCTCTCCGAGTCTGACACTAGGTATTCACAACTGGGCTCTACCGTTCTCTTCTTCAGGGGAAGAAGGTGCTCTGGAATCGTACTAGGATCGTACTCCTCCCTAGAACGGACCCTGGACGGTCCTGCCTCATACTCTGCTTTAACTCTGGCCAACTCTGAACAAACTCGTCAAGTGGTCTGAAGGGGAATGGTAATTCGATCATAGCGGTAAGATCCGCGCCAATCACTGGGTATTCTGCCTCTGAAACTAACTCCTCTGTGTCCTCACTAGGTACAAACACTGGGGGAATCTCTAACTGTGCGTCCATCTCTGGATCTATCTCCACATGCTCTGACTCTGAATCTGCTGGAAAGTGAGTGTAGGGAGGGTGCTCTTGAATGGGATATTATGCTATGATTCTGCCCTAAAAGAAACGTTTGTGTACTGCTAGAGCGAATCCTAAGTAATCACCCGTCGGCTATACGTCGTCACCAAACACTTCAAGGTAGTACCATGCCGTGTCGTGTGCCCAACCATTCCACTCCTCTGGCAGTAGTCTAATCAAGTCGAAAATAGCTTGACCCTCTGAAATGGAATGTCGGGCTGAATGATAAACTGCCAAAAAGTTACTAATTATTTGTCCTACGTCGTGTGTCGGGTCTGCCTCGAAATCTCGGTACCTATCCAATATCTGATCTGCCCAAGTACGCTGTGGTGGGGATTGACTTTCTTGAGCCATGTCACTACTAGAAGCCATCCTACAAAACTTTTAAGAAACACGGATTAGTAACAGGTTGGAAAATAACTTATCTTACGTAAATACTTAAATTACAAATGAATATTCCTTATTCAATTGTAATGTCTCCACTTAAACCGACAAACTTATCTTAAATACCTTAGCAATTTCAAGAAAAATTGCACGTAAACAATATATAGAAATAAAATTTAAAGATTTTATTTCCATTCCTTATCTTATATATTCATTTTACTTCTTTTATCTTCTTATCACATTCTTACTTCATTCTCCATTACTTTCTTTCTTTATTCTTTCTTACTTTCTTCCATTATTTCTTCCTTAGAGAAAATTTCTTAACGATTCTCACTTATTAAAACAAAGTACGTCTACTTTGTTCATGTTACTTATTCTAAAGTAACATTCGTTTACAAAAGATTCTGTCCCTCTCGACACTTGAATCTCATACTTATCGTGTTCTTCATTCGATTATGAATTATGAAACAAATTCCAAAAAGGAAATGGAATAATTACTGGAGAAATAACTTTAGAACCCAAGTTCTAGTTGTCGTTGGAATCGATCGATCGTTGGAAATTAACTACGATTTGTACTTGATTCGTGGTAATTATAATCAATCTCTTCTTGAAGTTCGAGCGAGGTGAACTCCAGCTGAAAACGAATTTGTTCATGTTACTTTTACGGAAGTAACATTCGTTTCTTTCATTTACTTTGATACAGAATTAACGTACCTTATCATTATTTATCTTATTTTCTCGAAGGAATTTCTTATCGACTTGCACCGTTTGATCAAAGTTGGTCTTCAAATCGACTTGCATCGTTTGATCATTCCACCCTATCCATATTCTGCCATTCGTGGCCTGTCACAGCCCCAAATCCCGAGGGACGGCAGAAGCCGGGGTGCGACTGGGATTGAAATAAAGAGGCGGGGAAGAAAGGGGATGAAAGAATAGACATACATAAATGACAGCATAATCTCTATGAACAAGACTTCATTATCAAAAGACAGAGTTGATCTCGAAGGATCACTCGAACAAGATCTCAAAGATTCTAAGTTATAAGTACAGAACTTAAACCCAAAAGTGATATTCTTAATTACAAAAGTGAGTCTAGAGTTTGGCAGCGGAAATGCAACTACATATATAGTCTTCTCCTATTGACAACATTAACTCCTAACTCAACCGTCACCACTTCCGTCGCTTCAACCTGCACATTTAGAAAACATATGTAGGGCTAAGTACAAAAGTACTTAGTGGGCACATTGCCGAAAACATAATCGTAAGTATAGATAATCAGGCATTTCATTTCTGTAGCGCACTGGGGTTTTTTTCTTTTTAAGTGCCCGTACCTACTAAACATTTTCGTTCTCATTTTCATAAAGGTTAGCTCTGCAGAGCATTTTTCATAGATGTTACTTTCAAATCTTGACCAGTCATAATTCACCGTGGCTAGCTACCCCTCAACAGGATACCACATACACCACAGGCTACAAAGTGCACTAACTTTGGAAAGCATAATAGCTAACTCAAAGCCGATCGTTAGTTAACCCCTTTTGATTAACTCATAAGGTACAAGAGAACTCACATAAAACACAAAACAGTTCATGCCATAATTATCACTTTGAATTTACGATTATCAAAGCGATAAAGAAAAAAGTTTTCGAGCATTGCTTGTTTTGTTTCATATATAAAAGCCCACCTTATAGATTACAGAACTATTAAACGTGCTTCCGTTCTTCAATCTTCCGTCCTATCCTTATGCTGACTTCCTCCTTCATCGTACATAAAATATATCCTCGATAAGTCGTTGAGACGACAAAAGAAAACGGAAATCGAAAACGAAATTGAATTAGTCTTTTAAGCACTTTAGGCATTTGCAAGCTAAACTAGATTCTTTTACGGAAACAGGGGACAAATCTTATACCAAAAGAAAGGTACGTGTGTATAGTTTACTCTCCAATTTACGGATCTCAATTTCGATAAACGAGCTAAAAGATATGGCAGTTTCCGTGGAACGTCGCAAAACAGTCCGAGTTTAACCCTAAGGCTCGATAACTCGGCGCACGACTTCCTAGGTTCGACTTACGTTGTTCCACTTCATTTTCCACGAAAGTCCTGACTCAATGCAGTCTACACGTATCCTCATACGTGTTGAACCCCTTTTCATTTCTCATTTATAAGCTCGACGTTTAAAACCTCGTCTCATTAACTACGCAATTACTATACCAAATTCAAGTTCTCGTTCAATTCCTAACTTCTCGATTTCGATTATAGCCTATCATTCTATAGCTCGGATGAACATATCGTCAACTACAAACTTGATCACTTATCATTAACGATCATTAATAATCAATTACTTTCTTTATTCGTCTTTTCTATCGTTACTTAGGATCGTTGTTTCGTTTCTTACCACAATTCCAACGTCATTAGAATTCAATCAAATTCTACAATCTTATTCATCATCTATCAAGAATCATATTCACGTAAACCATAACCTCAAACTATTATCTAATCTCGACTTATCGTCCGTCGTTCGTCTCTTACGATAAATTTTACGTTCTCCGTTTTCGTTCAAATTTTACGACAACGATTATCATCTAACGAGCATTAGTAACATGCAAATTATATTATCAAAATATTTAACGAGCTCTAACTTATCGTCACGTCTTCGTCTCTTACATTTTTCATTTTATTTTTAGAAAAATCTCAATTAAATATATAATCGTCCTCATGCATCGTATATCTCATTTCCATTAAACAATCGAGCATATCATAACATTTACTATCCTAAATCGAGCCTCCTTCGTTTCTTAGGTTTCAAATTTTATTTTTAGAAAAATCTAAAACAATTCCTAGAGTCAATTAACATCATGAGGAATACTAATCTATCATTCAATCGACAAAGAAATCGAGCTACGATCAAAGCCCCAATTTTTTTTTCCAAAATCGGTAAACCCTAAGACAAGAGGTTCTTGGTTTCTTTCTCTAATTCATCCATAGAACTCGATTCTAAACATCGTGGAACATGATTCGATCAAAGGACAACATGCTACTTCATTCCTCAAATTTTTGAAAAAAATGAAAATGGGGGAAACAAGATTTGTTCGGTTCAAATGATAGACGAAGTTCTTACCTTTCGTATTATGGACTCGGAAATAAAAATGATCGGTAGGTGGGAGACTTGAATGCTTGAGAAAAGCTTGAAGTTGAAGCTCCAATGGAAGATGATGAAGAAAATGAGAGTGTATGTGTGTGTAAGGTGGTGGCGGAAATGAGGTATAAGGGGGGGGGGAGGTGATGACTCATTATAGTGAGTCATAAAGTGGAGAAAATATCCTACAAAGCATAGTGACTCGCTAGGGACATGTTTGGCGAGGAATTATTTGACGATAAAATCTCGTTTCCGGCTCTTAAACGTCGATTTAAAAGTCGAGAAATACTTTCCTAGATAGTTACGGATTCGACGAAATTTAATTCGTCCATTAGATTGGAAATAATTTACGTACTCGGAAAACCTAATTCGTTTTTCAAAATCCGAGAAAAAATCGGGACTTCACAGTCCAAAATTCGTCTGGAAAATCATAAGAACTAACTTTCTCCGGTGAACTCGTATCGAAGAAAAAGTGAATGTAAATTCTGACGGATTTTGATTTCTGAGTTTTCGGACGAAAAACTTACCGGACACGAAAACCCTAATACAGTAGTCGTTCATCCGATTTCTGGAAATTATTTTCGGAAACAGATTTCACTACAAATCTTAGAATTGAAATTCATGATCTTAGGCGTGCAAAGCCATAATTATTATTAACTTTTTTTTTTTTTAAAGACAGTAGAAATTATCGGGGTATTACATTGCCATCTCTTACATATTCTACTAGCCACACTTTTAAACTTATTCTCTTTCACCCTTGTCTCCAAAAGAGCTGCAATATCTATTTTATTTTTATGCAAAAAGATCTTGATCTCTTTTTACTTGAGAGGCTTGTTACAGTCCCTCACATTCCACGCTATCATCCTCATGTTATCACCATGAAGAGAGGGTCCCCACCCCTTACAACTTCACTACCTACACCATTCACTTCACTAATAGGCTGATAAGAGTTTAAAACATTAACTCTATTCTCATTTCTTACCATAGTGCTCTTATTAGCAACTCTTCGAGGTATACTCCAAGACTCAATAATGGAGAAGTCATCCGGCTTTAAGATCGGTTATGCTTTCTCATGTACTCTCTCTCGTTGCTCAGCGTCATCTACTCTAGTCTCCTCAATTATATCAGTGGATTCCACACCAAAATTTTTAGGGAGTTCCACCACCTCAGTTTTAGTATACTGTTGCTGAGTTTGTATCTTTTTTGGTCTCCATTGTTGTTGTTTCATCACTTCCTGATATGTTTTAGGCTTCACTTTGGCACCACAATCATGACCTACTAAATGGCATTTCTTGCAGAACTGAGGTACCCAATCATACACAACCTTCTGCTTCATTAGCTTTCCATCACTACCCTCTGTTTGGACTGAGTATTGAATCGGTTGTGTGACATCTATTTCCACTAGTAGTCGAGCATAAGAAATTCTATTCTGGCTAGAAATGTACTCATCAGCATACAGTGGATTGCCCAAAGCACTTCCTATTCGGCTTAAAGAATTGATACCCCAGCAACTTAAGGGTAGGTTTGGGAGTTGGATCCACAATGTATAACACTTAGAATTTCCTTCTCGAAGCAGAAATTAGCATCCCATTCCTTGACAATAGCAAGCTTAGAGGCAATAGTATGGGGACCAGAGTAAAGAATCTCGTTTTTGTCTTCCATAGAATGAAATTTAACAACAAAATAGCCCTTATTATGCAAGCAGATCTCAGGTTTAGTTTGAATCCCACACTGTTGCATCAAATATGAGCTAAGAAATGTAATGGTTGGGGTATTTCCAATAACATAAAGGATCACTGCATATTTCCACTTCTCATTCTCCAAACCTATATCATGTTTATCAACCTACTTTTCTCTTCATCTTCTATGACATTCTGTATTCACACTCTCTCTATCCACTTTATTTTACTATTTGTACTCACCATTCACTCTCTCTACTCACTTATTTCACTTTAGTAACTCTACTAAATACAATTTTTCTCCCTAATTATTTTCTCCTTAATTTCCGTGACAAAAAAACTAGGACAAGTCAAGCAGGACGGAGAGAGTATAAGATAAATTTAATTAATAAAGAATTACACTACTACCCTTAAATTAATTATATAAGATATTATAGGCAATCCAAATTTTATAATATAAGACTATTTATATATCCATATAGATACATTAATTTGGCATAGAGCACTACCAACACATCTATCTTAAATTCAAAATTTAGGTTAAAATAATTAAATGTATATCCGGCAGATCTCTCAAATTGTATGAATCCTCCATAAATATTTACATTTTCCTAAAATATTTCCTCAAATTTACACATCCTTAAATTATTTTTATCACACAAATTGAGTTGGCCCCACTATTATTGTAAAATAATTGATGCAAAATAAGAGACATGTACTATGTATTTATAAAATAGGTGAGAGATTTACTATAGGGGAAACTTTTGAATTAAATTTAGGAGAAAAGTTTTGCTAACAGAATTCTCAAAATTTTGCTCCTAAATTTAATTCTAAAGTTTCACCTATAGTATTTTCAACCCCTATTTTACAAATGCATACCTATTTTGCATTAATTATTTTATAAAACTTGTGGGACCAACTTAATTTGTGAGATAAAAATGATTTAGAGCATTCCCAACAGTTCAATCAAAATCAATTTTAACTATAAATTTAAGCTAACATAAGTGCTAAAACGTTCATCTAGCAGATCTCCTAAATTGGGTGGCCTCCACAAAAATATTTACACTTTCCTATATTTCTCTTCAAATTTACACCTCTCTAAATCTTCTCATATCTCACAAATTAAGTTGGGCTCACAATGTTTATAAAATAATTAGTAGAAAATAAGAGAACTGTTGTATGCATTTGTAAAATAAGAGTTAGAAATATTATAGGGAAAGCTTTAAAAGTAAATTTAAGAGCAAAATTTTAGGAATTCTGCTAGGAGTATTCTAAAGAGGTGTAAATTTGTGGAAACATTTAGGGATGTATAAATATTTGGGGCATGTTTCTGTATAACAGGTCTAAAGTATACAACTGGGTCAGCCGGGTCAAACCTGACCTGAGTTTGACCTGCTGACTCGAGCTCCATTTATTAAAAAGTCGGGTCAAACCCAACCTGGGTTTGACCGGCTGACCCGCGCTCCATTTATTAAAAAAAAAATTAGGCGCTGCTCCTTTGGAGAATCGAACCCGCGATCTTGCAATAGCAAAGCTCTAAGTTGTAGAGAGAAGCTACTAGGCTACAACGTCTTTTGTACATTCACGCGTAGATCTCTTTATTTATAGTATTGAGCTATTACTTTTTAAAGCCTTGTTTTTTTTAAGTTTTTTCTTTTTTCTTTTTTTTTTCGTTTTTTCTTTAATTTTTCTTCTCCATTTTGTTGTTTCTTACCTGTTATTCATTTTATATGTTGTTTCTATTTTTTTTTAATTATTTATTCTTCATATTATCTTTTTTTCAAAGTAATTTTCATTTTTCCCATTTTTTCTTAATATTTCTTTGATTATGTTGTGTGCAATTATTCATTTTATTTATTTTTTAAAATTATTTATATTTAAAAAGTAATATTTTTAAAACATTACATATGTTAATATCAATGGTTATTTTTCATTACGATAATAATTACTTGATTGAATTATTAAAAGTACAAGATGTCATGAATAAAAGTAAATATTATCGTGAAAAAAAAGTAATATTTTTGAAACATTACATGTGTTCATGTCAATGATTATTTTGCATCACGATAATAATTACTTGACTGAATTATAAAAAGTACAAGTTGTCGTGAATGAAAATAAATATTGTCGCGAAGAAAAGTAATATTTTTGAAATGTTACCTTTATACATGTCAATGATATGACAATAATTACTTTATCAAATAATTAGAACTATACGTTGTCGTGATCAAAAGTAAATATTGTCGTGAAAAAAAGTAATGATTGTGAAACATTACCTTTTTTCATGTCAATAATTACTTTTTATCGCAAAAAACCATTACTTTACTAAATTACTAAAAGTACAGGTTTTTGTCAATAACAATAATAATTATCGTGAAGAAAAGTAATACACGTTGTTATTTGAGAAAAAGAACAATTGTTGATTATTTTAGAAATTAAATAAAAATATACTTGATGAACCCATACTTTTGTTCATTTTGTGTGTCTTTTGTTCGTGTTTTGTGTGTGTTTAGAATATGTTTTGTGTCTCGGATGATGCAAGTTGGAGGAAGTATGTGCAGGGCAAGACAGGTGGCATTGTGAGCATAATCTAGTGGAAATCTGCTGAAAAGGTCATGGGCAACTAACGATGCAAACGGGCAAAGGGCTAAAGCTTGTAGCTTGGGCAACAAAGTGAAAATTCAGAGAGAAGTTGCAAGTGAGGTAGTACCCTCCATATTTTCATGTCGAGCAGATAGTACCTGGAGTGGCGCAGATCGTGGGCAAGGCGAGCACTGACATGACCAAGACAGAGTGGAAGAAACCAAGGGCGGAGGATGTTACTTTCTCTCTAAGGAAGAAGATTAGCATGGAAACATTCCATGTTAATCTTAAAAGAGTCCGATCAAAGAAGAATTGGCCAAGGAGAAGGAAAGATAATCTAAATCCTAGCCGAGCAAGGAAAGAAGGCCGAACAAGGGATGGAGTCCAGCCAATGAAGAAGACTGACTTCAACCCTAATTCTCGCCTATATATATATATGGTTGATCTTCACTCTGTAATTATTAAGAATTCCGAGTTGTGCATTACTTCACGTTTTAGTTTGAGAGAGTTGTGAGGAAGAAACAAGTTGTATGGGCAACACTTTATATTTTCTGCTTTAGTTTTTGCTGGCTGCTATGGCCAAGACGTGTTGATAAAAAGAAAAGAGAATTGGAAATAAAAAATATTTAGTTAAGTTTCTTTTAAATTCAGTGTAGTAATTTTTATTGCTAACCCTCGGAAGTAGTATTGTTCTTTCCAAGTGGTGTTTTGTTAGTCAAGATTGCCGGAGTCAAGGGCAATATGGAAATAGCAGTTGCAAAGGAGAGTTGCACGAGTGATAACCATGGTCAAGATGGGCTGCATCTTAGGCACCAAGGCCCAATAAGTGACAACCGCCATCACATCAAAGGCGCGTGTCAGAAAGTACCCTAAAAAGCTGCACCCATCACTCCATTATCACGTCATGTCCCCTCTATCTCCCTTAATTCCAGCCGCAACCTTCCATCTTCCCTCTTTCTTCTCCACAAAAGCACCCATAACCACCTTTCTTCTCCATAATGATATCCACTCGAAACAAAATCAAACTAAACAAAATCTCTTCTGGTACCGAGATTGATCTTACCACTAAAAACCCCCCACCAAAATTTACTACCCGAAGGAAAATCATGGCGGAAGAAGCACCTACTACCACCATTGGTTCCACTATTCCACCTAGCCCTTTCTGTGGTGGATGTTGACCTTATAGTGAAGGATGAAGAGAATCCAACTCTCCTAGAGCAGCAAGAAGAAGTGGTGGTTTCTTGGTAACAACCGACCGCCACTGATCCTGAGAATGAGGGTACTGAGGAGACCATCGGAGGAGACAAAGGCTGTGACGACGAAGAGGAAGAAAAAGAAGAGCACGTGCAGCCGCTGAAGAGGAAGCGGGGTGTTGTTGAGCCTCTCCATCCAAGAAGGGGAAGGGAGTTGCCTCTGACGCTGGGTCAACACGACCAGCAGAGTCGTCGTCGGAGAAATGAGATCCTGCCGATTCTACCACCCAGACAAAATCAACAGCGGTGGAGAAGAGGGATGAATAATAAGAAGAAGATGTTGGGGGATAAAGGAAGAAGGTGATCAATGCCACCCCGATTAGCAAATTCAAGGTCAAGAAGACAGGGTTGGGATCGACATTGAAGAGACAACCATTGGGAGCGCCGACACCAAGAGGGGCATTGCTATGCCTAGGATTCTCGATTTCAAACTCTACGAGACCCTGGGTGTTGCTCAAGAGGTGAAGGACATGTTTAAGGGTATTGGCTGGGGTAAGTTTCTTGAGTGGCCAATGGTGGTGTATGAGGATTTAGTTAGGGAGATGTATAAGACGGTGAATGTTGTGGTCGATGCGAAGATGGGACCTGTGGTAATTAGTTTCAGCTTCATGGGCAAGGAGGTAGAGCACCACATCAACGAGGTGAATCAGATTCTGGGCATGATCGATGTTAAGGAGGCCAAGAAGAAGGAGTACATGGAGGCAAAGCAAGGAGTGCCCAATGATTAGGCTGCTGTTTGGAAGGATATTGGGACTAGGCCATACAAGGGTTTGGACAACAAAGGGTACCAGCTTGAGACCAATGCCCTTCGTGTATGTCATAGGATCCTTGTCTACAACCTGTATGGCAAGACTGATAGTGGGAACTCCTTGTCCAACAAAGAGCGATATTTGTTGTGGTGTATGCAAGACAAGATCAGGTTCAACTTTGTTGTGTTCTTGTGCGAGAATTTGAAGACAGTGATCACGAAGACAGGGCAGCGATACTCGTGTGGGCAATTTCTGATTGCTTATGCCCATGGGATGGATTTGCAGGAGCGGGTGAATCAGTTTTAAACCATGAAGGAGGAGCACCTCGACTTTGAGGCACTTAAGAGGATGAAGGATATCCAGCAAGATGAGAACAGGACTCCAGTCTTCATTGACTATACTGAGGTACAGGAGGTTCATCCCAAGCCCCTAGTCGCTGCCGTGATCACTAAGGAAAAAGCAAGTGCTAGAGGAGAGTTGCCCAAGGAAGCTGATCTGTTGACCAGGATGGAGCGTGTAGAGAAGCTATTGATTGAGATACGTAAAGCCCAGATTGAGATGCGCGATGCCCAGCATGCATTCTTTGCCCACCAAGGATTCAGGTATCCTCCTGAATTTGCTTCCTCTTTGTTTCCTCCTTATTTGTTAGTTTAGATTAATTAGTAGTTTAATTTGTTTTAAGTCTTTGTTTTTAAAGTTTTGTGTTTTTTGTTAAGTTTAGTGTTTGTTGGTCGAGAAGGATGGAGTGTTGCCCTTCACACGAGCATCTGAATTCCTTTCTTAGTTGAGTTTGAGTCTTGACCTACACTATACCCACTTTACCCAAAGCAAAGTGTGTGGGTGGAGGTCGTCTTTGTTAAGTTATGTCGAGTCAAAAAATTTGTTGTGTCTTGGTCACCACTTTACACACTTTGCTCAAAGCAAAATGTATGGGTGGGTTTTTGTTGTGTTGTTTGTTGATCTGCATGATTAGAGTTTTGGTCAAGATGAGTTTGTTAAGATTGAGCATATCGTATGTGGACAAGTAGGATGTATTTAGTCTTAAGTAACCTATGAAAGGATTTGAGCTTAATATGCTGTTAATATTTGATACAATATTTCTTTCTTTTTTTTAGTATGACCATGAGACTTGGAAATTCTAGAACTTGCCTCCATCTCTAGTTGAAGCATAATTGATCACAACACTTAGATGTTTTAGGCAGTTTTTTTGTTGATTAAGCCCACAGCAAAAAATGACCTACCTCCTTTGATTAGCCCCCTTGCGCTTGAATATAATTCTTTCTATTCACTAAATATAGCCTGGAGAATGTAGCCTACCCAGTCAGATTAACTCAGGTTTAGAGGAAAAAGGTAAGGAAGGAGGGCAAGAGGTATCACATCTTGGGCAAGACAACTGACTTTTGTAGGATGCTTAGCATGCTTTAATTTAGAGGTGTTATGAATAGGACTTAAAAAAAAAAGAGAAAAAAAAGAAAAAAAAAAAAGAAAATAAAAAGAAAAAAAAAAGAATTAAAAATTCCTAAGAATAAGTGTGCTAAGGCTCGGAGCTGTGGAAAGAATGAAGAAACTGGAGCAAACCTTGCTCAGAACTGAATTTGTTTTGACCATAACCAGTTCCCAAAATATTTCTTACCTTACGCCTTAAGCCACATTACAACCTGCTAAGACCTAATGATAAGTGTTGAGATTTGGTAGAGATGTAGAGCATAGGCAAGCCTATGGAATAACCTTGTTGATATTGGTCAAGAGCGTAAATACTTAGCCCAAAACACTTGAGAGAAGAGTGCTGAAGAGGATCATCCCTTATGCTCATAGATTTTATCTTGACTTGTCTAATGATTTTGCTCAATTGAAATTCTTACTTGATTTGACTAACTCTTTGATCTGCTAATTTGTTTTGAGTCTTGAGTCTATGCTTTGTTTTGCCATTTCCGTGTTTTTGAGTCTTGGGCAAGTTACTACACACTTGAGGACAATCGTGAGTAAAGTGTGTGGGTGTGATGAACCATTACTTGTGTTCATTTTGTGTCTCTTTTGTTCGTGTTTTGTGTATGTTTAGAGTTTGCTTTGTGTCTGGGAGTACACAAGTTGGAGAAAGTATGTGCAGGACAGGACAGGTGGCATTTTGGCAATAATCCAGTGAAAATCTGCTGAAAAGACCATGGGCAACGATACGATGCAAATGGGCAAAGGGCTGAAGCTTGTAGCTTGGGCAACAAAGCAAAAATTCAGAGAGAAGCTGCAAGTGAGGTAGTACCCCCCTCCCCCCCCCCCCCCCGCCTCCCATATTTTCATGTCGAGCAGATAGTACATGGAGTGGCGCAGATCATGGTCAAGGCGAGCACTGACATGACCAAGACAGAGTGGATGAAGATAAGGGTGGAGGATGTTACTTTCTCTCCAAGGAAGAAGATTAGCATGGAAATAATCCATGTTAATCTTAAAAGAGTCTGATCAAAGAAGAATTTGCCAAGGAGAAGGAAAGAAAATCTAAATCCTAGTTGAACAAGGGAAGGAGTTCAGCTCATAAAGGATACCGACTTCAACCCTAATTCTGGCCTATATATCTAGCTGATCTTCACTCTGTAATTATTGAGAATTCCGAGTTGTGCTTTACTTCACGTTTTAGTTTGAGAGAGTTGTGAGGAAGAAACAAGTCATACGGGCAACACTTTATATTTTCTGCTTTAGTTTTTTCTGGCTGTTGTGGCCAAGACATTTTCTGTTCTGCTGGAGTACAGTTCATCTTTTAGTTTTAATTCCAAGTATGTTTTAATTTATATCTTTTGCGTTGATTTCAATTTATATTATGTCTAACTAAACTCCTAAGCGTGGATTGGTGAGATGATTTGAGCATAAACCTAAACACTCATGAGGTCTAATTTGAGTTAAATAGTTGCATGCTTTTATTCCCGAAATACTTAGGGCGTAATATTAGATTTGGGAAAGATAACTAATCGCTTGATCACCAATAAGTTAAGGCGTCTAGATCACCAATAAAATTGGAGTCAACACGAGAGTGTCTATTGTGCCTGAATAGATATTAAGTATTGGAGAGCAGTTGGTGTCTTGGGCACCTCTTGGCTGATTTGTGTCTAAAAGAAATTAATACTTCTTAGGCAAGATAGTTGTTGAAGAGTCTTCGTGGCTGTCTTGACCAGGGAGGGGTTTTGCCTAGAGTGTCTCTGGTATAATCTAAGTTAAAAGGATAGATGAAGATTAGAGTATTCTAGTCGTGACTTCGTGGCCATAGGGCTCGAATTAATCTACTTGAAAACCGAATAGTAATTGCATGTGACCAAAATCTTTGCACCAATGACCGAGTGAGTGTTTATGTTCAATCATTCGATCCTAATCTAGGTCTCTTTTATTATTGACCAAGTTTCTGTTTAGATTTCAGTTACAGTTTTCAGCACTTGTTGACCCTGACAAGTGCAGTGAAGACCAAAGCCCTATTTTGCAACACAGGGTACGTGGAAGAGAGACTACGTCAATTCTCTTAGGTTCGATCCTGCTTACCGCTGGCTAGTGCCTACTGTGAGCAAGGAAATCTATAAAGTTATTTGTGCAAAGCTAAACGACGGCTTTGTCAATACTAAGAAAAAAGAATTATGTCAGAGAAAGAAGAAAAAGAATTCAAAAATAAAAATAAATAGAAAGAAAGAATAAAATTGAAAAAATAATTATGAAAAAGAAAGAAAAAGAATTATAAAACAAAAAATTAATTAAGAAAGAAATCAAATAAAATGGACAAAATAAATGATGAAAAAGAAAGGAAAAGAAAAAGAATTTAAAACATAATAAACAAAAAAATAATGTGGCTATGGGGAGTTGAACCCTCGCCAACTTACATTAGGAGCTCCATATACTGCGTGACAATCACTGAGCTAGCATTGTTACTTCGCTTATTCTTCTAGTAGCTTAATATTATTCAGGCGGATCCAGGTCAAATAGAAACCGGTTGTATACTATACAATCAGTATAGGAAAACGATTGTCTTAATATTTTTGTGGGGTTCATCCAATTTGAGAGATTTGCGGGATTCAATTTTTAGCACATTTTATGTTATTTTAGCTTAAATTTAGAGTTCATTATGAGTGAACTACTGAGATTGCTCTTAGAGTATCCACAACAGATCCCTTAAATGTTTGCTCTTAAAAGTACTCCTAAAGCTTCCCATATATTATTTGTAGACCCTATTTTACAAATGGATACAACAAATATCCTAGTTTTCATTAATTATCCTATAAAATTGTGGGTCCAACAAAATTTATAAGATAGGAAAAGATTTAGTGAGTGTAAATTTTAGAACAAAATAGGTGTAAACTTTTTTGTGGGGTCATCCAATTTTGGAGATATGATGGATAAACATTTTAGTACACTCTTAATTATGTTAGCCTACACTTAGAGTTAAAATTGATTTTGAGTAATCTGTTGGGAGTGCTCTTAGCCGCTAGTTTTTTCAACCATTTTAAGTTGCTAAACTGCAATCTACATGAAAGTTATGAAATATATAACTAGGTCAATTATCGTAATTTCGAATCATTAAAATACCAAACAACGATTCTTATCTTGTATCGAAATAGTTAAAGCTTGTATGTACATATTGAGCTATTGAAGTATATATTCTTAGGCTAGCCGCATCGCGGTCTCTAAGCCATGTCTCGAAGGGGTCTCGAGACCCCTACGGCTGGAGACCGCTGCGGTGCAGCGATGACGGGCTCGAGACCGACTTGAGCAGGCGCGTGTCTTACACGCGCGGGTCCGAAAAATAAAATAAATAAATAAATAAATAAATAGCGCGTGTAAACGGTTGAAACCTTAAAAATTCAACCGTTTGCAACGGCTACAAGCCGATTTTTTTTATTTAATTCTTTTTTTACACTATAAATTCAACCTCTCATCCCTCATTCATCCCACAAAAAAATACAACCTCTTTCTCTCTCAAATTCAACTATCAAATAATATCTTCATCGAGCATTTCATCTTTGTAGGTGGAATATGAAGAGACCGGCACCGACGACGAGGTCCTGGAGATGATGGTGGACGTGGAACGAGCCCTCCGTGCACACTTAGCGGCGAAGAAGAAGAAGAAGAAGAAGAAGAAGAAGAAGAAGAAGAAGAAGAAGAAGAAGAAGAAGAAGAAGAAGAGGGCGAGGTCGTTTGTCGACCGCGACCGTGAAGAGGCGTGTGCACTCGTACACGCCGACTACTTCGCCGACAACCCCACCTGCGGCGAACACTTTTTCTGACGCCATTTCCAGATGCATAAACATCTGTTCTTGCGCATCTGCAAGACATTGGAGGACAACGTCCACTTCTTCACGCATCGACAAGATGCACTTGGACGATGGGGGCTAACGTCAGTGCAAAAATGCACGATGGCGGTGCGACAACTGGCCACCGGTGGTGTTGCGGATGTGTTCGACGAGCACCTCAAGATCGGAGATAGCACGGGCCGGTTTTGCCTCAGAAAATTTTGCCGAGCAATAATCGACCTCTTCGGCGAGCGATACTTGAGGAAGCCAAACGCTGCCGACACCGCTCGTCTGCTCCAAATGCACGAGGCGTGACATGGATTTTCGGGGATGCTCAGGAGCCTGGATTGCATGCACTAGACTTGGATGAACTGCCCAAAAGGGTGGCGAGTGCCTACACGTGCGGTGATCACGGCGAGCCCACCTTAATTTTGGAGGCGGTGGCATCGCATGATTTGTGGATCTGGCATGACTTTTTTAGGTGTGCCGGCTCCAACAACGACATCAATGTCCTCAACCAGTCACCCTTGTTCGCCGACGTGCTTGAGAATAAGGCTTCGGGGTGTAACTTTACCGTCATGGGAAGTCAGTACGATAAGGGGTACTACTTGACCGACGAGATCTACCCTTGTTGGCCAACACTGATCAAGGCGCCGAAGGTTGAAACTGACCCTAAGACGGCGAGGTTCAAGAAGATGCAGGAATTGGCCAGAAATGACATAGAGCTGGCTTTTGGAGTTCTCCAAACCCGATGGGGAATAATCCGAGCTCTGGGTCGGTGCTGGTATACGAGACATCTTCGAGGTATCATGTTTACGTGCATTATTTTGCACAAGATGATCATCGAAGACGAGCAAGAGGATGCGGAGAATTGGAGAGACAATGCCGATTCTCTGTCCACTAGCGGGATATTCCAGAGGGCCACTCCGCTCGCCTTTGAGGAATATCTCAGACGGGAAGCCGACTTGAGAGATCAACGAAAGCATCATCGACTTACCAATGATCTCATCGGGCACCTTTGGCGCAAATTTGGACGTCTACCCGAGTAGTCCATATTTTAATTAATGTAATTTTTTTATTTTATTAATGTAATTTTTTTATTGCAATTATTGTAATATTTTATTTTATTTGAATTAATGTAATGTTTTATGTTATTTTTATTAATGAAATTTTATGAATTAATTTAATGGAAATGGAAAATTGTTTAATATTAAAGATAGAGATTAGAGATAGCTTGAAGATAGTTGGGTTGCGGGGTAGGTGTCTCTAAGTTGTTTCTAGTGGTCTCCAAAGTCTCTAAGGGTTGTAGATAGCCATAGAAATTAAAATAAAATCTTATAGTACATGTTGTGATGGTTTGTTAATTGATATTGATTGTTAATATTATTCTGTTGAAGTACAGACATATATATTCACCAGTGCACTTCACCCCTTTCACCTTCCATGGATTATTGACTAGTCATTATCCAGCTGTTAGACTTATTTGTCAGTCTCAAAGAAAACCTCGTCACCCTAATCTCAAACCAATAATTAATGTTTCTATTATCACTAATTAACAAGTTTTTAATTACTTGTCCAAATTATAGTAATTTATCATGTCGCAGTTTTTCAACTTGTGCAATTCACTCAAGCTAGAAACATACATAGAGTATGAATGGGTTTGTTTAAAAATCTGAATAATCTTATTTTTCAGAAACACGATTCGGAATTGGATATAGACCCAAGTCCCTGTCAAATTAAAGCACAAAATTTAATTAATTATTTACTAATTATCCGTATCTCTGATTGGATATGGCCACGTATATAATATTATACCTGATTATAGTCTACAATTGATCTAATTAAGTAGGAGTATCATCAACTGAATATACATATACTATCATTAAATCCCAGAAACTATTAACGGAAAAATTGTTGTTTCTATATTTCGGCAGTAATAACTTGAGAGAGAGAGAGAGAGAGAGAGAGAGAGAGAGAGAGAGTGTGTTATATGTTTGGTGATGATGAGAATGAACAAATTGAGAGGGAGGGGCAAAGCTGATCATATCGAATGTAGATAATAATTATTCAAAAATAGATGGCTAAAACTGCATTGCATTTTATGCACTTTTTTTTTGAAAAAGAAATGAAATAAGAAGAGAGAGATGATTGCAAATTGTCGGCAAACATATTACATACTGTAGTATTAATTAACCAATCTGAATGTGAGTGCGGACTAATTTGGGTCCATCCCAAAATACCTTTATCATCATCACTCTTCCGTACTATACACTTCAATTTCAAAATTACATCCGCATCCAAGCATGCATATATACACATAACACGTCCAACATATATTATGTAATACTATATATTTAACTATTATTTAGTCTCTCTCTCTCTCTCTCTCTCTCTCTCTCTCTCTCTCTCTCTCTCTCTCAACATTATGTATATACATTACATACACACGTGTAGATATTCGCATATTGGTGAGCTTGCATGTAAGTGGGGAGGCGGACGAGGAAGGAGTGTTGGAAAATAAAACGAGCAGCGCAAGACAAGAAAGCCTTCTTAATTTCTTTACTTTCATCCTTTTGCCCGAACACGACAAATCTACCCTCATACATTTTCCACATGCATGTTCAAGTAACATTCACTGCCTTTCTTTTCATTGGTTTATATGTTTGATTATCCCGAATAAGACAAAAGCTTGTACAATTTTTTCATACATAATGCCAATTGGACATGAATTTACTTGTTACGACTAATAAAGATCACTTAATGAATGAAAACCTTTCTTCCATCTTACTGCTCTTCGGATATGTATAACAATAGAATCACTAATTCGGATTATATACTCACTAGTTCGTTACACTTATTGTATATATTTTTTAAATATTTTACAAGTCTTTTTCGAGTTGAATCATTTCTTTAATTCACACAATTGAAATATGGTTTATGTTTTCATTTAAGAGATAGATTAACAAATTAGTAATTTAGGATAGATGGGTCATGGTTAGCACTTGATGTAACGTTAATTAAATGATGGGGGAGGGAGTAAAATCAATCAATCAATCAATATATTACATGAAATTTGGGGAAAAGGAGTGGAAGTGATCAACATTTATAGGGTTTGTGTTGATTAAATATTCTAGAGGCACTTTGCTTTTTCACTTGATTTCCTCCTCTAAACATGACTAACAAAATGGAAAGATATGAAAAGACGATTCAAAGACGATAATGTTCAAGGGAGGCAAAAAGGGCGATTACAAATCATTAGCTAGGGGGCCTCATTATCGCGAATTTGATTAATTACCACATGCATTTTCTTTAATTTCTTCGTTGACATCAAACAATTATATCTTCGATTTCTACCCCTAACCGACGCTTTACTACAACACTTTATGTAAATAATTAAACATCTCTCTCTCCCCCCGTCGGGCGTCGGTGGTGGAGCGCGATCGAGGAGGTAGAAATTAAAAAAAGGGAGAGAGAGAAGAAAGAAGATTCCTATAAATGTTGAATTTTGGAAGCAGGAAATGATGAGGTATCCTTGTTCAAAATCATTTGGTCTACCCCTAAATGCCCATCTCATCATTCATTCTTCTATACCCTTTCCTCATTCGGTTTTTTTTAACCAGTAAAGTGGTACGTATGATGCACTAATATGGATAAATATAATATATATCAAAAATAAAATAATCATATCATAATAGATTCAAATAATAAATATAAATATATAAAAATAGAATCATACTACAAATTTTAGGAATCTCTATCCATCCATATATATATATATATATGATCAAATAAAAATGGATCTTATTTTAAAAAATGTGTATTAATTTCCATCATAGATATAGGAGAAATGGATGGTCAGATTTGACCGGGTCAAACCGGGTCAACTCGTTGACTTTTTTCATTTTTATTTTACAATCAGGTCATATGCACCACACCATGTATTGATATACACCATACTAAATAATGATATACACAACTAAGTGCATTGAGATGCATTAGATTTTAATTTCGGTTTTTCTTTCTGTTTTTTTTCGATTTTTTTATAAAAATTAAAATATGGTGCATCTCAATGCACTTAATGGTGTATCTCATTATACAATGTGGTTCTATGAATACATGTTGTGGTGCATATGACTTGACTGTAAAACAAATTGAAAGAAAGATAGAAAAAAAAAATGAAAAAAAGGGCGCATCTCAATGCATTTAGTGGTGCATCTCATATACAATGTGGTGCATATAGATACATGTTGTGGTGCATATGACCTGGAGTGAAAAGTTAAAATACCCCTTTTCGAAAAATAAAAATAAATAATACCCCTAAATATATAGAAAATAAAAAAATACCCCATAATTTATAAAAGATAAAAAAAATACCCCATACATGACGACTATTACGGCATACATGAATATCATACATGAGTATCATACATGATTGACATAAAATGACGAATAACATACATGGGCGTCATACATGAGTAGCATACATGATGACTATTACAGCATATATGAGTGCTCATTATATATACATGAGTAACATATGCATGAGTAGCATACATGATGACTATTACAGTATACATGAATATCATACATGACTGACATAAAATGAAGAATAACATACATGTGTATCATACATGAGTAGCATACATGATGACTATTACAATATACATGAGTGCTTATCATATATATATGAGTAACATACTGAAAACATCATGTATGTTTTTTCACGTATGCTAATCATGTATGGGGTAATTTTTATCTTTTATAAATTATGGGGTATTTTTTATCTTTTATAAATTATGGGATATAAAATTTATTTTTTACTTTTTAAAAAGGGGTATTTTACATATTAACTCTATGACCTGACAGTTAAAAAAACAGAAGAATCAACGGGTTGACCCAGTTTGATCAAGGTCAGATCTTAACTGTTCATCACTCATATATCTATGGTGGAGATTAATACACATTTTTTAGGATAAAGATCTTTTTCACTAAAATGCATATATGAGGCAAATTTAAGAGTAGTCATTCTTAGCTTGTGTTTTTAAATTTTAGTCCTTTCCATTTTTTTTTAAATTTTAGCCAATTTTTTAAATTTTGGACTTTTATACCCTTCTTTAAAATTGAAAACTACATGTTTAGTCCATTCACAAAATTTATTTTTGTCACCATGCCTTTTTTTTTTCATTATCACCCTTTCATTTTTTCATCTCTCACATTCTACTCTTCATCTCTCAATCGCTGCCGACGCCGGAGATGGTGGTGATATAAATTACTTTTGAAATGACATAAAGTGATATAAAGTGGTTTTGAAGTGATATAAACTGAATAAAGTGATTTCTTAATTACTTCCTTAAAAGGAAATGAGACATGTTGAACGAGGCAGCCAAAAAGGAAAGTGAGACATGTTGAACGGGACGGAGGGAGTATAATATAAAATATAAATATAATAAATATTGATTTTAAATTCAAAAAATTCGAGAATTTAGATAAATGAGAATGAAGGAATTTGAAGGGTGCCACATAGGATTTTCGCAGAATCATTTTCGTATATATATATATATATATATATATATATATATATATATATATATATATATGGTGTGGATGTGGTAAGAACTCATCCTTATATGAGTCCGTAGGAACCATGCATGCCATGTTTATGCATTAAAGTAGTGCATTTTATGCATTCCCCAAGTGAAATTAATGCATGGTTCCTACGGACTCATATAAGGATGAGTTCTTACCAGATCCACACCATAAATATATATATATATATATATATATATACACGAAAATGATTCTGCAAAAATCCTATGTGGCACCCCTCAAATTCCTTCATTCTCATTTATCTAAATTCTCGAATTTTTTGAATTTAAAATTAATATTTATTATATTTATATTTTATATTATACTCCCTCCATCCCGTTCAACATGTCTCACTTTCCTTTTTGGCTGCCTCGTTCAACATGTCTCATTTCCTTTTAAGAAAATAATTAAGAAATCACTTTATTCAGTTTATATCACTTCAAAACCACTTTATATCACTTTATGTCATTTCAAAAATAATTCAGTGTCACTTTATTCACTACACTAAATACACAATTTACATCTAATCCTTTCTTTCTAATCCACACTGTGTGATGAGATGCACCACAAAGAGTACCGAGATGCACCGATATTTAATTTTTATTAATATTCGTCTTTTTCACTATTTGTTTAGATGCTCCACTATGTTTATGCAAATGCACCACTATGTATAATGAGATGCACCACTATGTATAATGAGATGCACCACACTGTGAATATTTTTTTTTTTTTTGGATTTTGAAAAATAATTCCAATTAGGATTTATTTATTCCCAGCAAGGGTTTATTTTAAATTTAATTTTTAAATAAATCATATTTTTAATTTTTTTAAGAGTGTATGAGATGCACCATTATGTATTTTAAGATGCACCAGTTTGTATAATGAGATGCACCTCTTTGTATAATGAGATGCACCACAATGTGGTAGATGCACCACACTGTGCATGCAGATTCACTACAACGTTAAATGAGATGCACCAAACTTTAAAAAAACGGGCGCGTGGAAGGCACAGGCGTGCAGTGTATGCCCAACGCGCCTCACAGTGTGAGACTGGTTGCAATAAAGAGTGACTCATTTTTTTTTGCACCTCATACATCTTTTTTTTGTTGATCAACTAATGAGATAAAAAAAATCATGGTATAAATATCATAAATGTGGAGCGTGATTTTATGTATTAGGAATGTCACTTTATCCAATGTGGATGACCATTTTTTATTTTTCATTTATAAGGAGTGTTAGTTTTTATTCATTAATAAATTTTAGTTGAACTAATTTAAAAAAGTAGAGGGAAAAATAAATAAATTAAGAAATGGAATGAATTCATAAAAAAAAAATTAAGGAAAAGAATTAACTAAAAAAAGAAAAATACAATCAAGAAAAGAAAAAGAAATACTCCATCTGTCTCGGAACAAGTGGCTCCTTTTTTAATTCGGGGTCTGAGGAGGCTGTCGTTCGCACTCTCAAAATGAATTTGTAGACTATTCTCACAGCTATATAGTTAGCAAATAAGTACAGGGTCGATCCACAAAGAGTTGATTATCACTATCTCTTGAAACCTCCTCCACTTGTTCAGAAAGTTGGGTTTTGCTATCTTGGTCACTAGGGCTCTCTTGCCCAATTCGATAACTTAATCAAACACTGAAAAGTAAACAAGTAACTTGATCAATAATAAAAAAGGACTTGACCTGGACTAAGACATTGTTAAGTGAGAACCTTAGCTTGGTCATTGGTGCAAATATATTCATTACATGCCTGTATCGTTAGTTATAGGACTTGAATGCCGAGATTCTTTTTTTACTCGTCGCGCTCTCAACAAACCCTTCTCTTATCTATCCTTACTTAATTGGCGACGCACCGCCGGCTCCCTACCTTGGGCAATACCTCTGTCGGAGTCATCGTTCAGTTTCTTGCCCAAGGAGCATTTATATCTAGAAAGGCCCAACAAGGAATCATCACGTCCAGCCCAATAGGGTAGACACCTTTCTCTAATGTTAATCGATCTTAATCAAGAAGATGATGGAAAACACTCCTACTTCCCAATTGATTGGTGATCTAATATGTCCTAAGTGATTAACGGCCTATTAATCTCTTAATCGTATTATCTCATATTTGAACAAGCTCATTAACATATCGGGAACACATGCATGCAATTATCTAGCACAAATTAGACCTCTCAAGCATGAGTGATCACCTAACTGTCTTGCCCAAATCAAGTATAAGTATTTAGCTAGACATAATTATAAAACAACGAACACAATAAATTAAGGAACTCATAAGAAGAACTATATTAAACTTACGAAGTATGTAAACAGCAAAGTCAGCCAAAAGTGTCGATGGATGAAACACGAATAAAAGTATGCCCGTAGGACTTGTTTTTCTCCTCATAAACTCTCAATGAAATACAGGAAATAGAGGCATAATAAACGGCGCTCTTCATAGCAGCACGACTTCAATATATATAGGTGAGTGCTTAGGGTTTAGGCCCCCGGTCCTTGACATGGAAAGAATCCATGAGCTACCTTGGGATGCAAGTAATACTTGATAAGCTCGATCTCAACATGGCAAGTCACGTCTATCTCCAAGAGATCCCTTGCGAATTCTAAATCTAGTCGGATAAGGAAAGAAATTTAAGTTAGATCATCTTTTTCTTATTCTTCTTAACCTAGGAGAGAAACTCGCCTGTTGACCAAAGCACTCCTCCTATTTGTCTTGACCAATATAGCTCTGTCTAACCTGCTTCCAGAAATGACACATTCTATTCCTGTATTGCCCAGTTTCCACCTACAAGGCAGCAAACACCCTCCTACCCAAAATATGTCCTCCAAGACACAAAAATCAAACAAAATACACACAAAGACTCTATCTAAACTACCTAAGACAGACACTAAAAGGACACAAAATATGGACTCATCATGCGCACGCACTTAACCCACACTTGTCCTCAATTGTGCACAAACAACTTGCCCAAGACACAAACAAAGAAACACAAGACGCAAAAAAAACATGATCAACACAGAAGAGTTAGTTAAGGCAATACAACAATCTTCCAAAATAATCTGCAAGTGAAGGGAAAAGATCATGTCATCTATCAAACAAGTCAAGATAGAATTGTGATTTTTTAGAATCTCATCTCCACACTCATCACTCATGTGTTTAGGCTCTTTTTACACTCATGGACCATCTTGACTTCGATATCACTATAGGCTTACCTGCCATTTAAATCTAAAGCTCTTATTTTAAATCTCAAAACTCATCATTAGGTCTTTTTAGGTCAAACTTAAGACAATTAGTAGGAAGTATTTAGATATTGGCTAAGGACAAATTAAACTCGTATTGGGCAACAGGGGTTCCCAACTTCTTCTCAACTCCTCGCCTTAACTATTCCAAGCTCAAGCTTTTCTCTGGGGAACTTATAATTTTTTTCATTTCTTTTCTCTTTTTTTTTTGTTCCCCTTATTTCTTTCATTTTTTTTCTTAATTGGGACATAACCCAACTATCAACACAAAACTTCCTGCCCAGGATACACCCCTAATCATTTCCTTCATGCCCTTTTCTTCTTTATACTGCCCAGGTTCCCACAACCAAATAAGAATCTTTTTTTAAAGGCATTATCTAAGTGATAGAAAGAATCAATTCGGCTCAAAAGGGTTATCAAAGGATACCGATATCAGGTAGTCAATTCAAACTCAAAGGGCTAATGAAAAAATGACCTAAATCATCTAAGTTCAGAGATCATAAACCAAAGTACAGGCAAGTTCTAGTTCCTCATAATCAAGATGTCTTTAATCACACACAAGAATGAATTCAGTTAAGCTCAAAATCCTCACAGGGTATGTTCACAACTCAATCCATCATACAAGTCATCTTCTAGCATACAAGAGCTTAACACTATTCAATAGGCAGCAATTAAGCACACAAATCATCATATCATCTTGCCCAACAACTCCATGCTGATCAATGCAATTACTAAAATAAAAACACACAGCACAGACACTCCACGCACACACTTTGCTTATAGCAAAGTCATTCATGGAGGCCTCAACTGGACTCAACACACTTACAGACAAACAAATGGCCTTCCTACGCACACACTTTACTAAAAGCAAAGTAGTGGACGTAGAAAGGTCAAGACACTAACAAAACAAACATGAGTCATTCGCCTACCTCACCACACATTTTGCAAGACAAAATGTGGGTGAGGTATTCGATCACTCAACAGACACAAGATAAATAAAATACTAAGACACTAAACACAAATAAAAAACTACTACACAAACAAATAGGAGGACATAATTAAGCAGAAGGATCAGAAGCTGACCCTAATTTCAGATGGAGGGCAAGGCTCTGCATGGTCAGTTGCCCAGTCCATAACTCCTTGAGCAACTCCTCAGTCTTGCCCAGCCTCTCCAGAACTTCCTTCAGCTGGACAGAAGATGAGTCAATCTCCTCCTTATCATCCTCTTCCTCCTCCTCAATCGCGGACTTCTTGGCCAATCTGGCTGACTTCTTGGGCGGCAAGCGGGCTGAAGCTGGTTGATCCTTTTCATGCGCCTCCAACAAGCGCCATCCCTTCCCATGCTTCAGCACCTCCTTCATCCTGCTCAACCTCTTCATGTTGAGCACGTCAGCCGGTGTCACCTCATACTCCTTCACCTCATCATGAAGCTCTACCCCCTCAATGTAGGTTGTAACAAAGTGTCCACATGAATACTTTTGGCTCGCCTTGGCCACTACTCCCTCAGTTGCTCCATCAAGAAGGCTGCAAAATTCAGCTTCTTCCTAGTCAACATACAGTACAGTATGTAAACCTCCTTGTTGGCCAGCGAATTCCCGCTATCTCCCTTGCCAAACATGTTGTAGGCAAGAATCCTATGGGCAATGCGGAGGGCTGGAATCTTCAGGTCAGATGCCTTGTTGTCTCCCGACTTGAACTCCGTTCCCACGCTGACCTCCTTCCACATCCGGATCCATTCCTGCGCATAGCTTGTTGAAGGAATCGACATATTCCTTCTTCTCTTCCTGCTCTCTCTCTTCTTCCTCGAGAACCTCCATCTCCACATCATCGTCCTGTTGCACTCTTCTCTCCTTTAGTTCCTGCCACGTGTTCTTCGGTGTTGCTACCTCAGCAGCTTCCTCTGGCGTAGAGAAAACTTCCTCCACTGATGCAGCTGCTTCTTCTCTCACTTCCTCTGGTGCCACCATTGTCTCAGCAAGCGCTTTGCTGATGATCTCTTCTGCTTTGGCTGTAAGAGGGTATGGTACTACCCAAAGTGCTGGGTCTGGTTCGGCCAAAGAGTACTCTGATGGCGGTGACTCTGGTTCGCTGAGGTCGATGTGTGTGCCGTGAGGGATTTTATTGAGTTTGTTTTTAGGGCGTGTTGATATCATTGTGGATTTAGGGTTTAAATTTTAGGGAAGAAATCTGTAAAATCCGAAATTGGGGGGTTGAGGATGGAAAGTGGTGTATGGTAGTTTTTTGAATTGATGGTTTACGTGGGGAAGTGGAAAGGTTGGAGGGATAGTCGTGGTAGGGTGGCAGACGGTTATAAGGCTAGGGGTAGGTTTTGAGTGCAGTTGTCACATCGCACGTGATGTAGCAGTTACTGCCTCTTCAGCTGAATTGCCCAAGTCCATCGCTTAGTCCAGAGCACCGCTCTTGCCCTCCTGCGCACACACTTTGCTCAAGGCAAAGTGTCAAATCCTCCTTCTTTCTCTTGCCCCATTATCTGTTTCCTGCAAATCACAAACACACTACCATGCACAAGGCAAAAAAATACTCTATCCTATGGTTAGGCATTTCTACCCATAATGGAATTAAAATACGCCTAAATTTGATGGAAAACATTAAAATTATGGCTATTTTAATCCCTATCTTCCCCTTTTTTTGTTTTTATTTTTTATTTTTTTAAGGAACTAAAAAAACTATGAAATTTAAAAAACATACCAGGTTGCCTTCTAGCCAGCGCCCTAGTTATCGTCGTGGGCACGACGTCTTTTTGTCCAAGTTAGAGCTCCATCTCACAGAGGAATTTTAAGTATTTCTCTGGTTTCTCTAAGACTTGGCCGAAGATGGCCTTCAATCTTTCACCATAGACTTTGATAATATTTCCCATGCTTACATTCATCACTTCCACAACCCCATTTGGATATGTGGCTTGTACTTCGAATAGACCAACCCACTTAGTTGATAGTTTTCCCGACATGAGTTTAAACTTAGACTGGTATAGTAGCACTTGTTGCCCAGGTTCAAACTTCTTGACCTTGATCAACGCATCATGAGCCTTCTTCATCCTTTCTTTGTACAATACAGAGTTGTCGTATGAATTAAGTCGGATCTCCTCGAGTTCTTGCAGTTGAAGCTTTCTAGCTTGGCCAGCTTCATCCCAGTCATAGTTCATCTTCTGAACTGCCCAATACGCTCGATGCTCTATTTCCATAGGCAAGTGGTACATCTTGCCAAAGATCATTCTGTAGAGTGATATGCAGAATGGGATTTTGAACGCTGTCCTATATGCCCATAGTGCATCCTCAAGACGCAAACTCCAATCCTTCCCTGTTGGACTAACTGTCTTTCTCAAGACAGCATTCACAATGCGATTAGACAATTAGGCTTGACCATTTGCTTGGGGGTGATAGGCATTTGAAATCCTATGGTGTACTCCATATCTAGTCATCAATCCCTTGACAGCTCCATTGCAAAAGTGCGTTCCTTGATCACTAATGATTGCCCTTGGCACACCAAATCGGCTAAAGATATTGCTCTTGAGGAATTCCACAACCACCTTTGAGTCATTGGTTGATGTTGCCTTGGCCTCCTCCCATTTGGACATGTAGTCGACTGCCAACAAAATGTAGAGATTCCCTCTTGAATTCGGCAATGGTCCCATAAAATCCATTCCCCATATATCAAATACTTCCACGGGCATGACTAGGGTCATGGGCATCTCATTCCTCTTGCCAATGTTGCCTTCCTTCTGGCATTGAACGCATCGTTTACACCACTCGAAGCTGTCCCTGAATATATTGGGCCAATAAAACCCACAACCTAATATCTTCCTTGCAGTCCTTTTTGGTCCAAAATGTCCCCCACACACCTTAGAATGGCAATGTGCGAGGATGTTTGCTTTTTCCTTCTCATCAACGTATCTACGGATAACTTGATCAGTACACATTTTCCACAAATATAGTTCATCCCATATGTAATATCGACTTTTCACCTTCAACTTGTTCTTTTGATATAAGCTGAGGTTACTTGGAAGTCGTCCTAAGACAATATAGTTGCATAAGTCGGCATACCATGGATCTGAGTTGTCTTGGGCAAGGGCGAGGTGTTCATCTGGAAAAGTTTCCTTGATTGGCTCGATCTCTTCTTGTTGGATGATGCGACTCAGATGATCAGCCACTAGGTTCTGGTTTCCAGCCTTGTTCTTGATTTCCAAATCGAATTCCTGAAGTAACAGGATCCACCTTATCAATCTGGGTTTAGTCTCCTTCTTGGCCATGAGAAATTTCAGAGCGGAGTGGTCCGTGTAGACTATAGTCTCGCCCTCGAGCAGGTACGATTGAAATTTCTCAACAACAAAGACCACTGCTAGTAATTCCTCCTCCGTTGTGGAATAATTGCATTGGGCGGGATTGAGAGTTCTGGATACATAGTATATGACATGATTCACTATTCCTCTCTTTTGCCCAAGAACAACTCCCACTGCATAGTCACTCGCGTCACACATCACCTCAAATGGCATTTTCCAATCCGGTGGTTGAATTATACGTGCTGACACTAAGATCTCCGTTAGTGTGTGGAATGCCTTCTTGCAGTCTTCATCAAAGTTCCACTCCAATTCTCCTTGTAATAGTCTGGTCATGGGCTGCGCGATCTTAGCAAAATCCTTGACGAACCTTCTATAAAATCCTGCATGTCCGAGGAAACCTCGCAGCTGCTTCACGTTGCTTGGGTAGGGCAACTTGGCTATGATGTCGATCTTGGCCTTGTCGACCTCTATCCCTCGTTCTGATATGACATGCCCTAGGACTATGCCCTCCTTGACCATGAAGTGACATTTTTCATAATTCAGGACCAAACTTTTATCCACACATCTCTTTAGCACCATCTCCAAGTTGTTTAGACACTTGTCGAAATTCGATCCATAGACAATTTAGTCGTCCATGAACACCTCTATACATGTTTCGAGCAAATATGAGAATATGCTCATCATACATCGTTGAAATGTGCCAGGAGCATTGCATAGGCCAAAAAGCATCCTTCTATACGGGAACATACCAAATGGGCAAGTAAAAGTAGTCTTGCCCTGGTCTTTCTCCGCGATCCAGATCTGCATGTAGCCCGAGTAACCATCGAGAAAACAAAAGTACTTATTTCCCGCAAACCTTTCGAGCATCTCATCAATGAAAGGCAACGGGAAGTGGTCCTTTTTGGTCTTCTGATTCAGCTTCCGGTAATTAATGCATACTCGTCATCCTGTTTGTAACCTTGCCGCAACCATTTCTCTTTGCTCGTTCTCCATCACTTGAATTCCAGACTTCTTGGGCACGACGTGTACTGGACTAACCTATCTACTGTCAGAAACTAGGTAGATAATCCCCAAGTCCAACAGTTTCAAGATTTCTTTCATCACTGCCTCCTTCATAGCTGGATTCAATCTTCTTTGAGGATCTGTAATGGGTACGGCATCCTCCTTGAGCAAGATGTGGTGTCTGCATACAGTGGGGTTTATGCCCCTTATATCGGCTAATGTCCAGCCAATGGCCAACTTGTACTCTACCAGGACATCTTCTATCCGTTCTTCTTCCTTGATAGACAACTCCGCACTTATGATCACTAGTAGTGTCTGCTCTTCTCCCAAGTAGATGTACTTCAAGTGGCTGGGTAGTGCTTTTAATTCCAACTTGGGTGCTTTCTCTATTGATGGCATTAACCTATCTTCTTGCTTTAGTGTAGGTATCACCATGGTTCTACTTTCCTTCCTGGTTTTGCATCTGATCTTAAGTAATGAACTGCTTCGACTAGCTCAACAGAGCCGTCTTGGGCAACAACCTCCGTTAAGCCAATTTGTAGGGCTACATCAAGCCTATCTTCAATTGCTATTTCTGGCCAGAGCTCATCCACCATCTGGTCGATATGGTCAATGCTATGCACCAACTCCATGTCGCTAGGATGTTTCATGGTGTTTCATAGTATTGCTCAAGAAACTTCTGCTGCATTTGTTGCCAAGATGTTACGCTGCCCTGAGGTAATTGGTACAGCCATTCTCTCACTCCGTCTTGTAGTGAGAATGGAAACGTCAGAAGATGAATGTATTCCCTCAATGTATCTTCTGCAGCAGTGGTGTACACAGTACGCATTGCCATCTCAAAATCGTATAAGTGGTAGTGCGGATCCTCCCCGGGCAAGTCACTGAACTTGGACAAGATTTGTATCAGAGAATGCTTCAGCTCCCAACTGTCAGTGATGGTAGGCAAAGTGATGTCTGCTGGGTTCAGATTGACATCTGTTGGAAACATGATTTCCTTCAGAGTCTTCTCCGGATCAGCTTGTTATCGCGCTATCTCATCTTCTTCAGATTGTTCACAAAACGAAGTTTGTGGTGGTGACCTTTCCTCGTCACTCGCTCGTTCCTCCTCTCGTGCTCGTTTTTCAGCTTCCCTCTTCAGTCTCCTCTGCTCCTTGATGTACTTCTCCGGGTCAGGGTGGTACTTCAATTCACCGTCGATCCAAACAGGGTCGGAGCCAAACATGCACAGGGTCTCTCCCTCAAGAGACAGTTACAAAATCAGCAGCCCGGCAACAGCGCCAATTTTGACGAGGCTGTCGTTCGCACTCTCAAAATGAATTTGTGGCCTATCCTCACAGCTATATAGTTAGCAAGTAAGTACATGATCGATCCACAAGGAGTTGATTGTCACTATCTCTTAAAACCTCCTCCACATGTTCAAAAAGTTGGGTTTTGCTATCTTGGTCACTAGGGCTCTCTTGCCCAATTCGAGAACATAATCAAACACTGAAAAGTAAACAAGTAACTTGATCAATAATAAAAAGGACTTGACCTGGACTAAGACATTGTTAAGTGAGAACCCTAGCTTGGTTATTGGTGCAAATATATTCATTACATGCATGTATCGTTAGTTATAGGACTTAAATGCCGAGATCCTTTTTTTACTCGTCATGCTCTCAACAAACCCTTCCCTTACCTATCGTTACTTAATTGGCGACGCACCGCCGGCTCTCTACCTTGGGCAATACCTCTGTCGGAGTCATCGTTCAGTTTCTTGCCCAAGGAGCATTTTTCTCTAGAAAGACCCAACAAGGAATCATTATGTCCAGCCCAATAGGGTAGACAACTTCCTCTAATGTTAATCGATCTTAATCAAGAAGATGATGGAAATCACTACTACTTCCCAATTAATTGGTGATCTAATATGTCCTAAGTGATTAACGGCCTATTAATCTTTTAATCGTATTATCTCATATTTGAACAAGCTCATTAACATATCGAGAACACATGCATGTAATTATCTAGCACAAATTAGACCTCTCAAGCATGAGTGATCACCTAACTGTCTTGCCCAGATCAAGTATAAGTATTTAGCTAGACATAATTATAAAACAACGAACACAATAAATTAAGGAACTCATAAGAAGAACTATATTAAACTTATGAAGTATGTAAACAGCAAAGTCGGCCAAAAGTGCCGATGGACAAAACACGAATAAAAGTATGCCTGTAGGACTTATTTTTCTCCTCACAAACTCTCAATGAAATACAGGAAATAGAAGAATAATAAACGACGCTCTTCATAGCAGCACGACTTCAATATATATAGGTGAGTGCTTAGGGTTTGGGCCCCCAGTCCTTGACATGGAAAGAATCCACGAGCTACCTTGGGATGCAAGTAATACTTGATAAGCGCCCCAACATGGCAAGTCACGTCTATCTCCAAGAGATCCCTTGCGGATCCTAAATCTAGTCGGATAAGGAAAGATATTTAAGTTAGATCATCTTTTCCTTATCCTTCTAAACCTAGGAGAGAAACTCGCCTACTGACCAAAGCACTCCTCCTATCTGTCTGACCAATATAGCTCTGCCTGACCTGCTTCCAGAAATGACACATTCTATCTTGTATTGCCCAGTTTCCACCTACAAGGCAGCAAACACCCTCCTGCCCAAAATATGTCCTCCAAGACACAAAAACCAAACAAAACACACACGAAGACTCTATCTAAACTACCTAAGACAGACACTAAAAAGACACAAAATATTGACTCATTAGGGTCCCATAATAAGTTGCTTGTTTCCAAATAAGGAAATAATTATCCTTTCAAAAAGTTGTGGATCCTACCACTTTAACCAATTTTTACCCTTCACTGTGTGTGCCTAAATGAAATGAGTCACTTGTTTCAGGACGGAGGGATTAATAAAAAGGACAGAATTAAAAAGAAAAAGAAAAAATAATCGATATTAATAATAAGATTCAAACTTGAAACATTGGAGGACACAAAGCGGGTGAATCAACCACTAGACCACACCGAAATTACAATTGTCCTTTTGGTTTATTTGATAAGACATGATATTTCTTTTAGCATAAGTTATAATAAAATTTGAATGATTGAATAATCTAAATTAATCACATGTTTGGTTTTGAATTATTATGTGTGTGATGGAAAACATGAGCTCTGCTCCTATTTACTAATTTGGTGATAATTTATCATTCCTATTGGTTTAATTTTAATCACTTATATAATACTATCAATTTTATCGATTCCTATCAATATTATTAATCTTTTGTATCCTACTAAAATAAAACCTGTATAAAGAAATACTCTATTAATGAATATTAATGCAGTTTAATTAAGCCAATTTGATAAATGAAGTTTCTAATAATAATAATAATAATAATAATAATAATAATAATAATAATAATAATACATTTAACATCTTTTGTGAGAACAATCGAAGGTTAAATAATTAAGTTGTTTATTTTGTGTTTGACCCAAATTATATCAATAACCTTATTATGTTAATATATAATTGCTATTTTACATTGATTTTTCAATGAAACTCATCTATTGGATTCCTCTATTCCTATTATCTAACTTCTCCAATTTTTTCGAATTATTGAATATAAAATAATAATTTCAAATATTATATTGAAAATTTCTATTTGACACAATTTTTAAATAAATTCAGATAATTATTGAATAACATTACAGGGGTTAATGACGTTAACGAATAGTTCAATTACTTTCTAATTAAGTTTTAATAAGAAGTGTGGTCAACGAGATGATTCCGTCATGGAATCGTGGGGGTAGACGAGCTGATGATTTTAAACCGGCTGTTCAACTTTTTTTTTTAATTATGTTAATTTCATAATGTAAGATATTTAACATCACCTTCATTCTTATAAACAATCTTCAATAAAGGAAAATTATTGTTAAGCTGAATCTTTTAGCTTTTTAAGAAGAGAAAGAGACGAGAAAAGAAGAGGATGGTGAGAGAGAGAGATAATGAATAATACTATAGAGGTTACGGACGGTAACAAATAGTATACTTACTTTCTAATTGAATTTGGATTAGAACCGTGGTCGACGTGGAACTGTGGGGTTAAATGGGCCGATTCCAAACCAACAGTTCAACTTTTAGAAAAGAGAATTATGTTTACATTTTTTAAAAAATTTAATTAGAAGATAAAGATTATCCCTTCCTTATCTAATAGATTTGATAATCTTATTAAATAATAATTTACCGTCGATTTTTTGACGGGTCATATGCTAGTTATAAATATAAGAGGATTCTTATCTTAGTTTAAAATATATATAACTTACTTATATTCAATTAAAAAGAAACTTATGTATATTAAATGTGTAATACCCCAGATTTCCGTACAGTCTTAAAATTTTAAAGTTAATAATAAAAATGGCTTTGCACGCCTAAGTTTACGATTCTGAATTCTAAAACCAACGGTGAAATCCGTTTCCGAAAATAAATTACGGAAGCCAGTTAGATGACTACTGTATTTAGGGTTATCGCGTACGAAAAATTTTTAGTTCTCGAACTCAGAACGGAAAACCGTCTGATTTTTACATTCACGAAATCGCGATACGAACTCGCCCGAGAAAGTTCATTTTTATGATTTTCCGGACGAAACTCGAACTGGGTCGTCCCGAGTTTTTGTCGGAATTAAGTTTTTAAATATTATTTTTCCGATTAAGTTTAATACGTTAGAATTTTTGGTCGAATCGGAATTTGACGATTTTGTGCCGGGCTATGTTTTTCGTCGTTCGATTTCCGTAACGTCGTATCGCGCCGGAAAAGTGCGTAATTTCTCTTTTTCTCTCCCTCTTGACCGACTTCATCACTCCCTTATACATGATATTTCATTTCTTTATAGTTTTTATCCTAATGACTCACCATATAGATATTTATTCTACTTTACACCATTTTCACTCAAGTTCTTCATCCAACCATTGAATCATCCAACTTCCTTTAGTAATCTTCAAGGTATTTGTCTCCTTTTCACTTCTATCCATTCTAAATCCATTTCTTTTTAATTTTCATGTGGATCGAAATTTATGGGTAGATGAATTAGATGTCTTGATCTCTAATTAGTATAACTAGATGGATTAGATATGGATCTATAACTAAAATTGAAAGAAATTCAAGAACCCTAAGTTCTAATAAGTATCAAAAATTAGGGGATTTTGTAGGATAATTCGAATTCTTCAATTGATGGTATAATCATGCTTAGGAGGTGTTCGATTGAGGATTAAAACAAAAAGAAATCAAAACCCCCAAGTTTTTGATGAAGACCGATTTTAGGGCTAGGGTTTGAATTGGGGATTTTTGTTTAATATTGCAATTAGACTTGTAATTGTTTAATTGATGATATAGTAATATGATTAATGGATTAATGATGATGTTTGATGAAGAAAATCACCCCCTTTAATTATATGATAATACCGAAAATTTTGAGAAAATGGAGGATTTCATGTAGCTTGTTTTTATTGATGAATTGTTGATGAATTAATGTTGCTAATGATATTAGGTAATATTAGGAATTTAATTGGAATTTTCTAAAAATATTAATGAAAGTATAAGAGACTAAAAACTCGATCTAAGTTGATTTCAAGAAACGATATGAGGTGATGATATGTATAATAATGAATCTCGTTAGATGTTGATTGATGTCGTAGAATTTGAACGAATTCCGATAACTTTTGAAATCTCGTAAGAGACGAACAAGTGGATGTAATTAATAATCGAGAAGTCGAGTAAGGATTCTAACTTGATAATAATGTTTATTATGGACTAAGGCACGACTTTGTAGTTGACGACATGAGCATCCGGAATATTATAATATGAGTTGTAGTTATAATCGAGAACTAGAAACGAGAATTTGTTAACTTGACTTTGGTTTAGTAAATGGTAGTTGAAACGACGAGGTTTGATCGTCTTAGTTCTAAGCGAGTTTTGACAAGGAGTCCTGCACATACGGGAGTACGTGTTGACTACCTTGAGAGTCAAGTTTCGTGAGAAATCGAGTACGAGAACTTAGAACGAACTTAGGAAGTTATACGTCGTTTTTATCGAGCAATTAGGGTTAGTCGCGGCAGTTTTGCGACCCTTCCCGGAAACTGTAATATCTCTTAGCTCGTTTATCGGATTTGAGATCCGTAAATTGGAGTGTAAACTAGACTTCCCAAGATTTCTAATGGTACAGTTCTCATCCCCTGTTTCCAAATCCTCTGTTCTGGGGACTACTACTGCTTTGTGCAGTGAAATTTCAGAAGTTGTTTTACTAAGTTGTTTTCTTCGCAACTTAGTTTCTTTCAATCGTTTAAGCCGCAATAAGTTAACGACTACCTTCTCTACTGACCTAAGAGTCGAGTATGAGACCTTTCGAGTTCTAAACAAGATTTGTTCAAGTCCCGTTCCCGTTTAATTAAAAAGAAACTAGTAGCGTGCAAATGCCTAAAGAAATGAAACGACTAAAACCTAATTCGAATTTCTATGTTCGATTATCTTTTACGACCGAGTTTAAAGTGTTATTATTTTACGATGAAGGAGGAAGCCAGCAGTAAGGAAAGGACGGAAGATCAAGAGAACGAAAGCTTGTACTTAGTTCTGTAAACGCTAAGGTGGGCTTTCCTATATATCAAATAAAACGAGCAATGCTCGAAAACCCCTTTTCTTTATCGCTTTGATAATCGTGTTTTCAAGTGATAATCATGGCATAAACTATTTAAATATTTTATGTGAGTTCTCTTGTACCTATCGGAGTTAACCTTCGTGTTTTCCAGATTTATTAGTTAACTAACGATCGGCTCTGAGTTAGCTATTAAGTGCTTTCCAGAGTTAGTGCACTTTGTAACCTGTGGTGTATGTGGTATCCTGTTGAGGGGTAACCAGCCACGGTGAAAGAGAAATTGGTCAAGATTTGAACGTAACATACCAGAAAAATACAAGCTAATTTATATAAATGAGTCAGAAAATGTTTAGTAGACACGGGCCATTTCCAATAAAACCCCGATGTGCTACGATTATGAGATGCCTGATTATTTATATTTATGAATATGTTTTCGGCAGCGTGCCCACTAAGTACTTTTGTACTTAGCCCTGCATATGTTTTCTAAATGTGCAGGTTGAAGCGATGGAAGCGGTGAGGCTTGAATTAAGTTGTCTTAGGAAGACTTTAGTTAGTATGAATCACTTTTCCGCTGTAAAACACTAAACTTATGATGTTATGTATATTAGTAAAACACTGTGGTATAAGTTCTGTAATATAACCTAGTTTACCTTTTTGGGAACTTCGTCGAGTAATCCTTGAGATTAACTCTTCTTTTGTAAATGAAGTCATGTTTATAGAATGTATGATGTCTCCTATGTATGTTTAGTTCAGTTAGCCCCCTTCTTCCCCGCTTCTTTAATCCAACTCAAGTCGCACCCCGGCTTCTGCCGTCCCTCAGGATTTGGGGCTGTGACAAAATGATTAAGCTATCCTTAAATCTTCAAATAAGTAAGGATATTATAAGTATTAATCCAATATTATAGTACTAGATAACCTACTATATATGTTATTGTTCTTGAATCAGTAAATATATAGTGAAAAAAAATTCCAAAGGGACCAATCATTTTACATACCTTAATTAGTATTCAAACTAAATCTCAGTTACACAGACCTCCAATATATAACCAAAACTTACAAATTTCACCCACACCATCTGATATTACAAGAATCAAACATTTTTAGATTTATATATACATTAACAATTAATAACTTCGTATGTACTTTATAATATCTCGTGTTATAAAATTGAAAAAAAAAATTATAATATTTGACGATTTAGTAATTAGTCACATTAATTTTTTTAGTTCTTTTAATAAAAATAAAATGATTTATTCAACCAATTATTTATTAATTGGCCAATTCAATCTTAGTTTTGGGGGCGTATGTTATGCATGTCCCTTATTTAAAAGAAAAAAAAATCAAAAGTTTAAGAAAAACATGTGGATTCTCACAACAAAATGACCTCCAACTAATTGGTTTCCACTTTACGTTGCAATTTATAATGCAATCATATTATCCCCCATTTGAAAGAGTTGGGGGATTCTTGATTGATTTTTAGTTTGATGTGGGAGACTTCTCTTTGCCTATGTTATTCGACACATTTTTGGCATCAATGAATCATATAATTTCTATATTCTTAGGTGTTGGCCATATTATTAGTTTGAGAGGAATAGGAAAATTGGAGCGGGTCGGGAAGATTGTATAGGGCTATTGCATTTATTTGTATAGGCTACCAAACATAATATAAGTCCATACTAATAATATAGTAGAGGATAATATGGCCTACCAAACAGAGACTTGAATTAGTTAATTTTGCTTTTGTTTTAAATTAATGTAACTTATATACTATTTATCAGTGACGTATCTAGGATTTTGAATTTGGGGGTGCGAAATGTTAAGTGTATGGGGGGTTACAGGGAGGAGAGCCAAATTTTTTGAGGTGTCGTATTGCCCTTTTTAGGTTTAGATATCTTTCCTAATGTGACTAAGACTAGAGCTTAATTAATTAATTGCTATTCATCCATTGTAAATACACTTCAAAATAAAAAATGGAAAAAATACATAATTAATTAATACCGGAAGAATCAATACCAATTTGATGAGCAAAAATACTAGAGAATAAGTCACATGTCTCTTTGTTTCAACAAGTTTAATCGAAAGGGAATCAATATCATGTAAATTTTGAAACTCGTCATCTAGTTTCATACTATGTTCCATGAATATATCAATTTTGAATTTTGGAGTAGAGAATCTCTGTAATTTTTCTCACTATTCATCTCTATTTCATTTTTTGTTTTATTTCTTGTTGTGGGTTTAATATGTGTTTGAGCTTTTAATTTCTTTCATTCACTAAAAGGGCTTTGAGAATAAATTGTTTGGGCCACAAATGTGATTTTTTAAAATGGGACAATGAGTAAAAAAAAAAAAATATAAACATATTATTTTTATTAATATATATATAATACTACTATTTTTTTTTTACAAGGCTAGACCCGCCACTGCCATTTATGTTAACAAATTTAATTCTGGTAATCAATATGCACTCCATATAGAATATACGTCTAAAAGAAATTATATTTGTAAAATATAGTATCACAATATTCCCATTCCATATTTAATTATAGTAGTTTTGGTAATATAAATATTAAATAATGGAATATATGAATAAAATTGTATAAAATGAAGATTTAAGATAAATAGGAATACCGAATTGTGTAGTTGCGCCACGTAGGATCTAAATTTAAAGGGAGACCTCGAATCCGTATCGGTATTAATAATATATATAAGATCATGCTTGAATCGATGTATATTCATGCTTCAAATAATCATAATCATAGATCATACAAATATAATGTTTATATAAAAATACATGAATATAATTAAGCATGATAATATATTAATTTAAGTATGATTACAAAATAATTTAAGCTCGTTCTCATATTTTCACACCAGAATTGATTTTCATATGAACCAATCTCTATATATATACAGAGATGGTGGAGGATATAGTTCTAATATGTTGGTCTAAGCGTACAAGTTGTTTATTAAAGTACAAGTCCACCATTTCGCGTTATTAAATTCTAATTGTTAATTTGAAAAATTACTATGAAAAGGAGAAAACTCTGTTAATCTTGAAAACATTGCATATATATAATTAAGATCACGCTTGTATCCATCATTCGATTAATTACGTAGAAGATGAATAGATGATTTTGAGCATACATCGCTACCTACTGTAATTGGCTGACTGTACTTTCCCTCAACATGGTGAAGACAATATACACATATATAGGCAGTAATTTAAAAGCAAAATTAGCAGATAATTAAAAAGTTTTGATGTCAGTCTGCATGTTTGTAAATATATATTAATAATTAATCACCTGAAGAAAACTGTGCCAGTGCATATTAATTAAGATGATACTGATGTGTGGTGAAACTGTGAAAGTGATGTTATGAGAAATGTAATTTAATACTAGGATGCAACATTATTTAAGGTGGGAAGAGTGGTGATGAAGCTTAACTGGCTAAGAATAATTAAGAAAACTTGTACAATAGAATAGAAGCTGGAAAAGCACTTAATGAAGCAGAGGTGTGTATGTGAGGGTGTGGGCCTCAATTCATATGAGTGCAGCGTAAGTTTAAAACTAATACAGAAAGAAAGAGAGAAAGAAAATTCTCTTAATGCTGTCGCTTGCAGTTGCCTTAAATATTTATTCCATCATTATATCATGCTTGTATATTTATTATACTAACTTATACTATTTCGTACACTTAACCAATAAACATGAATAGCATAGCCAAAACTAGGGGAAACAGTCTTACTATTTGATTAAAAAAAACAAAAAAAAAAAAAAGGAGCAGGCATCGTCGTTAGTATTATCATTCTTGTTTATAAGCAGCAGCAGCAGTATATATATGTGATGATTGGTAGAGAAAGGAAACAAGCTAGCTTAGGTACAGTAGTATAAATAGATGATGGTGCAGCAGCTGGTAAATAGCGATCAATTGAATTGAATACTAGTATTAAATTTGAATGGGGCACCACTGCTGCAGCAAACAGAAAGTAAAGAGGGGGCTTTGGTCTCCCGAAGAGGACGATAAGCTTATCCGACACATCACTACCCACGGCCACGGCTGCTGGAGCTCTGTTCCTAAATTAGCAGGTTAATTCATTCATTATTATCATCATCTATACTAGTTGTGAATGATTCAGTTCCTCCTTAATGGAATGGATTTGTGCAGGACTGCAGAGGTGCGGGAAGAGTTGTAGATTAAGATGGATAAACTATCTTCGGCCCGACCTCAAGAGGGGTTCCTTCACCGAGCAAGAGGAACGAAGCATCATCGACGTTCATAGGATTTTAGGCAACCGATGGGCTCAAATAGCCAAGCACTTGCCCGGTAGGACCGACAACGAGGTCAAGAATTTCTGGAATTCCTGCATCAAGAAGAAACTCATAGCTCAAGGCTTGGATCCCAACACTCACAATCTCCTCTCTTCCTCTTCCTCCTCCTCATCCTCATCTTCTTCTTCTTCTTACAAGACCTCACACAAACTCCAACAACAACAGCCTTTCACCGTCGATACCACCACCAACACGGCAGCCGCTGCAGAGGCGCTGGTGATGTCCAACAGCATGAACAAGACATCGACCACATTAGATGATCACGACAGCCTGTCCGCCGTGATCAATAACTCCACGTTTTCTTCCCTGCAAGAGTTTGCACGCAGTTGCTCACGGGAAAGCACTCCAATGCTTCCTCCATCTTCCTCTGCTGCCTTTGCCATGCTAAACAACAATGCATCCCCATCATCTTTTAACTGGAACTGGGGGGCTCAAGCCCCCGCTCCTCAATTCACATTCCACCAACATCAACAACAGATGCAGCAGCAGCAGCAGCATTTCAGAGTGGATGATGATGAGGTTATACTACTACAGTCATCGGGTGATGAAGATGTGGGGAATACCTCATTTGACGCCACTTGTCACTTCGATTTACAGTTTCTGGATTCTGCTGCATTCTTACCTCCTCAAACTTTTAACTCTTTCGATGATCAACTTGCTTGGGATCTTGTTAATTAATTAATTTCTTTATTAGCTTTTTTTCTATTCCTTTCATTTACCGTATGTAGTACTGCTTTGTTTCCTCAACATACACTTCATTTTCCAAACTGTCTTACTTATGGAAATTAAGGACAATGGCATCACAAGCAAAACAAGCAAAACAAGCAAAACCTTTAACCCACATTATTAGACAGAGTGGAATTGTTGCAAAATGTTGGTTTTACCTTAGTTAGAACACCGTTTTTTTTAGACCCCACTTTGAGCGCAAATAACGTTTTACACTTGTTTGTATATTTAAATGGCCGTTATATCGGCTGCAGGTTCCACGATATCAAAAAGAAAAAATGGACATTATACCGTTTTGATTAATTTGAGAATAATAGGTTAATTTAATTGACTATTAAGGTAAACAGAGTAACGTCCTAGCTACTACTGGCAAAGAAGAAAGAAGATCCAATATCGAGCAATGCAATTAAAGCTATTTTGTTGTGAAATTAATGGGTGCATTATTTGCATGCAACCGAATCATTTTCTTTAAAGTTTTTACATTGTTATCTATGTTGATTTAAAAATCATAAAATTAGATACTCCCTCTGGTTTTTTTATTAAGTAACTCATTTTGAAATTTAGTTTGTTCTCTAATAAGTGTCTCATTTCATAACTTTTGAGAAAAATAATGCAAAATTTTCCATTTTATCTCAATTATAAATGTTGATTATTCACTTTTTAAGTTTCTATTCAATATTTATTAATAAAAATAATAAATTATTAATTTTCTTAGTTTTCCCATTATTTTACTATTATGTTGTTATATTAAAAGATTTGAATGTTAAATAATTATAAAACTAGTGTGTTTCCCCGCCGAACATTGACGGGATTATCATATTTTATAATATTTGTAGAAAAATTAATCCTGCAATTACTCGATTTGTTGTTAAACTCGTATAGTAATAAATATTTGTTAATTATTAACCGAACTCATTTATTTAATAGTTATATAAACAAATTGTTCATATCCGATTGAAAAAAAGCAACTTGTCCACATCTTAGATCCGTAAACATGTAATAATATATTGTATAAATACTCGTTTATTTATATCTCCATTACTTATATATATGTACCCTTTATTATAATATATACCAATTTCATATACTTGTTACCCGTCTCAAATCAAATTAAAAATATATTGTTACATCTTGTTATCGTCTCAAGTTTGTTCTATTAATTTCAGTTTGGTTAATACCAATTCGAAGAAAATAAATTTTATTAATTTTGTCTAATTTTTTAGTTTTCAATTTATGTTGAATTATGTTAATACTTACAAACATCAATCTAGAATTCGAAAGAAATTTTTGGGAAGCGACATTTTCTGGGATCCTCTCTTTTTGTGCAGTGAGGGATATATATATATATTATTAATATCAATATTAATTCAAGCCTTCCCTTTAATTATAGGTTCTACGTGATGCTACCACAATTCGGTATTTTTATTTATCTTAAATCATTATTTTATGTTTTTAAATTATAAATAATATTATAATATATAAATGATCGAAATATATGATAGAAAATCGATATATGATACAAAATTGATTCTACACGTATATATTTGTATACATCCAAAAATCTTCAATTCCATGTTATGTTCCTTATAAATACTATTATAATATATTTAGTTTTTAATTATGGAAATATAAGATACAATATTGATATATACACGTATGTATTGATCGAAATATATGATACAAAATTGATATATGATACTCCCTCCGGTTTCAAATATAAGATGTTGATGTTTTCAGTTACCAAGAGTGTTCTCTCTCTCTCTCTCCCTTCCATCAATTTCATTTACTTTTCAACTCATTATTAATGATGTGCTCATTTTTCAATGTTGGTTGAGTTCCTTTCATTAACTTCGACAATATATTACCCTATCACATTATCATGAATTGCAAAAAGGAACCCAAAAGACAACAATACAATTGACCAAATAAAAGGGAATAACTTGTTCAATTCAAAATTTGGCGCAGTTATGCAATCATTATCCTATGGCTAAACTTCAAAAGTCCTTGTCGATGAACGATCCGGATTAAAATGGCAGTTGAGATACTCAGACGTGTTATCAGAACTGACTATCTCTTTCCTACTCTAAGTGACTAGAAAGTGCCACGTCACTAAGAGTAGGGGATGGTGGTTGATATGGGATGGGTTACTTCGAGCCCACTAAGTAGCAAGGTCCAATGAGCATTGGGCTGGGCTGAAGTCAAAACCAAAAGGAGAAAATCGTAACACGATCATGGGCACGAATCTAAAGCCCGAAGGCCTACCATTGTCCAAATGACCAAATTACCCTTCAGCTCCCCTACTATAAAAACATCCTCATTTCCCCCAACAAGAAAGGTATCTCTCACACACACTCACACTTTTACACTTTTTGCTTTTCCTTCTCTTTTCTTCTCGCTTAAGTTTTCTGACTTAGGCATCGGAGGGTCCTCACCAGACAAAACCTCCGGTGTGGGACTTTCCTCTTTTGCAGGAATCGAGATCCACTTTCCGAGACAAAGAGTAAAAGACGAGGTAGTTTGCTCAACCTTGAAGCGAAGAGCAGTTTTATTGATTTTGTACTGTTTTATTCATTTTACGTTGTTGATAAGGCGTTAACCCAGTCTTATCATGATGATGAAGCATTCATTATTGTATCAACCGCATTGTCCTATAACACATCCCATCTTCCTGATGAATTTGATTTCTAGTTTTGTATAGCATGGACATGACGAATCTAGCTTGTATGAAGTGCATTGTTGAGCTCTGATGTGGTTTAGAACATGATGAAGCATTGTTGTATCAACTGCATTGTCCTATAACATATCCCATCTTCGTGGTGAATTTGATTTTGTATTGAGATATATGAAAATTAAATTATAGGAAAAATTGATTCTTTATATCATAATTGATTTTAGTTTTTCCCCTTTGCATTTTTAGTCGATTTTTGGGCAGTAGAATATTTGTTTTAGGCAGAAAGAGGGTAGTTGATTGTTAATTACATGGTTTAAATGGTTAGGAACTCGTTTACTGGATTATCCATTTGAATTACTTGATGGCAGTGAGGGTTGCTAATGTGACTTCATTATTCGATTGTTATATGCGTCGTATAATGAGAGCCATATACGGTATACGCTCTGGAAAGTGTGTTCAATTAATTTCAGTTTGGCTGATACCATAATAAATCTTATAACGGTGATTTCAGATTATGTCGAAACTTCAGTTTGAAGATCACATACTGTCAATGTTTCAATGGGATCTTGATAGACGAGTCAAAAGAGAGAGTAAAAGATACCTGTCTTTACAAGTATGTTTCAAATCCACGTAATATAAGGATACAAGTGAAACACATGATGTCTCTCATAAACTCGTATGATGCTAATGATAAGTCGTTCTCAATTAATGAGAAGAAACTTTTTTTGGGTCTAGAATTAAGATGTTTTCTACATAACTGGTCCACCCATTAAAAGGGACCTGATCACTGTTGATGAGACAAGCTTGAACACTGAGTATTTTTTTGGTTTGAAACCTCTCGGAACCGCTTTTATACTTAATCATCTGAAAAAATTTGAAAAGGTTCTGGAGATCATCACTGATGATATTCTCACCAAGTACACACAAGCCTACCTATTATATATCTTAGCATGTGTGATATTTCCTTCGTCTTGGCGAAAATATGAGCTACCGTGAGCCTTCTTCCACTTCATCAATTGTCACAGCCCGAATTCAAGTGTGTAGAAATGACTAGAATCCATTGGACAGTGAAGGTGAAACCATGATACAATACTCAACTCAACAAGGGATCATACTTGGGAAAAAGGAAATATAGATTGAAAGCGATAACAAATAATAACATGCTTTCAATTCATAACTCAAATAAACGAGCAATGATAAATAATTCAAGTGTCGCAAAACAAGTCAAATATCTCAATCAAAGTCAAGTAGCATTTAGGAAACACGGGAAATAGTTTCGAGCACAAGGCTCATTGTATCGACACCAATATCAGAGTAAAAGTTTAAAAACAAATAAACATTGTTGTTTATGTAGCGGAATTCTCAAACTCAAGTCCCAACAACTACATGTATGAAGACATGCAATTGCAAGCTTAAACAAAAATGACTCGACTCATTGTAACACACTGCTGAGCAAGTCCACGCCATCCTTATCCAAGCTAACCTGCACGTTTAGAAAATACATGCAGGGCTGAGTACGAATAGTGAACACATGCCAAAACAGTCGAAAACTTGCTCATTAGAGCTATATAATTGAACTTGCCTTACAATTGCATCACAAGTATTAGTACAATTAAAACATTTTACTTGTTAATGCTAAAACATTTTCTTTTCTTGAAATGACTGCGCAGTCAATATATATAATAAAGAAAGAGGAGGCATAAATCAATCTACCACATTAACTCTGTGTTGAGAAGTAGGCCTCTTTCTCAAACACTTGGAGTGGCCTAACCGAAGTCACCTCACATAATTCAAATAACAACACGTGTGTTCCTGTCTTACACGGGATAATAACTCAAGTAGACGATCAAACATACCATAACTCAGATAAAATGACAAGTCAATTAATTTAAAAACGCACGTAATAAACAATACATAATAGCATTCATAGTTCTCGGTTTAAAAAGCCCACCTGACTGAGTAGGGTTAGTCGGTTAGCTTTCGTCTTCTTCTTCTTCTTCTACTTCTCGGTCCCGCTCGTTCCTTTAAGAATAACATCTTATAAGGACAAAACTACTTACTCGAAAAACGAAACGAGTTCTAACGTTCGACTGAAGGATTTCTATTTCACTCGAGTTTTCTTAACTTATCTCGGCTCGACTAACTCGATCTTTTCTCGGTTTCTCGATTCTACCCAAGTACTAAACAAAACGACTTTCAGACTCGGGCACTTAACTTTAACATCAAACAAATTAAACTTAAATAATTCACGAAAATCGAAAATTCACTATTCACGACATAAACTTTGTATTTCTCGATTTTTCGAGTCAAACGAACTCAGAAAATTACGAGATTAATTCTCAACTACTTAAATCACAAATCATTCACATTCAAACTTTCACATCGAGAATCACACATTCACAGATAGGTAAACGACTGACTTCGATAAATAGACGAAAAAAGAAAAAAAATTCCAAATATCTCAGAATATTCTAGAAAATCAAATAAATTCACATAAGCGCTCATATCCTCCAAATTTCATTTAAGTCTCACTACAATCTTATACTGACTCATTACTGCTCGACTTTTAAACTTGAAAAATAAAAGTCTTATGATTTCAACGAAAACAGTTTCGTTATTCTTACAATAAATCAAAGAATTCGACTATGAAATCAAATTCAAAATCTGAAATCCTAGGCAAATTTTCTCGAATTAAAGTCTACGTCGCTTTTTCTCGTAAAACATGCACATGCTCAGAAAATTATCAAACTTGAAAATTTGATTCAAAATAATTCTAATTGACTAATTACTCGATTAATTTCACTTAATCTCGCTTTTAATTTACAAAATGCTCGATTTTCATTCTTAACTTAATTTCTTCATAACTTTTGCATATGAATTCCAATTCAAGAATTTCAAGAAGCTAACTTAGTTATTTTTAATCCAATTTCATCATCTTATCATCAAATTCATCATACAACATCAAGAACTTAACATCTCATACTTCATTTATTCATAAAAAATGACTTTTTCATATCTAGGGTTATACATGCTCGATTTTTGAAATTCAAAGCTCTAACATGCTTAAAATAAATTCAATTTCATGAATATAACATCAGTTCACTCAAACAAGCTCAAGATCAAAAATTCCAAATCCAAAAATCTTATAAGGTTCAAAATTTTTGGAATTTAGTGCAAAACTTTTCCAAATTCAAAAATTCGAGATTATAACGTACTTATAAAAATTCCAGTTGATCAATTTGTCGGTCAATTTACTCAAACAAGCTCGATTACTGAAAATCTTCTTTTTAAAGCTCATATTCATTGAAAATTTTGGGGGTTCTTGCATAACAATTTGAACGATTTCAAATTCTATTGTGCATCAAATAAATCTAATTTCAATAATCTAACATCAATTTGATACTTAGAACACATGATCATCAAAAATCACAATTTGATACTTAGAACACATGAAGATGTTGAAAATGAAAAGGAGAGGAAGAAGGGCAATCCTAGTCTAGAAATGATCATCAAGAGGAGAGGATCAAGAATACCTCGTCGGATTAATCGATGGATGATCGGTGGCAATTTTCCTCACAACTCTAGACCTTTATCTTCAAGCAACAATTGAGGTTTCTCTTGTGTGTATGTATGTGTGTTTGTTGCCGAGAGAGATAAAGAAGAGAGAGAGAGTGAGGTCGGCGAAGGGGAGGGAGAAGAAGAGGAGAGAGAGACGCGAGAGAGAGAGTGAGGAGAAATTTAGGTTGCACCCGTTAGTCAAAAACGTAATATAAAAATCGCCGGAAGAAAAAGTTTTCTGGTGCAAAACAACCGTACTTTTTCATTAAACTCTCAAATGACTTAAAACTCACCTCGACTCTTTCTCGACGTCGAAAAGCTCTCCACTTCGTCTCATATTTCACCAAATAAATCAAGGAATCCAAAAATCTAGTTTTCAAATCAAAATTTCGAGCAACGAATAAAATTTCAGAAATCACTATTCATATTAGGGTTCTTGAAATATTAACTCAAATCTTACTCAGACAATCTTAGACGACTCTCAAATATATTCCAAAGCTTCTAAAAGAATTTTTATACTCAAAAGACACTAATTAGACGAAATTCGGAAAAATTCGATGAATAGTGAAAATTCGGGAAAAGTTACTATTCATCGAAAAACAAAACTTCTCAAAATTCTCCGAAATTCGAACTAAGACTCAAACTCATATAATCATGCTTGATCAATTCATCACACATTCGATTCGGATATCCGAAACGAGAAAATTCACATAAAGGCACTAAAGGGCATTTTAATAATTTCACGAGAAAATTTCTTTTCTCAGAAATTTTTATCACTCACAAGCACATTATCACGACATATAAACTCTATCAAGACGAACTTAAAGACTTATAAAAGATCGGGGTATTAGACTACCTGCAGTGGTAATGTCTCTAAGGGGTGTCTCTAAGAGTTTTTTGGAGATAGCGACAGTGAACTGCAGTGAGACTTTCTCTATGGGTTGTCTCTATCTAATTTCTGAATTTGTATTTTGTATTAATTTTAATAAGAAAGTTTGAAAATTTCATTAATTTAAATAAATACTAGTACAATATACTAATTGAAATAAAACAAATAAAAACATTACATTAATTAAAATTTAAAAAATAAAAAAACATCCTACTCCTCAACCGGCCCAAATTGGCTCCAAACATGCTCGATCAAATCATTGGTAAGTCGATGATGCTTCCTTGTATCTCTCAACGCGTCTTCCAGTTTGAGATAATTCTTCTAGGACAGCGGAGTGGAGACTCGGACTACATCACTAGCCGTCGTTGTTTCTGTGTCCTCCCTCCGGTTCTCAGCATCCTCCCTCTCGTCTTCAATGATTATGTTGTGCAAAATAATGCACGTAAACATGATGTTGCGGGGGCGCTTTGTGTACCAATTCCGCGTCGGGTTTCGGATAATTCCCCATCGGGCATGAAGAACACCGAATGGCCATTCGATATCCTTTCTCGCCGCTTCATGCATCTTTTTTGAACCGTGCCACCTTCTCGTTTGTTGCAAGCGGAAGAGCCTTGATCAGAGCCGCCCAATCCGGGTAGATCCCATCGGTTAAGTAGTAGCCGTCATCGTAGGGCTTTCTGTTCAACACGAATTGGCATGGCGGAGCCCGTTCTTCAAGCACATCCTCGAATAAGGGCGACTAATTGAGGACGTTGATATCATTATTGGAGCCGGCTACTCCAAAAGAGGCGTGCCAAATTCATAAATCGTGAGACGCCACGGTCTCAAGAATCAAGGAAGGCACGCCAATATCTCCTCATGTGTAGGCAGCCGCCCACGCCTTCGAGCAATTCCTCCACGCCCAGTGCATGTAGTCCAGGCTACCGAGCATCCCCGGAAGCTGTGCCTCTTCTCGTGCATTTGCAGCAGTCGAGCGATGTCTTGAGCATTTGGCCTCCTCAAGTACACGTCACCGAAGAGCTCGATGACAGCTTTGCAGAACTTCCGGAGGCAAAGACGACCGGTGCTATCTCCGATCTTCAAGTATTCATCGAATGTATTCGGCGCTCCACCGGTGGCTAGTTGGCGAATGGCCATTGTGCATTTTTGCATCGACGTGAGGCCCATTTGCCGGTTGCATCTTTTTTCTGCTGGAAGTACCGTGCATTATGCTCCAACGTCTCGCAAATCTTCAAGAACAGATTCTTGTGCATTCCGAAAACACCGGCGGAAAAATATTGGGCCGTACGTCGGGTTGTTGTTGAAGTAGTCGGCTATCAACTGCTGCAGGGCCGGCTCCCGATCGTGGTGTACCACCGTCCTCTTCCCCTTCTTTTTTTCTTGGAGGCGAAGATTCGAGCGGCAACAGCTTGGAGGTTCGTCACTATCGACATAATCTCGTCGTCGGTGCCATGAGAAGAGTAGTCGGTTGAGGAGTTCGACGAGAAAGACATTTTTTGTGAAAAATTGAGAGAAAAATAGAGAGAAAATTAAAGGAAGATGATGAATTTGGTGTGGAAAAAATTGTGTGATGAAGTAGGGTATTTATAGGTGTGAATTAATAAAAAAAAAAATCGGCTAAAATAGTCGTTTTATACCCATTGCCATAATATATCTGTTGCAGAATTTGTTTTTTTCGGTCTGGCGCGTGCAATGCACGCGCCGTATTTAAAAAAAAAAAAAGTTCAGCGCATGCAATGCACGCGCCGGATCGAGACTGTCTCGTGGTGGCGAGATGGGCTCGAGCCGCTGGCTCCTCTAGCGGGCCGTCTCGTGGCTGCGGTGTCTCGAGACGGTGGATCGAGACGCCCGCTGCGAGCCGTCTTACATCAATAATGTGGAAGATGTGGACAAGTACACAAGGGGGGTTGTTGTTTCCTGCCATAGCTTTTTAGGTGGAAACGACTTTCTTCTCTCACTAATTATTTCAAGGTAATTTTAAATAACCCCCAAATCTCTCACTATAGCCCCTTAATTATAGTTATAATAAATTAAATATTCAAAATACTATTATACCCTTATAACTCTTGACTCATAATTTTAATTAAAAACAAATATTTTATTTTATAACCAACTTAAAATTCTAATAAAAATAATATTTGTAGCCCCAATCAGTTTCATCTTTTTGTTCCTCATTAGTTATGTTTTCGTTCCCCAAAAGTTTTCATTCCAAATTCCAGAAAAAAAGAATCAAAATCCATACATGTGCCACAGTGATTCTAGTTGTCGGCTGGGCCTGCTGGCTCTGATACCATGGTTACCACCAAATTTTCTCGATCAGCCATGGCTCCAATTACAAGAGCATTCTCGTCGGAAAGCGCATTGGTCTAAGTAAAATCCGACAAGCCGCCTATGATTCTGAGCAGCGGGATTGTGACGATCCAGAAAACTTTTGTCACATCATTATATTGTTAAAAGGAAAACGATTCTTGCTTTGAAAATTTTTTACGTGGCACCATTTATATTCCTCCATTCATGTTTATCTAAATTCTCAAATTTTTGAATTTTTAAATGTAAAATAATATATTTTACTAAAATCTTGTGTCTCATATCGGTTTCTCAATGAAACTTCACCTATTGAAAAGCCTATAAATACCTAGAATCAATGTGTATTTTCTCATCTTTTACTCCACCAGTTTTATTTGGTCAATTTATTTATTCATCGACCGAATAAATAACTATATTTTATAGTTTAATTTAATTTAATTTGATCAATTTATTAATTGGCCGAATAGATAATTATTTTTTGTAGGAGTTTTATTTGATCAATTTATTTATTAATCAGCCGAATAAATAACTGCTATATTTATATAGTTTAATTTGATTTAATTTGGTCAATTTATTAATTAGTCGAATAGATAATTATTGTTATTATGGAATTTATTAATTGGCCGAATATATATTTATTTTTTTGTAGGAGTTTTATTTGGCCAATTTATTTATTAATCGGCCGAATAAATAACTGCTATATTTTAATAGTTTATTTTGGTCAATTTATTAATTGGCTGAATAGATAATTATTTTTATTAGGGAACCAATTTATTAGTTGACAGAATAAATGGTTCCAAAATAGTTTGGATAATTTATTGGTTAACCGAATTAAATTTGGAAATAGTCTAATATTTTTTTTAGTTAATTTGATAAAACAAAATAAGTAATTTCTAATTTGTCAATTAATTAGGTAGACGGACCAATTCTCAACTGACGGGTACCTCAACTCGGGATCTCACGTGACACATTTTCATTTTTTATTCTTATTAATTTTAAAATTTTCCTTTTATTCATTTTTTTCATGTATTTTCTAAAATCTAGAATCATCATAAATTGTGCATTTATAAATCAAAATCGTGGTTAACGGGTCAATTCTGACCTGGAACCGTGGCGGTAGACGAGCTAATTCCCAACCGACACTCGAGAAATTTTTCATTTTTTGTTTTTTTTCCCATGTATTTTCTAAAATCTATAATCGTCATCCATGAAATAATTTTTACGTTATTTGTAGTTGGGTTTCCAACTTTGCATAATTTATAATTTTAATTAACGAAAATTACTATACGATTAAGGATAATTAACGAATAGTACAATCATTATTTTTATTAAATTTTTGGATCTATATAAATTCTAAATAAATTTTATAAATTATGCACTTATAAATCACAGTCGTGGTCAACGGGCCAGTTCCGATGCAGATTGTGGCGGTAGACTAATATACGGATTTTTTTCAGAAAGGAACACAAATGACTAATTTTTTAATCGGATTTTAAACAAGTACGAGTATATAAATTTCAAACAAGTTTGAATAATCCTAAACACATCGTCTCAAATTATTTTATTAATCGTCTCCGTTGAAAAACGTAGAATATGTAGGAAAATTGGCACGATTTATCAACGAGTCAATTCCGACCAAGAATCAAGAATTGTGCGTGTAGATGGGCCAATTCAGTACTTGCGGGACAACTTTTTTTTTAATATATATAATTTTGAACTCATAAAATTAAGGATATTCATGGCCAACTTTTATCTTATATCATTGACTAAATAATTTTATAAATCACAATCATTCCACATAAAGTTTTGTAAAAAGGAAAAACTACCAAGTACATAGTGAAACAATTCTTGAATTCTATTCTCAGTTAAAAAAGTTATTCTCGAAGCTGGTAAAAAAGAAAACGAATGTCATCATTTATTTTTCTATGAATATATTTGGAAGATGATTATTTATATAATACTATAATTTATAATTAAATTTTTATTTATTAAATATTGTGTGAATATTTTTGGAATATAGTTATGTATATAATTAAATATTAATTTCAGGTAAAAAGAAAACAAATGCCATCATTAATTTTTTTGTGAATATATTTGAAAGATGATTATTTGTATAATTTAAAATCAGTATTGTAGTCACTTCCAGGTCGAAATCGTCGGGGTAGACGGCATGATTGTGAAGCGGTGGTTTAACTTATTTTTTTTATCTTAATCTTGTGTTGAATTCATAATGTGGGGTATTTAGGATCACTTTCATCTTATAGACAATCTTAACATCTATAGTATTATTCGTTATCTATATATCTCTTCTCTCTCTCTCACTACCCGCTCCTTCTCTTGCCTCTTTTTCTTAATAAAAAACTAAAAAAAATCAGCTTAAGAGTCGCTTTCCTTTGAGAGAGAAATATATTTTTGCCCACATCGGTTTTGTAGAAGAATAGAGCTTTAACAATTATCGAAAGTAATGAGAATATATTAGTTATAATTTTTAACAAATATAACTATATGGGTTTGAGACGTAAACATGTGGTAAAATTACTTTTAATTGAATTTGAGATGTGTTCAAGAGATATAAATTATAAGCAAGTTTAGTAAATTGCATAATCAAATTATTTAATGCTAAAATAATTAACAAATAATATTTATTTTAATCTATCACATATTAGTACTATTTAATAATTTTATTAATTTTTATAATTTCCCATCGATTTTCGACGGGTTATACACTAATTTCTTCTAAAATTACTTATTATATTATTCTTAAATAATTAGATATTAAGTCCTATAAGTTGCGCTTATAATTATTGCACGAGCATGATAAATTTATTTTATTTATTTTTCAGCGGCCAATATTTATAATTTTTCATGGTTCATCTAAATAGATTTGAGCCCTTAAAACTCTTGATTTATATTCAAAGCAAAGCCCAACCCACTCATTTTATTTCCAGCCCATAATTGTGGCCCAGATACTGTTCATCATCCTTCCATCTCCGCTTCACTCGTTCGGCAGCTGTATACCCTACCTTTCCTTCTGCAATCTCTCTATTGTCTGCAAGAGGAATCAATTCCAGGAATGATTGATTCTAAGGTCTCATTGTTTCCATGTTTAGATTTGAAAAAATCAGTATAAATAGATAACCACTCACCCCTTTCTTTCACACCAAAATTTGAAACCGAAGCAAAGAGTGAAGGTATTAACTTTCTCCTTCTTCCCTTCTGTTAATGTCAAAAAATGGAGGAACTATGAGTTGGGAGAGAGGGAGTTGAAAGGTGGGGACTTGGTGGCGCCGATCGCATTCCGACGACGGCGGTAATGCCTATTGTCTACCATCTTCCTCTCCTCCTCGACGAGTTCACGCTGCTGGAGTCGCCTGTTTCCCTTCTGCCGTTACTTTCTACAATAGCTAATCTTCCATCTCTTTTCCTTTGAAAATGCATAAGCAGAGATGGTTATTGTTCTTACCTCTCATTTATTTGTGACTGCCTCTTTTCTGTAAAGAAGCCCACTTCTGCAAATCCATGTTTATCTAGTATAAATATATGCGTTTGTGGTCAAAGTTGTCAGCCTTTTTCTTAAATTACACTCACATTTAATTGATCCGCATTTAATATTTATCCTTATTATATGTTTTATTCAAATTATATGTGTTAGATGCAGCTAAAACCTAGCGCTTGGGCTATGAAATAGTAAAACTTAGACTTCAGGCTATGTAACAGTAAAGCTTAGCCGTCGGGCTATGAGACAGATTTATTGCATTTATTTTGTTGTGATTCATATAATTTGGATAAATGCACCCCATTGAATCAATAGCACTCACCCCAAAATTATTATTTTTTCAGGTAAGGCTCGGGCGATTTGCGGTGGAACGAGTGATGATGGTCAAAGAATCAAATATATTTATATTTGTCAGTAAATATTATTTAATTTAGTTTTCTGTTGTAAAAGTAATGATTATTGTTATCAATGTAAGAAGAATAACGTCTCCCTTTAACTTACGAAAATTGGGAAATTGGGGCGTCACAGGGATCAAGCACAACAATTATCACAACAAATTTTCCGTTAAAGAGCATAAATTGGATTTCGCATATTTATCTTCTTCGTATACTTTTCAAAATTTTCTTGTCATACTAAAATAAACAATCATTAATGATTATGACAAGCAAAGTAGAGCAAGTATAGTGTCGAACTGCCGTTGAACATAGCACGATATTTCTTCCTCGTGTTCTTCTGTGTGTTTGGGGGCTATACTCCTTTTTTAAGTACTGTATTTCCTTTTTTCGAGGGGCTATGTTGATGATTATATTTTTAGGGTTTGTTCATTAGAATTATAAATTTGGGGTTAGTATTTCTATCATCTAATTTATTATTATTTTAATTAGAGGGTTATAGTGAGAGATTTGAAGGCTATGTTTAAAATTACCCTTAATCTATTTCTGCCCATTACAATTTAGTTGTAACTAATAATAAATGGTAACTATTTCTGCTTGGTTTTACACATCTTCATGATCGTTCACATCCTAGTGCTCGGGAAGCATTTCAAGCTTGATTCTGGCAACTGGCAAGTTTCCAAACACATTTCCTCTTATGAAGAGATGGACGGAAGTCATGGAGAATAAGGACAGAGATAATCACACGAACATAGAAGTTGATGATCAGGTATTCTTTTACGATTCACAGCTCGTAGAAGAAAATCTTGAAAGTTATGTATAATACTAATATATATGATTGTTCATAATACGACGTCAGTTGCTTGTACTTGTTAAATCCCATGTTTAACTGAACACACCTTGTATGCTTCATTTTATAGAACACGACATTGAAAAGTTATCATATTCACTTTCTGTTGCAAATAGGGTATATTGAGAAGTTTGGAAATTGATCGTATTTGCATTTTGATCGTTTCAGATCAGCTTGTTTAGGTCATGAAAGTTGCTAATGATCATATTTGTGTATATTCCGATAATGTTCTTGATTAAATCAATTCTAATTGAATGTTTTTCATGTTGCATCTTGGTAAAATTAGTTCAGATTTTGCTTACACTTAACCCCCCTTCTCTCTCTATATATATATATATATGTGTGTGTCTAATGCTAAACTTGTTGATACATGAGTTATTCATGTACTTTTATTGTTCTTTTACAGATAGTGTATTGTCCCAATGACAGCATCGAAGTTCTTCAAGAGAGAAAATTATTGTTCTTTTACAGATAGTGTATTGTCCCAATGACAGCATCGAAGTTCTTCAAGAGAGAAAAGTAGAGATGAGATTTTCTTTATGTTGTAATGGTGTCGAATTTTTGCTAAATCTCTATAAGATTTAGAAGGAAATTGTGAGTCCATGAAATTTTGATAAGTACATCACATGTTATTCACCACTATAATTTTCAATTTGAAGATTTGATTTTGTTAAGATTTTGTTTTCATGTCACATATAATATAGAATATAAATGTGATAAACATTGATTTTAAAATTAAAAAATTAAAAAATTTAGATAAATGAGAATGGAGGGATTTGGAGAGTGCCACATAGAATTTTTTTTTTTTTTTTTTTACGTAAAATTGTTTTTTCATTTATAAATTGGTAGATATGTTACTAACAAGATGGTGATTTGGCAATGCAAAATTAAAAGTCTCTATCTATATTGATTACGATCCGATTTAATTGGGCATGAACTTTTATTAGTATTGTATTTGTAGGGAGAACCTCCTTGAACCATTGATAAAATCTCCAACACAACTTCACTTCGCCATTTTCGAACCAGGTTTGAAGCATATTTAACCACAAAGTTGTGCAAATATTTGAGTTATGACTATCTCACAATTTCATATAAAGAATAACTAGCGTATAACCCATCGAAAATCGACGGGAAATTATATATTAATAAAAATTAATCTAATTATTAGACAGTAATATGGGATTGATTAAGAAAAATATTATTTGTTGATTATTTTAGGATTAAAGCATTCGATTATGCAATCTACTAAACTCGTTTAGACTATATGTTCTTATACATATCCCAAATTCAATTAAAAAGTAATTTTAAAACATATTTACGTCTCAAACCATATAGTAATGTCTATTAAAAATTCTAATTTAATCTATTCTCATTTCTTTCAATAATTTTCAAAGCTCTATTCTTCTCCAAAATCGATATGGACAAAAAATATATTTGGCACTTAAAGCGATTGTCCCACGTCGATTTTAAATGAAAATTGAGATAGATCATTTTCATTGCAAATACTCTGTTGGGAAAATTAGTAAAAGGTTTCAAAAGATACCAAAACCCCAACTGACCTAAATCGAGTAGATGAATGCCTTTAGTCTGTTGTTAGCTAGAGCTTACTGTTTGAGCGTAGTGATTTTATCTTTACATGCTTCAAGTAGAAGAAATCAGCCGACCAAAGAAGGAAGTTCATGAAGAACTCAGCTGAGGCCCAAACTCAGCTGAGACCCAGACTCAGCTGAAGTCCAGACTCAGCTGAGACTCAAGATCAGCTGAGACATCAACCTCAACTGAAGCACGGACTCAGTTGGACAGCAACTCAGTTGACTCCTCAACTGACCCACGCAGCTGAAGGCATACAGTTCGAGCGTGAAGAGAAGTTGTGTCGAAGTCAGACATCATGAAGCGGAGAAGGGAAGACTTTGAAGATGCTGAAGACGGAAGGGTTGCAGTCCAAATTTGAATCTACTCGGAAGCACAAGTCAGCTGGAGAACTTACCATAAACAGGCCGACAACAATGACGTGCAAAAAGCAAAGGTCGCAGTTACCATTTTAGGAAAGTTTCCAGAAAAGCTGGTGGAGTGCCATGCTTTTTTGGCAGAGATCAAACGACTCTTTCCAACGGCTAGTTTGATCTCCCTCTATAAATAGAGGTCTCTACACCAAAGCTCAATACGGACACAAGAGCGAACTACAGAAGTTCCTAGAGATAAAAATCAAGAGTGAAGCGGCAGCAGCTTATCACCTCTTTCTCTCTGAGCAAAAAGACCTCCGATGAAGTCCAGTCGAAGTAGAGTGTTTACTCTTCCTCCTGCTCTTCCATCTAGTCTCTCAGAAATTCCCCCTTCCTGATTGAGTTTAGAATACAAGTTCTTGCATGTATTGAGTCTCACCATATTCTCTCGCAAGAGATCGAATCTGGAGCCTTAGGTTGAAGCCTCCACTTCTCTCAGTGTTGAAGGCTTCCCAGTCGGATTCCCTCCCCCCCCCCCCCCACTCATGCCCCCAAATCCAAAACCTTAAGTCTGACTTTGAACTCGAAATCAAAGTCATCAGGTCCTTAGGAACCCGTAATTCAATACTAGGTCCCTCGAAACCCGAATCCAAGAATAGGTCCCTTAGAACTCAGAATCTAAGACTAGGTTGTACACTTACCCGGAAAAGTGTTGAAAGGTTTTGTTCGAACCCGAAATCGAACTGGTTAGGTTTGCTTGGAACACGTAATCTAAGTAGGGCATTTGTTATGCACACTTAAGCTTATATAGTGGATTACTTTCCTAAAAATGAAGTCGTGGACGTAGAAGATCGATCTCCGAACAATGTTAAAATATTGTGTACTTACTTTCTACATTTTACATTCAGTATTTTAAATTCAGTTTACCTAACCAACTGATCCAGCATATGCATACATATTGCATCTTTATCAAACTGCACTAATTTGGGAACTTGACCTTCCCCTTTTCACAAAGGTTGCAGTTTTTATAACGAGTTTGAACGCCACCATCTTCCGCAATGCAAAACTGATTTAAAATCTCAGTTGGTGCATACAGCTGAACTTCAAGCATAGGAGCCAGTTGTGCTGCCAACTGTGTGATCAGCTCCTCCAGCTGACTTTTCTAGTTGTCGAGCAAACTGACTTGAGCAGTATAACTCAGTGAAAAGAGTTTAGCAAACGAAAATTGCTACTGGTATATTCCATCCCCCCCTCCATACAGCAGATACTCGTTAACGAGACCATTAAGTGGTATCAGAGCAATGGTTCAAAAGACTGTTGTTTTTTATTCACAAGGTGTGAGTCGAGTATATTTTTCAGTGGTCAACTGCACAGATATTTTCTGAAATCAATTAGTGCATTATGCTGCATATTTTGTGTCTGTCTTTTATGGTGTGCAGGAAAGATAAACCCGACGTTGCTAGGAAGCTTACCGGAGTTCTTCATGGATGATTATCCCACGTGAAAGTTTCGCCTGAAGATGGCTCTGGCTGCCAGGCATCACAAGATGTGGGAGACCATAGAAAATGGTCCCATCCAGGTGACTCAATCCGTGCTGTTCCCTTCAACCACTCCAGGGGAAAGAGAGATGATGAAGGATGAACCCAAAGGCGCTCACCAGTACACCAAGGAAGAAAGAGACATCTCCCATCTAGATGACATCGCCAAAAGCGTCATCTCTTCCACAGTCGGCAAAGCTTATCTGCTGAAAATTATCAATTGCTCCACAACAAAAGATATGTGGGAAGCCTTAGTTGTACTCTGTGAAGGCTCTGACGAGATTAAGAAGAACAAGTTCACCTTAGCCTGTCAGAAGTACGAGAATTTCTTTCACTTAACCGGGAGTCCATCGACAAGATGGAGCTGAGATTCACAGAGGTCCTAATGGACATTGAGAGTATTAAGAAGGAAAAATACTCTCAGCGTGAGATGAACCTGAAGGTTCTCTCCGCATTAGGTGAAGACTAGGTAGTCTACAGAGTAGTCCATCAAAATCGGAGTGACCTCATTTCAATGACAACTGAGAAGTTGTTATCCATGCTCAAGAAAAATGTGTATGACATCCTCCGATTGAGGTAAGGCAAGCTTCAGAAGCCAAAACAGACCGAGCAGAGCTCAGTTGCCAAGTCAATGGCGCCTCGAGCTGAATCGGGCAGATCCAAATTCGCCAGACCCTCACGGTACGTTGACTCCTCAACTGGGGATCAATTGAGCAGGTCCGAACTTCAGAAGAAGGTCGACGAGATGACCAAAAAACTCGAGGAGATGAACTCCAAGATCGAGAAGTATAGGAGGATCAACAAGAGCAGGCAGAGCTCAAATGACCCCTCCTCAAAGAATCAAAGCGAAAGATGCTTTGAATGCGAAAAGCCAGAACACTTCAAAGTCAACTGTTCTGACCTCTCTATGAAGGAGAAGGAAGCCCTCTGAGGAAAGACCAAGGAGAAGTCCAAGACCATGATCATTGAGGAAGACATCGACGACACCGACGTATTCACCGAGTCAGAAGGAGAAGGAACTGACTCGCCATCAAACTCAGAAGGAAAACACCAGTGCTTCATGGCATTGCTGGAAGATTCAAATGATGAGGTAAACTCTTCTTTCCATCCCACTCAAAATGTTTCTTCTGCTAACCAAGGTATAGAAGAACTTTACGAAGACATAAAGCCGTCATGGGATAAGGACGAACACCTTAGCAGATTGTGCACCAGATAAGTTGCACAGTGCAAGAAGCTACAAGCTGAGTGTGACAACTTGAGCGACGAACTGATCATGAGGGATCATGACGTAGAGAAGCTCATGGAGGAAACCGCAGACTCTATGAAGAAGTTGCTCAGTCTACCAACAGTCAAGTCATTCACTTGATCCATATGACCAGGACTCAGGCTGAATACATCTCTCACTTGCAAATGGAACTGAAGTTTGCAAATAAGAAGATAGTATTACTTCATGCCTCGAGCTTAGCTCTAGAGAGTTGATGAACTCATTTTTGTGTCCATTTTTAGTGTCTTTTTATTGTGTCTTTTGTGTCCTTTTCGAGTCTTTAAGTGTCTGAGAGGACACAAGTAGGAAGAAGTGGGTGCAGGGCAGAACAGGTGCGTTTATGGGCATAATCTGGTGGAAAACTGCTTTTTTGGCGTTGGGCAATGATACGATGCAATATGGGCATAGGGCTGAAGTCTGTAGCTGGGCATAAAGGAATATATCTTGAGCAAAGTTACAGGTGAAGGAGTACCTCCCCATAATCTTATGGCCAAAGCAGTAGAGTACCCAGAGCAATGCGCGTTGAGGGCAAGACTGAAGCTAATGTGACCATAGTAGATGAATGAAGCAGAGGGCAGCGGATTAGACTTGGACGTCAAGGAAGAAGATAAGGAAGGAAACTTCCATCCTTATCAAGAAGAGACCAATCGAAGTTGGACTCAACAAGGAAGGAAATCTAGCGCGCCACTATTGAGCTAAAGAAGGAAACAAGGCCAAAAAGAGAAAGCGTCCAGTCCATGAAGGGATCGACTTAACCTAATCTTGACGCCTATAAATATGGCTGCATGTACTCTGCAATAGGTCGTCGAGCATAGTTTAGTTCTTTAATTTCAGTCTTGAGAGTTTGGTGAGGAAGAAAAACAAGTCCTACGGGCAAAGCTTTAATTTCTGTTTATTTACTACTTTCAGTTTTCTGTTGGCATTCTGGCCAAGACACGTATTGTTTTGATTTAGGTAATATAGTTCTAATTCAGTTTTTAATTATGTTTTCTTCAATTCTTTTAATTATGTTTATGTCTATTATGTGTAGCTAATCCTTAAACTTGGGATGGATGAGATGAAGTGATAATTGATACTTCAAGTATTCGTGAGGCCAAAGTGTGTTAAATAAATCGTGTTCTTTTATTCCCGAAATACTTATGTCTTAATTTTAGAGAAGATAACTAATTGATTGATCACCAATAAGTTAAGGAGTCTAGATCACCAATAAAGTCGAGGTCAACACAAGAGTGTCTCTTGTGCTTGAATAGATAATAAGTATTAGAGAGCAGATGTCTTGGGAATTGACTGATTTGGGTCTAATAGAAATTAATGTCTCTTGGGCAATACACTTGTTGAAGGGTCTTTGTAAGTGTAATACACTTGTTGAAGGGTCTTTGTAAGTGTATTGATCAAGAGAGGAGTTTTGTCTAGAGTGTCTCGGACATACTCGAATTTAAAGGGATAGATATAAGAGTAAAGTATTCATAGCTATAACTTCGTGACCAAAGGGCATGAATTAATTTGTTCTTTAAACTGAGTAGTAAAAGTTTGCAGTTGAAAATCATTGAGCCCATGATCGAGTAAGAAATATTGATTATCACTGATTCGAAATCCAATCCAAATCCTTTTTATTATTGATCAATTCGTTGTTTAGTTTCAGTTATAGTTTACAGTGCTTGTTGACCAAGACAAGTGAGTGCAGATTGTTCAACTAAAATTAATCCTAAGTTGCATGCAAATTTATGTGATCATTTAGATTGATTAAGTTAAACCCGAATATCGTATCTCTCGAGGAAGACTTAACAGGGTAATGATTGTATTGCGAAAAGAAATAGAAAATAAAAAAAAGCAGTAAAGATTGATTGGGGTCTGTTGTTCTAATTCTAAGAAATTAAAAGAAAAATTAATCTAGACAAAATTATAAACCCTAGTTCTAAGAACAAAATAAACCATAGACCTAAATTAAGATAAAAAGAAAGAACTCACAATAATTAAACTAAATCCATAGTGGAAGTCTGTCACAAAATCCGTACGAATTGAATGCAATAAATCTATCTAGAACTAGAAGAACAAGATGAAGAACAATACTGGGAAAGAGAAATAAATTTGCGTTTTTTGTTTGGAGGCGGAAGGAAGAAATAAAAATAAAACATAGGTTACAAAATAATCTAATCCCTATTTATAAGACTTCAGCACCGTCTCAGCCCGGACGATCGTCCGACACGGACGAGCATCCATCTTCCTCACAACCACGCCTACCTGGACGAGCGCTGAAGCCCGGCGGTCGACGGTGGTCAAGTTGCTTCACGCCGGGCGATCGTCGGGGGCGGACGAGCGTCCGATAGAGCCTTCAGTCATCGCTCGCAATTCATGCCGGACAATTGCCCAACACGGCCGAGCGTCCAGCACCTTAACTCTTGTCGGACGAGCGTCCAACACCTTAACTTGTGCTGGACGAGCGTCCAACAATTTCTGCCTCGCGCGCCCTTCTTGTTTCGATCATATCTCTCCGGTCCGAACTCCGATTTGCGCACGATTTTCGCCTACGAACTCGTATCGAGACGTACTTCAATCCTATCAAGTTCAAATCCTTAAATAATTGTCACATCATTTCTCATTTCCATCCATCTCTCGTCTATTCTCGCACAACTCTTGCAAAATCAACATGTTAGCGAGATTAACTAGAACCAATGAATTAAACAATAAAATCTGATAAAATAGTGATGAGAAAGATCACTTAACACATAATTACACATCAAAATGAAGCACAAAATGAGGTGAAACACAGATCAACACCCTTTTTAGTGACACCGGTTACGTGGAAGAGAGACTTCACCAATTCCCTTGGGTACGACCCTGCTTACCGCTGGCTACTGCCTATTGTGAGCATAGGAGTTATAAATTTTATTTGTGTTAAAGCAAACGACAGCTTCGTCAAGAGCATGATCAGCTAGCAAAGACCTCCCAAATATGTTGAAGGTCAAGGATACAATCCAACCACTGACACTGGAGCTCAGTCAGCTCAGTTCGTCAAGGCAACTAGACCGACTGAGGCACCTCAGGTTCAACCTGACTCAGTCAAAGTCACAGTTCATGAGACTCCAGTCATCCCTCAGACTGTCGAGACTCCTGTGAAGAATAAATGGAAGGAGGTTCCAACTGAAGAACCTCAGGAGCATGAAGCTGGTACTTCAAAGGATGCTAAGAGATCTTTAAGGAAGTCAAGACCCCGAGGTCGCAGAGCGAGGAGGAACCAACGAAATGGACCTCCACAACCAAGGCAGGATCAACCCAAGCTCATGCCAAACCATTCAGATCAGCATTATCAGGATAGGCATCCAAGCTGGAACAATCCTCACTTCTTCAATAAGACATTTCCAGTGCCTCCCCACTACCATCAAGCATACCGACAATAAGGAAACTATGGTGATTAGTTCAATGGTCTTAGTTATCCTCAGTTCGGATATGCTTAAAAAGAAAGATAGTTTGGGCATCCACCCAGACAATTCTCACCAAGGAAGAATCGACCGACTCAACTGAGTCGAAACCAAGCTCCTCAGAGATAAGGTTATCCGCCACTCAACTGGACTACACGCGCACCCAAGGAATTTCAGTTAGCAATCTATGTGGATAATGAAGGAAAGGTGATTCGAACAGATGACTGAGTTCAAGTTTTCCAGGAAGCTGCAGTAGCTTCCAATCCTCAATCCAACTGAGTTGGATAAGGAGTTCATCCTGCTGGCTGCAGGAACAGGATGAACTGAGAGCAGACTATCCTGTAGGGTCAGTATGCATTGTTGGGAAAATATATGCTGATCTCGAAGAAGTTTTGAAGATAGGAGTGATGGGACACCTTCGGTACGTCATGGTTGCCAGAAGGCAGCCTTCCACTAATACTCTCAGTATTCCCCTACTTGAATAACAACCTTGCCCCAATGCTCCTAGTAGCAGGAGAAGTATGCCCTGCATCATGGAATCTTGCCCTTAAGAAAGATTACCTCATGGTAATCTTCCCCGCCTATACTTTATTGACAACTGGTCTAAAGTACATTACGGATTTATTTTCTCGAGGCATAAATATCTTAGAAAGATATCGGTGCCGACCTATCACATCAACTAAAGTAGGGAAGTTTCCCCTACCAAAGTCGGCTTGGAGACTTCTTAAGTCTCCTCAAAATGACTAAAATGTCCTTATCATTATAGGTATATATACAGATTTTACAGTAGAATCTCAGGTATTACGTTCATTACCTCTGATATACGAAAGAACTCGTTGATTTCTCTCAAGCTTTTGTGTTGAATATGCACTGACTTGCCCTTGGAGATTGCCCCTCTGGAAGTTTGCTCCTCAACAACTTTGCTTGATGAAAGGGCCTCAAGCTTTGGAAACAAGGGGAGAGGAACAGAGCCTGGAGTGGATCCCACCACGATAAGATCATCCTTCCCCTCAACACCTTGAGCAGTCTTCAACCAATCCATAAATGCAATGATAAAAAATATAGAAATTGTTACATTTTGCAAGATTTACCAAGTGTTTGAATTCAACCAAACACTGAAGCGAACACCTACTCATCCCTGGAGTGGAAGGTTGACGAGGAGGATGAGCCAAACCGAAGTAGGCCAATGTGGAAGAATTCGTGAGAAGGTCTCGAATATTGAAATAATTATCGGAATTAAGACGAGTGTTCAATTCTCTCATAAGCTCCTCATCTAAAGGAGAAATGGGGTGAACCTCCATCTGGGAGAGTTTCTCAAAAGTATACCGCCAATATTGCATGGTGAAAGGCCAAGAATTATCAACAGGAGTTACAAAAATGTAATGAGGCTACCAAGTTTTGTCAATTCTGGTACTCTTACCCAAAAAGTGAGCGGGACTGTTGGTTCGGGAGCTAAACATAACCATCCCCTTCTGATACTGCATCTGATAGCAAGCATGGAAAAGCTCTAGAGTAGGATTACCTCAGATGGCTTTCAAGACTATGTAAAAGGATAAAGCTGTCCTAATGGAGTTCGGGATAATTTGACTAGGGCAAACGCGAAAAAGATCACAAATATGAGCAAGATATGGGCATATCAGAAGTCTAAGTCCCGCCTCAAAGTGCTTTTTCCAGAAAGGCAATGTGGGGGGAGTTGTATAATTTGGCCGTTCACTAGGGCTTGGGACCTGAAGGTAGAATCCCTCTATCCTCAAATCTTTGATGAAGGCCTAAACTTTGGACTGCTTAACAAGGGATGGGGATGTAGTAACTAAATTCCAATTGTCCCTACTCGAAGAAAAACTGGGTTCTACATGTAAAGGAAATGATACAGACCCCGACCCTTCTTTATTGAGAGATACATGTGGGACGTAAACTGGGGCGGAGGGGAAAGAAGCCTCTTCGCTGGCAGAGGTAGTCCGGCGAGTAGACAACTCGGAAGGGTTTAGATCAAACCCTCCCTCCAGATCTTTGATGAAGGCCTAAACTTTGGACTGCTTAACAAGGGATGGGGATGTAGTAACTAAATTCCAATTGTCCCTACTCGAAGAAAAACTGGGTTCTACATGTAAAGGAAATGATACAGACCCCGACCCTTCTTTATTGAGAGATACATGTGGGACATAAACTGGGGCGGAGGGGGAAGAAGCCTCTTCGCTGGCAGAGGTAGTCCGGCGAGTAGACAACTCGGAAGGGTTTAGATCAAACCCTCCCTCCAAATCAGGCAAGAAAGACATTGCAACTACAAAGCACTAAAAGAAGTAAAGCCTACAAGAAGAGTAGCAACGAAGTACCTAAAAGGATGAATGGAAAAGCTGGGGCGACAGCGAGGAATTCCGGTGAAAGGAAAAAATCGAAAAAGTAGAGCGAGAGAGAAGTGGAGCACGAAATAAAGAGAAATAAATGAAGGAATGGTAATAATACAAATTATAACTGTGCTGAGGTGGTTCACCCTTAAAAATGTTCCACGTGTGTAACTGATGCGACGTGGGTGTCCCATCTCTGAAAAAGTGAAATTTGCAGAGACAGAGAGAGAAAGCTCCTCAACTGCTTTACCTTATCCGAATAGGCAAGGTGGCCTCGATGGAATGTTACTACTGAAAACTCTTCACTTGGTCAAGACAAGTTTCTTCTTTTCAGACTTGAGGGGAGAGGAGTTGATGGGACGCCTTCGGTACGTCATGGTTGCCAGAAGGCAACCTTCCACTAATACTCTCAGTATTCCCCTACTTGAATGAAAACCTTGCCCCAATGCTCATAGTAGCGGGGGAAGTATGCCCTACATCACGGAATCTTGCCCTTAAGGAAGATTACCTCGTGGTAATCTTCTCCACCTATACAACTGGTCTAAACTACAGTACGGATTTATCTTCTTGAGGCATAAATATCTTAGAAAGATATTGGTACCCACCTATCACATCAACTAATAGGGAAGTTTTCCCTACCAAAGTCAGCTTGGAGACTTTCCAAGTCTCCCCGAAATGACTAAAATACCCTTATCATTACAGGTATATATACAGATTTTACAACAGAATCTCAGGTATCACGTTCATTACCTCTGATATACGATAGAACTCATTGATTTCTCTCAAGCTTTTATGTTGAATATGTACTAACTTGATCGTCGGAGACGCGACGCCGGCACACAACCCGACGTTACGCTTTGTAGGTCAGAGTTCAAGGATCAAATCTGCGTGGAGAAGCTCTTCTCAACATAATCTCGTCGACACAAGGTACTTATTATGTGTTAATAATCCTTGAACATCAGTATGTTTAAGGGTTGCAAATCTTGACCCCATCAAGGAGATCACAAGTTGAGGGGGAATCTCAACTTGAGGGGTAACTCAGGCAGTCAACGATGATACAGATCAACTAAAGACATGAAGATCAAACCTCAACTGAATAGACAAACTTGAGTCAGTTGAGTGTATGCAGATTCAGTTGGGATCCAGACCCACTAAGAAGATCCAAACCCTATCACATCTGGTGAAGCAGGAGTTTTGAAATGTGATAAAAAGATTTCAACAAGAAAATTCAATGCAAAAGCTTATCACATTCATTGGGCTACACTTTTGAGACTGCAAGTGGGCTAACATGAGCACCCTCTCACACCTCACGCACAAGTGATTTTAACCGCCCAACCCATGATCATCCCCACCATTCCACGTTTGTGATCATGCGAAACGACACTCCATCTCAACTGAAGATCCTTATTGAGCGGGAATGATTTCTCACCGTTGATCTTTTCCTTACCCCAGCATATAAGGATTTCTCCAAACCCTTATCCCTGTTTACAGCCAATTCCCAGAATTCCCAAAGCTTCTTCTGCAATCTTCCATCAAAGCTTTTCTCTCCCAAGTTCATAGAAAGTTTTCTCACCTTCTCAATGGCGTACTCTCGAACGCCCACCCCTATCTCTGCAAACTTGCTTGGCAACTCTAGCAGACTCTCAAGCATTCGAGAAGTCATTGTCTTTGAGAATGTTTTTTCAGTTGCACAACAAGAACACGAGAATTTGAAAAAGGCTCTCCATCAACTCAATCGCGCCAACCTTTTCAAATGGGTGATAACATAACCAAACTATCTTCTTCCAAGTGCAGCCACAGAATTCTTCACATATTTAAAAGAAGACGACCAAGAAAAGCTCTCAACGAAAGTCCATCTACCCATAAGTGATGGAAACGGAAGATTTATTGCTCAGGAAATATTCATTGATATAGATGAATGCTTAGATCAATTTTTCCAACTTTTAACTGAAGAGAAGATAATAAGTTCTATCAAAGACAATGAAGTTGAGAATTTCATTAAGAGAATCACCGTGGATAAACGCAAGTTCACAGCAGGAATGACCAGATCTCTTCTCAAACTAGAGACTCGCTTGATTTATGATATTTCAACGAACTGCATTCATGTACTCGCTGGAGCAAAATGCGAAGTGAGCAAACCTAAAATACGGATTGAGCAGGCCATTATGAAGGAAGAAAAGATTAACTGGAGAATGTACGTAAAATATCAACTTCTATGTGAAGCTGCTAAAATCAAGAAGGAAGGGAAATGATACACAACTTCAAGCCAAATCTTGTTCGGAACAAAGGCCAACTGCATCATTCTCTATGTCGAAAGGAAACAAAGAATTCAAGTGGATTAGGAGCACACTAACAAGAAAGACATCTATGACAAAGATCGACTATTTGATTCTAAGGATAGAATTGAGAATGTCCTTAATTTAGTCTACACGGGAGACTCTTCATCTAAGCAATCGAAAAGAGAAGTAGAGCAGTTCAGACCAGATCAAAATTAAAGGAAGATATTCCTCAAACTGAGGTTGAACCAGCTCCTCCATCCAAGAAGGCTAAGTCCTCAAAGAAGAAGGCCAAGATTGCTATTGTTCACATAGATGAAGATAAGTATATTGAAGACCCAACAATCGTGCCTCTCAAGACAACAACAAGAAGATTGATCCAGGCAGAAGAAACTGAGAAAGGAAGTGACCAAGCTAAACATGGTCAAGCTGATACAGCTGATGTAGAAATAGATGAAGTTGCTGACGACATTGCAACTGAGGAACAGACAACAACATAAGTTGCTCACCATCAACGAAGTGTTTCATCTAGCTCATTCTCAGGTTATAAGAGTCCTAAGAAGGATTTTGAAGATACTGTGCAAATCGTTGATGAAGATCAGTTTGACAAGCAACCACTATCACTTAGTGTGATTGCTAGTGAGAAAAGAATGGTTGCTTCCCAGGATGAGATGTCTCTCCCCAACCCGTCGGAAGAACCAAGGAAACTGAATGTTGAAAAGGAAGGGAACCCTGAAAATAAAATCATCTTTATTTTTGATGATGTTACTCATAAGGATCCTCAAACCGCAACTCAATCGACAGGTGGTGAGAACCAGTCAGCGCAAACATCGACTGAACCAGATACTTCACTGCATCTTTTCCTTCTATGCAACACGGCTGAAGACTTCCCTCTCCTTTCCCACGCTGAAGCTGAACAGAAGGCAATTGAGCAATCCTTCCACAGAGTACATCTGGAAGCTGTCAAGAAGGCATTGACTCAGTATCCCGATGGGAGGAATAATCTCAAGATACTGTCCTCACTTGTGGACCTGTTTCAGTACATATCAATCAGTCATGGAGATTGTTATGTTTTGGGAGATTACCTAAAGCTACATGACATCCAGGAGCTTCGGGTCACTGAAGGACGATTGATGGACACCTTTAACTTCAAAACCAAGCTCAAGCTGATACAAAAAGAAGAAGAACTCATCTGAGCTTATCTGGAATCTCGCTCAGTTGCAACGGAAAATAACCCTCATTGTGAAAAAATTGTTCTTGACGTTACCTCCACACTCCCCAAACACATTGAAGCTTGTGGTTGGACACCTCCATCGCAACCTGATGTAACCATGGTGTTATTTGCTAAGCAGCCAACAAGAACTAACATCGCTCTGGCTACACAACATCCAGTGCCAGAGTCGGAGCAAATGGACTTGAGTCATATCCAGAAGTCCATTGAGGAATTACTTGCTTTTCGAGCTGGAGTCCAACAAGACATTAACTCGTTCAAAGCTAGAGTACAGAAATATTTTGAGGAGAAAACTCAACTCTCCTCAAGATCAAAGAATTACTTGGAAATGTTTGTGACCAGTCAAGCATCCGCATCGAACAAATTGCTGAGAACATAATTGCCTTGTACAATACAGCGATTGATGACATGGATGGCAAACTTGCTGCTCAAGTGTCTATTCTCACGACTGAGATCGAGTCCACTCAGGATAAGTTTCTCTCCAAACAGGACTTCCAAGGCCTCTCAGACAAAATTCATGCCAACAAGCTGTCCTTAGAAGACCATGAGGCTCAAATGGATTGCATGGAAAGAGAAATCGCCACCCTGCAGAAGGAAGTCCAGGAGCTCAAGACTCACAAATCCTCTGCTTAAGCTGATGAGTTGAACTCTATTCAGCTCACTCAATCTCTGACTGAGACCTTCAATTAACTGTGAAATGAAGTAAATATCCTTAAAGACTCACTTGCCCTCTTCTTTGATGTCATAAAAAAGGGGGGAAAAGAAGGAATTGACATCGCAAACTGAAGCAGATATTGCTAGAGATGAGGACATTGCTAGGCAATTGGCAGAGAAGGAAAGCTCCAAGCAAACAGAAGAAGATGTTGCCAAGGATGAAGAAGTTGCGAGGCAACTGGAAGCATCAACGAACGTTGACACCAAAAAGAAAGACAGAAGTCAGCTCAAGGAAGGAGTGGCTCAGCTTGAAGATGAATTCTGATATCCAAGCAGAACTTTTCGTGATCGATTGTGCTGAAGAGTTAGGGATAGACTTCGACAACGAAGAACCCGACAAAGATGCTCCTCCACCATCTCCAACTCTTGCTGAGAAGGCCATCGCTGCGGGAGCCACAGAAAAGCAAGTAAAGGATGTCAAATAGCTTGCTGACTTCAAGAAAAGAGAGATCGCTAATCTTGAGAAATTTCAAAAGAGCTCATGAAGACTGTCAATACAAGCTCTTCAAAGAAAAAGAAGGAAATCTATTGAAAGCGGATGAGCCAAGCCAAAGAACGATCTTAAGCACGTTAAGAAAGAACTCGGCAATGGAAGATGCAGGATCCCGACATGAACTTCCCTCATAATGACAAATGGATGCCGGTGGAATTAAATGATATGTGGGAGTTTCAGAAGATAGAAATCATAGAGGAATTCTATTATGAAATGGAGTATCCAGATATGGAAGCTAATGAAGCCTCGCTAGCCCATCTTCTAAACTTCTCAACAGCTGATGTTCTTTGAGTAAGAATTCTAGATGTTCTTAAAAACATGGTAATTATCCTCCGATTGCTCCGACCAAATGAACATTCGCTCCTCCCAAGAGGAAAGGAGGCCGAGAGATCAATTTTGATCTTATTGAGAAGGAAACAGAGAGGTTGGCATATAAATACCATGTTAACCCCCTCGTGAAAGCTAAAGAGTTATGGGATATCAGGAGACATGTCCATGATAAATACGGACTGAAGCTGGAGATTGTTCAACCCAAATGATGCTGCAAAGAGAAAATTTTACAACTAATTAACTTAGTTTTTGATGTGTAGAATTCTTGAATTCAGTTGTAATGTAATCTCTCCTCTTATTATTAGGATATAATAAGAGTTGTAATGTAATCTCTCCTCTTATTATCAGGATATAATAAGAAGTGGTTTTTGATCAATGTGTTTGAAGTTTTTATCTTATGCTATTTTCTTTCCTTATAAACTAGAATTGAGTTTATCTTTTAGTCTTACTGGTATCGAATGTGGTATCAGTTAGGAAAGTTAGGTGATGTCAGTTTAGGATTTTGGCATCATAAAAAAGGGGGAAATTGTTGGGAAAATTAGTAAAAGGTTTCGAAAGATACCAAAACCCCAACTGACCCCAACCGAGTAGATGAATGCCTTTAGTCTGTTCTTAGCTAGAGCTCATTGTTTGAGCGTAGGGATTTTATCTTTACAGGTTTCAAGTAGAAGAAGTAAGCCGGACTAAAGAAGGAAGTTTGTGAAAAACTCAACTGAGGCCCAAACTCAGGTGAGACCCAGACTTGTCTAACTAAAATAATCCTAAGTTACACGCAAATTAACGTGATCATTATAGATTAATTAAGTTAAACTTGAATATCATATCTCTCGAGGAAGACTTAACAGGGAGACTTTTATATTACGAAAAAAAAAGAAAAAAAATAAAGCAGTAAAGATTGATTAGGGTTTGTTGTCTAATTCTAAGGAATTGAAATACGAACTAATCTAGACAGAATTATAAACCCTAGTTATAAGAACACAAATAAATCAAATACATAATTAAAAGACAAAATAATAACTCACAATTGATTGAAAGGAAAACAAGGAAGAACTGAATTAAATCTGAATCCGTGGTGGAAATTCTGTCATAAAAATCTGTACGAATCGAATGTAGTAAAGTTATCTAAGAGCATATGAAGAACTGGAAAGAAAAATAACAAAGTTTTTTGAACTGGAGGCGGAAGTAAAAACGTAAAAAAATACATCTGATCTCATCCCTATTTATAGGGATTTAGTGCCGCCTAAGTACGAGCGATCGCCTAGAACGGGAGACTGCCTTCTTTTTACTTTTCTTCACGCCATCTCAACCTCAGGTGATGACCCGAGCCAAGCGATCGCTTGGCCATCCAAATCTATTCAAGACAGGCGATCGCCTAATGTTGCTCTTTGTTCAACTCGTCATTATTCACAATCATGAGACAGGCGATCGCTTGTCAGGGGTGATCGCTCGACATGGTTCTATGTTCCTCTTCATTCTTCACATCCATGAGACATGCGATCGCCTGTCATAGGCGATCGCTTGCCATGACTCTCTGTTCCTCGCTCATCACTTGTCCACCATCATAGGCGAGCACCTGAGGTAGACGACCGCCTAGCTTTTGCTTTAAACTTCAAATCTCCGCACAATTAGTCTATAGTCTTGGAGCAAAAACCTGCATTTCACACACAAAAACTCAATTTAGAAGATTAGTGCAATCTTGACTTAAAAACAACACGAACAAGTTAAAAACTATCAAAATTGCACCCTAAATTCTATTCAAAATACGACCAAAAACAGGTAGAACAAGACTCAGCTAAGGTCCAGACTCAGCTGAGACTCAAGATCAGTTGACACATCAACCTCAACTGAAGCACGGACTTAGTTGGACAGCAACTCAATTGACTCCTTAACTGACCCACACAGCTGAAGGCATACAGTTCGAGCGTCAAGAGAAATTACGCCGAAGTTAGACGTTGCGAAGTGGAGAAGAGAAGACTTTGAATACGCTAAAGACGGAGGAGTTGTAGTCCATATTTGAATCTACTCGGAAGCACAAGTCAGCTGGAGAACTTACCATAAATGGGCTAACAATAGCGACGTGCAAAAAGCAAAGGTCGCAGTTACCATTTTAGGAAAGTTTCTAGAAAAGCTAGTGGAGTGCCATGCTTTTGGCAGAGATCAAACGACTCTTTCCATCGGCTATTTTGAACTCCCTCTATAAATAGAGGTCTCCACACCAAAGCTCAATACAGACACATGAGCGAACTACAGAAGTTCCTAGAGAGAAAAATCAAGAGTGAAGCGGCAACAGCTTATCATCTCTTTCTCTCCGAGTAAGAAGACCTCCGGTGAAGTCTAGTCGAAGTAGAGTGTTCACTCCTCCTTGTGTTCTTCCATCTAGTCTCTCAAAAATCCCCCTTCTTGATTAGAATACAGGTTCTTGCTTGTATTGTGTCAGACCAGATTCTCTCGCAAGAGATCGAATCTGGAGCCTTAGGTTGAAGCCTCTACTTCCCGCAGTGTTGAAGGCTTCCCAGTTGGATTTCCCCCCTCTCTCCCCCTCCCCCCCTCCCCCCAAAATCCAAAATCTTAGGTCTGACTTTGAACCCAAAATCAAAGTCACCAGGTCCCTTGAAACACGTAATCCAATACCAGGTCCCTTGGAACCCATAATCCAAGAACAAGTCCCTTAAAACCCAGAATCCAATACCAAGTCCCTTGGAACCCAGAATCCAAGAACATGTCCCTTAAAACCCGGAATCTAAGACTAGATTGTACACTTGCCCGGAAAAGTGTTGTAAGGTCTTGTTCGAACCCGAAATTAAACTGGCTAGGTTTGTTTGGAACCCGTAATCTAAGTGGGCCATTTGGTAAGTATGTTTAAGCTTATCTAGTGGATTACTTCCCCAAAAAGAAAGTTATGGACGTAGGATGTCGATCTCCGAACCACGTTAAAATATTGTGTACTTACTTTCTACATTTTACATTCAGTATTTTAAATTCAATTTACCTAACATGACGCAACATATGCTTACATATTGCATCTTTATCAAACTGCACTAATTTGGGAACTACCTTCCCCTTTTCACAAAGGTTTCAGTTTTTAACGAGTTTAAACGCCACCATCTTCCGCAACACAAAACTGATTTAAAACCTCAGTTGGTGCATACAGCTGAACTTCAGGCATAGGAGCCTGCTGTGCTGCCAACTGTGCGATCAGCTCCAACTGAGTAACTCAGTTGTAGAGTAGCTCCAACTGATTTTTCCAGTTGTCAAGCCAACTGACCTGAGCAGTATAACTCAGTGAAAATATTTTAGCAAACGAAAAGTATTACTGGTGTATCCCCCCTATACACCAGATACTCGTTACCGGGACCATCATACTCTTTGTCCCATATTGATTTTGAAAAGAAAAATAATTTTAAAGATTGTCTATAAGATGAAAGTGACCATAAATACCCTACATTATGAGTTACACATAATATTAAGAAAAAAAATAAGTTGAACCACAACACAATCATCTCGTCTACCCCGACGGTTCAGATCCGGAATCGACCCATTGACTAAAATACTGATTTTGTATTATAGAAATGATTATTTCAAATATATTCACAGATTAATTAATGATGACATTTGTTTTCTTTTTTACAGGAAATTAAAATTTAATTATATAAATACTATCTATCAAAAAATATGCACATTATTTAATAAATAAATTTTATAATGTTATAAATTGCAGTATTATATAAATAATCATCTTCCACATATATTCATAGAAAAATAAATGATGACATTCATTTTTTACCAGCTTTGAGAAGAATTTTTTTAACTGAGAATAAAACTTTAAGAATTGGTTTCAATATACACTTCGTAGTCTTGTCCTTTTACCAAACTTTATATGGAGTGATAGAACTTTGGAAAATAACTTAGCCAATGATATAAGATAAAACTTGACTCTAAATATCCTTAATTTAAGAGTTCAAAATTATATATATAAAAAAAGGTTGTTCCACCAATACTAAATTGACCCATCTACGCGCAAAATTCTTGGTCGAAACTAGCTCATTGACAAATCGTTAGTAATTTTTCTGCCAATTTTCCTACACATTAGACGTATTCCAATGGAGACGATTAATCAAACAATTTGAGACGATGTGTTTAGGATTATTCAAACCTGTTTGAAATTTATATACATGAACTTGTTTAAAACCCGACTAAAAATTAATTATTTGTGTTCCTTTCTAAAAATTTTCATATATCAATACCCTTCGATTGAAAATTGGCCCTTCTACCGCCACGGTTCCGCGTCGAAATTGGCCCGTTGACCACAACTCTAATTTATAAGTACGTAATTAGGAAACTCGTTTAGAATTTATATAAACCTAAAATTTAATAAAAAAAAATGATTGTACTATTCGTTCTCGTCGTTGACATATAATAATATTCGATAATTACAATTATAAATTATGCAAAGTTGGAAACCCAACTACAAATAAGTAAAAATTACTTCATGGATAACGATTTTAGAGTTTAAAAAATACATAAAAATTGGATAACATGAAAATTTTAAAATAAATAAGAATAAAGAATAGAGATGTGTCACGTGGAATCACGAGTTGAGGTACCCGTCAGTTGGGAATTGGTCTGTCTACCTAATTTATTGACAAATTAAAGTAATTATTTTTTCCATCAAATTAAATAAAAATTATCAAATTGTTTCAAATTTAGTTCGACCAATCAATAAATTAGTTAAATTATTTTGGAAACATCTATTCAGCTTTTTTTTTCTCAAAACTGATGTGGACAAAAACTATTAACTTCGCATACCATAAAATATAAATTTTAAAATAAATAAGAATAAAGAATGGAGATGTGCCGCGTGAGATCCCGAGTTAACGTACACGTCGATTGGAAATTGGTTGTCTACCTAATTAACTGGTCAAATTAAAATTAATTATTTTTATCAAATTAAATAAAAATTTATTAGACTATTACAAATTTTAATCAGGTCAACCTATAAATTAGTCAAATTATTTTGGAACCATTTATTTGGCTAACTAATAAATTGATCAAATTAAATTAAAATATTAAAATAAATTATAAAAATATAGCTATTTATCCAACCGACTAATAAATAGTTGATCAAATAAAATTGGTGGAGCATGATAATGATGGTATAATGGTAATGATGATGATGAAAATATACCTCCCAAAAAAGAAAAAGGGTAATGAAAACATATATACAAACTCTAGCTTTCTATACAAGGTTGTTAATAATTAAACTCCTAATTCACTATATGGACTTTTCTAGTATAGCCCACGACTCAACGAATAACAGAATAAAGCTGTGAATTTTTAGAATCACACTAAGAACCAAATATTGAAGGAAACGTATATGAACTTAATTAATATATTCAGTCATCATTTCTTCATCGTCAGAAAATTTTAATAAGTACAATAATTTATTTGGCCAACTAATAAATTAGTTTTTACAAACAATAATTATTTATTCGATCAATTGAACTAATCAAATTAAATTGAATTAAAATATAAAAATATAGTTATTTATTCGGCCGACTAATAATTAAATTGGCCAAATAAAACTGGTGGTGCAAAAGATGATAATATACACATTGATTATAGGTATTTATAGGTTTTTCAATAGGTGAAGTTTCACTGAAAATCGATATGAGATACAAGAAGTTTCATTCAAAAGCAATGTGGAATAAATAATTTATTTAATATATTCATAATAATTCAAAAGATAAGTAATTCAAAAAGTTTACACAATTGGATTTGTTAAAATACGAAAATTCAGTCAAAAAAAAATCTCAAATCATGTTTTGTGAAGATTTCATTCCATATATATATATATATATATATATATATAATGATAAATAATGGTTTGATATTGTTAAGATTTTGTTTTCATGTCATATATAATATAGAATATCATATAAATATGATAAATATTAATTTCAAATTTAGAAAATTTGAGAATTTAGATAAATAGGAATGAAGGAATATGAGTGGTGCCACGTAGAATTTTTTTTTTATGTAGAGTCGTTTTCGTTTATATAATATAGATAGACAGATAGATAGATAGATAGATAGATAGATGGGTGAAATGTGATTATAGCACTTTTAAAATTGAAAATATTAATTATATCACCTATTTTGAAAAAATTCAAATAGTAGCATTTGTAGACATCTTTGACCTTGAACCATTTTTTCTATAGATTTCACAATATTTCTTTTTCCCTCTCACATGATCTTTCCTTCTCACACCAAAGTGCTTCCCTACCCATCATCTATCAACCCTTACCCAACAGCCGTCATTCCCAAATATGAAAATCGCCGTTGCCGTCAGATAAATAAATCTCTAACCAGCACCACACAACCTAATACAAAATTAACGATCATATGCCACCGCTCTCCACGACATCCAGATTGCCCTCTAAATGCAACTTTCCGACGATGTCTCCCTTTCGAAAACCTTTCTCATTACTTCGTTGAGAAATCAATGAAGACAATTTCAAGCTCCGGCGAACACATATGCATTTCATAATTCAACCTCCAATATTTTCATCTCCATCTTTTCAAATTTGTAATCTTCTTATTCTTGACTTTGGATCTATGACATATATTAATCTTTATCTCTACCATCGTGGTATTGATTCTATTTCTGAGTGTGGTAAAGTGAATGAAATTCATAGATCTACAAATTCTGTGAATCTTGTCATATTTCAAAATATTCACATAATTTTACGTACCTTCACAAGATAGAATTTGTAATATCACAAACTTTAATGAGAATTCACATAAAAAAGTGAAATCACATTATAATGTGTTTGGTTTCATATTTAATTCGAATTCACATGCAAAAAATGAAATTCAAATGAAAAAAATTGGAAATTTACATGCAAAATAATGTGAAATCACATTACAATTTGTGTGATTTCATATTTAAATTCGAATTCACATGTAAAATAATGGAACTCGCATTAAAATTTATGTGTTTTATAATTTCACATAAAAAAATATGTAAAAGCAAACAAATAAATTTGTGAATATGTAAATAATAAAATAATAAGTAAATGCAAAAAATATACTCTGATACTCAATAAAGAAAATAGTATGAGTAAAAAAGTCCCAAAGTACTAGATAATACTTTTTAAAAGTTAATGCTATAATTTATGTCTTTTTTTCGTTAAAACTGGTGTAGGAAATTTCAGCTTATTCATGTGTGTTTTGCTAATAATTTGCTCTTATTTTCCAGAGGAGATTCTCAATCCACACAGTAGCTTATGGTGGCTTTCAATAAGTTTGCAAACACTTCAAGCTTGAGAGCAAATCAATCCAAAAGCAATTTATATTTTGGAGGGGTCTGCTCTCAAGTACAAGATGATATTGTTCAGAGATTTGGAATGGAAAAAGGAGATTTGCCATTTCGATATCTTGGAGTTCCTTTATCCACAAAAAAGTTGACAATTTTGCAGTGCCAACCACTCATTAAGAAAATTGTAGATAGAATTGATTGTTGGTCATCAAAACTTCTAACTTATGCTGGGAGAGTTTATCTAATTCAGTGTGTACTTTTTGGCATCCAATCTTATTGGTGTCAAGTATTCCATATTCCTCAGAAGGTAATAAACTAATACAAACTGCTTGTAGAGTTTTCCTTTGGAAAGGGAAATCTGGACTGAGCAAACGTGCTCTGGTGGCATGGGAGTTTTTATGCCTTCCCAAAGCAGCTGGAGGCTTAAATCTCACCAATATACATCTATGGAACAAAGCAGCTCTTGGTAAGATGTTTTGGAATGTGGCTCAAAAGAAAGAGAGGGTGTGGATAAAATGGATTCATGGATATTATGTGAAGCAACAAGACCTTATCATCATGCCAATTCCAGCTCAAGCATCATGGGTGATGAGGAAGATAATTTAAGCTCGAGACACTGTGCTTTCTGATCCTCAAGGAGAAAATATGCTATCACAGCCTTGTTTCAAAGTTGTATTGTTTCTTGAGAATGGCTTCACCTAAATGTGTCTTCATTTTTAGGCTTATGGTGTTGGGAAAACTTTCCACATGTGATAATCTGGCAAAAGTTGGAGTGTATGGTGACCCTATTTATTGTCTTTGCAAAAAGGAGCAAGAAAATATAAACCATTTGTTTTTTGCATGTAAGTTCTCAACCAAGGTGTGGAAGACTGTAACTGCATGGGGTAAAGTGGCTCGTACTGCCCAACCTTGGAGTGGAGACAAAGTTTTTTTGGAGCAACAATGTGGTTCAAAATCAAGCAAGCTGATGAACCCATATTTGTGTCCATCTTTTCTTGTGTTTTTCTTGTATTTTTAGTCTTTATCGAGTCAAAGTGTGTTTGGGAGGACACAAAGTCGAGAGATGGTGTGCAGGGAAGAACAGGTGGGATCTTGGGCAAATTCGGTGGAAAATCTGTTGTTGAGATGCTGAGATGGCGATACGATGCCAATGGGCATAGGGCTGGAGGCTTGTAGCTGGGCAACAACGCTTTACACACTCTACAAGTCAGGAAGTACCTCCCCATATCCTTGAAGCCAACAGACAGAGTACCCGGAGAAGCTAGGATCTTGGTCAACACAGGAAGCAATGCAGGATGCAGACATCGAAGGCAAGAAGCGAGTCGGACCAGCATCAGATTTCTTTTCCTTCAAGGAAGAGGATAAGGATCGAATATTTCTTTCCTTATCCTAGCCGGACCTAATCAAAGAAGATATCTACCAAGCAAGGTAAGTGAATCGTGGCTGCATGGATGAGAGAGAAGACGGATATGATATGCATGGGAAGAGTCCTTCACCAACAAGGAAACTGCCTCAACCCTAATTCCATCGCCTATATATATGGCTGACTCCACAATGTTGCCGTTTTTATTCGAGTTCATAGCTTAGTTCTGCATTCTAAGTTTGAGAGAAAGTGAGGAAGAAACAAGTCCTACGGGCGATTTACTTTTATGTTCGTTTTATATTTTCTGCATTAGTTTAGTTGTTGGCTTGAAGCCAAGACCTCAATTGCTGACTTACGCTTTTGAGCAGCAACCCTTTTCCAGTTTATGTTAAGTATGATTTCCCTTATTCGATTTGTGTTCTTATTTAATATTATGTCTAGCTAAATTTATTGTTTGGGTTGGATGTAGATGAAGTGATCGTAAATTACTCGTTCTAAACTCGTGAGGTCGAATTGTGTTAGTTCGTTAGTTGATTTTATTCCCGAAACACTTAGGATTAATTTTAAACTTTATTGATATTACGATATGATTGATCACCATCTAGATATTGATATTAAGTCATTAACAGGAATTGGAATTTAACTCGAGAGTGTCTTTCGTGCCCAAGAAGGTAAAGAGTGTTGGAGAGCAGTCGATATTGACCTACCTCTTGGCTGTCTTGGGTCTGTTTATTCTTAATGCCTTTTGGGCAGCATCGTTACTGAAGTGTCTTCGTGACTTTGTTGATCAAGAGAGGAGATCTTGCCTTCTGGTGAAGATCTGTAAAATTGGATAGACATAGGCTAAGTGTGTTTATATTGTGACTTCATGACCTTTAGGGTATAAACTAATCTTTGTCTTAAACCAAGTGATAAGATCAGTTAATTGAATATCTTTGCACCAATGAACGAGTGATAAGTAATTAGTATCATTGATTCGAAACCCAATCCAAACTCTTTTGTTATTTGATATTTTACTTGTTGAGTTACAGGATACATTGCAATCAAAATCCTTTTTGTTGAGTTCAATTTGAAGAGCAGATCTACACCAAGTCCCTTGGGATCGACCCCACTTACCATTAACTACTACCTTATTGAGCAAGAGGTGTTTATAAATTTATTTGTGCGAAGAGTGTAACGACAGCGCTTCGTCAAATTGGCGCCGTTGTCGGGGACTTGGTTTTAAGCTAGTTTGCTCTTCTAGCTTGAGTGAGCACGGTTTATGCCCAAGCCACATCTACGGAGTGACATAGATCCACGAGATTCAGGAACTTGTCCGGAGGTGATAGCGAGGAGAAATCGAGCAGAATAACGCAAGAAGAAGAAAGATCTGGAGGAAGGCGTCAACGAACCTTCAGAGTTGCCAAGCTTGACAGAAGATCAGGAAATTGAGCAAGAAGACGAATCTTGCTCAACAGCGAGTACAAACAGTGAGAAGTCAACATCCAGTTCAGAATCAGAGACATCAACAACCATGGCATGACAGCAAGAGAAAACCATCTGTCAGATTATGTTCCCTGACGACAAGGGGATCAGACCTTCAAGTATCCAGTTGCCCACCATCAATGGCAACTGGGAGCTCAAACATTCGCTGATACAGATACTGCCCAAGTTCATCGATCATCCCGGAGAAGACCCTCAGACCCATCTTCAAGACTTTGAGATGGCGATCAGCACTGTAAGGAACAATACCCCTCCTGCCCGAGATGCTGCTTGAGAACGAGATGTTGCCCAAGATACGTTTTCAGACTACGTAAGGTTACTCACGTTCCCATTCTCCCTACTTGACGGAGAATTTGAGTGGCTTTACACATTGCCAGAGAGAAGCATCGATACCTGGAAAAAGTTGTAGCAAGCTTTTCTTGACAAGTACATACCCGTTGGCTGGATACAAAGTGGAAGGAATGCCATTTCCTCGATCAAAATGGGTGGAAGTGAGTCGTTGTATGAATATTATGAAAGGTTCAAGAAGTTGATAGCAAGATGTCCTCAACATCGAATCGAGGACATTGATTTGATCGAACATTTCTTAAAAGGATTAAGGGCATCTAAGAGAAAGTGGATCATTGCAGCTTGTGGGGGAGCAATAATTGATCAATCGCTAGCTGAAGTGTTCAAGAAAATAGCTGCTATGGCCGATCAATCACGAGATGAAGATGATATCCCAAGAGGGGGTATGAAGGCAGCAAGGGAAATTCCGATAACTTGGTCAGCACCATGAAAGACTTCATGGCCAAGATGAGTGGTCAAATGGAGGACTTGAAAAAGAAGGTTGATGGCAAAGAAGTTCACCGAGCTGTGAAGAAATGCGAGGTGTGTCAGGCAACATGCCATATTACCTCGGAATGTCCCAGTTGGTTCGTGGAAGAAGGAGAAGAGGTGAAGGCAATAGGTCAGAACTAGCAAGGTGGTGGGCAACAAAGGTTCCAGTATGGCAATAACAACAACTATGGCAACAACTACGGCTATAGGCAGAATCAGCACAAGAACCTGAGGTATGGCAATAACCATTATCAAATGCCTCATGCCCACCAACAACCACAGCAGCCTGTTCAACAGCAATATGTGCCTCCACCTCGACAGCAGCCTCAACAGAAACATAACTATGTTCCTCTACATCGAGAACCAGCAAAGATGGAGTTCATGAAGGAGACCATCGATAGGTTTACCAATGAGAACCAGAGGCTTAGGAGGGATTTTGAGAACTTTCAATTAGAAAGTCGAGGTCAATTAAATAACCTTCAAGCTCAATTAACTCACATAAACCAGACACTGTCAAAGCTAGGTGACAAGAGTGGAAGACTTCCTGCCCAAGTGGAGGTTAACAAGGAGCAAGTCAATGCTGTAACTTTGCAAAGTGGTAAGGATTTGTCAGAGGTGCTGCCCAAGACCCAACTCAAGGGACCTGCTCGAGTAGAAGAAACTAAGATGAGCTCAGGAGATATCAATGACCTCTATGTAGAGTTGAAGGCAAAGCGTGAAGAAGGGATAAAGGCCAATAAGAACCTCGTCTTCAATAATGAGGAGGATGAAGCCTTGTTTGATTACGTGATGATGGAGAAATCAAAGTTAGGGTTTGATAAAGTTGACGTGTTGTTGGATTCTTTGAAGGCTAAAAAAGAAGCAGAGGCTTTGGCCAAGAGGACTGTTCCTCGCACTGCTAAGGCAAAGATCTCGTATCCAAGACGTTTTGCCCGCGATCGTGATCAGAAGGAGTTGGAATATATGATGGAGGTGTTCAAGAAAGTGAAGATAAACCTGCTGACACGCACCCGTCGTATGGTACGATCAAAATACTTGTGTATGACCCAGGCGGACAGTACACGTTCCTATGCCCACTACCGGACTGGTTAGTCTTAGCGGTAAGCTAGGGTCGATCCCACAGAGAATGAGGAACTACTTTACCCTTTGGTGCACAAATTGAGTTGTCACGGTCTCGATCTGTATATCTGCACAATAAACTAAACGGAAATCAAATATAAAAAGGGGGTAAGATTTGGGATTGGTCATGATCATTGTTGATATGTTAATTCGGTCACGGGCACTGAAGATCCGTCCATGCTTCGTATAAACTCAAGGCGTGGCCCAAAGACATTGGAGCGTTTCAAGAGTCTATACTCCACACTTGGGATGGTTGAATCCCTTGTTGTCGTCTTGGTCCGATGGTCACGCTTCATCCCGGTTACAAAGCCGTGCTTCACTCCTCCTTAGATAGTAGTCATACCCAATCTCTCCAAGTATGACCCTCACCAACCTTCTCTCCCAAGCTTCCCATGTCCGCACCTACAGAGCAGACATAACTCACAGGATATTCATTTCCGGTACTACGTCCAACCGGTCATCGATATGTCTACGATACGCGAGATGAGTCCTTCGGTCAATAACCATGGCTTGATGCCTCGTCACCGTTGGTGGTTGATTGTTAGGGAAGCCCAAAACCGAGAAAAGGTGCAGTATCCCCTTGCTTATTCCTCGCCATCCGGATCTACAGCACCATGTTAGGTGTTGTTCAGCTACTCGGTCCTGGGCACATCGAACATTGCCGTCTGTCATGCCCTGCCTTTGCTTGACATGGTACAGCTCCAACAGAACGGAGATCACCCGCTAGGTCAGGACTGTCCATGAGTTCTGCTCAGATCTATCCGGAACTACTGGACTCAACCGATGGCACAAGTGCCTCTCGAATATTTCACATATCAACAGTCAATCATTTTCCATACCCAAATCTCACCACGCAGATTACTCACACATAATGAAATACATAATGATTAACGAAATAGAACACATGCATAAGAGGGAATACGAAATACTTGAATTAAAAGCACCTAAGGCAAACAGCCTTGGATTTGTTCTTCACAGCGGAATGTAAATTAAAGCGGATAACTGTTTTGAACGTAAAGTAAATATAAAACTGAAAGTAAAAGTGTTTTTCGGACTAAGAACTAGAGAATGGTAGAGTAACCAACGTTGTGCCAGCCGCATTGGTTGGACTTTTATAGTAGCGATTGCAGCGGACAAAACCCTAAGCGAGTAGACTGAATCGGCATGATTGGTACCTTCCATATTGAGCGAGATTCTGATTATCCCAGATTGACTTGATTGGTGATTGGCAATCTCCGATTAATTGATTGATTTAGGGTGATGCGCTGACTTCAGGATCTTCTTTCCATAGATGCTTGGCAGATATTATGTAAATCTTCTCCACGCGGCTTTCCTTCTTTAGCTCTGGCGACTGATTGACAATTGCTGTGGTGGTCAAACTGGCTGCATGCTTCATGGTTTGATTCCTCGTAGGCAGGGCAGTTGCAAGATCTTCTTTGTTGTTGGATGCATTGCGTTAATACCACGAATGCGAATGATGAACATCAACTTAGCTTCAAGGTTCACATGAAATCCTCCTTTCAACCTCGTCTCTTGCTTCAATTCATCTCCTGCGCTGCATACTCCTTTGCGTAATCCTTGCAACCAACTGAATTTACTTCAATTCTGCTCATTCTGGCCACCTTCCTCTGTTTGACTCGGACTGAGCTTCCTTCCCTCGAACAATAGCTTTCTTCCCCTAGACAGACACTTAACGACACAAAAAGACATGAAAAATAGGGCCAAATGGCCCAAAAGTCGAAGACGCATCACCTGCCACTATTGATGGCATTACAATCTATGCCAAAGTGTGCAAAATTTTTGCGAGAGATGTGCTTGAAGAAGACCAAGTACCCAGATAATGCCCGTTTCCATGTGGAGAATGTGTCAGCACTTATGAATTCCCACATCCCCCTCAAGAATAAGGATCCTGGCATGTTTGCTATCCCATGCACAATAGGTACTACGTCAATACCCAAGGCGATGCTTGATCTAGGAGCTTCGATACATGTAATGCCAAGGGCCATGTTCGATGAAATGAGGTTTGGACCTCTTTCTCTTACCCGTGTAGCCATCCAATTAGCGGACTTATCCACAGTCTACCCCGATGGAGTTTTGGAGGACGTGTTGGTCAAGGTGGGGGATCTTCTATTTCCAGCCGACTTCTATGTTCTTGACATGGGAAAGAAAGCAATCAAGAATCCAGTGATCTTGCTCGGGAGGCCGTTCTTGAGGACGGCCTGCAACAAAATCGATTGTGATACCGGGAGGTTGACAGTTCAAGTAGCTGAAGAAGTCGTCGAGTTTGACGCTTATCGGTAAAATCAAAATGATGCCCTGGAACACCTCAACACCCTCAATGCATGTGGTCGGCATGTGGAGACATTGAACAGCTTAAGTTGTTTCTTAGACGATAACGAGGATGCAACCCAGGCGGAACTTAATCTAATACAAGGTCTTGACCTGAATCTTGACCAAGATGAGGATAATGAGGAAGATGGTACCTTGATGGAATTCTACGAAGGTGATGAGTACGAAAGTGATAAAGATTTCTGAGAGGAGTCAGTTCATGGACATAGTTTCAAATCCATCGATAAAGACTACGACACGGATGAGGAGTTAGAGGACAACAACACTCCTAAAAACTTCCATGAAGATAAAGACGAGTTTGATGAGGAACTCAAGGAACTACCCTATGATGAGACTCTGAAGTTAGTAGAGAAATTTTGGCAACAGACAGTTCTTGAGCAGGATGCCGGCTTGCAGACAAAAGAGGATCTTGTCCACAACAATGAACCAGCAGATGTGGAAGAATGGAGTTATGCCAGGATTCCGGGTAACATGCAACCTCAGGGTTTTGAACCACTCAACATCCCTGAATTGAAGTCGGAGGACAGGTTGGTGCCATCACTGCAAAAGGCCCCTATGTTGGAGCTGAAACCTTTGCCCAAGCACCTGAAATACATATATCTCGGCAAGAACAAGATTTTGCCCGTGATATCCGAGCTGTCAAGCATGGAGGAGGTCCGAGTTGGTGAGGTGCTGAGCAAATACAAGGAGGCAATAGGGTGGACCTTGGCCGACATCAAAGGCATTAACTTTGGACTGTGTTCATCACATCTTGCTTGAGGAGGATGCTGCCCCAGTAAGGGACCCACAAAGAAGATTGAATCCAGCCATGAAAGAAGTGGTAATGAAAGAGATACTCAAGCTTCTTGACTTGGGGATCATATACCCCGTGTCTGATAGCCGGTGGGTAAGTCCTGTGCACGTGGTGCCCAAGAAGTCAGGAATCCAAGTTGTTGAGAATGAGAAAAAAGAGATGGTGGCCATGAGATTGCAAACCGGATGGCGAGTGTATATAGGTTACCGAAAGCTCAACCAAAAGACGAAGAAGGATCACTTTTCTTTGCCCTTTATCGATGAGATGCTTGAAAGGTTAGCTGGTAATAACTATTATTGCTTTCTTAACGGCTATTCTGGTTACATGCAGATCTGGGTTGCTGACGAAGATCAAGGCAAGACCACCTTTACGTGCCCGTTTGGCACATTTGCATATAGTAGGATGCCATTTGGGTTGTGTAATGCACCAAGGACGTTTCAAAGGTGTATGATGCACATTTTTTCAGACCTTCTTGAAGAATGCATCGAAGTCTTCATGGACGACTTTACCGTCTACGGCAAGACCTTCTAATCATGCCTCAACAACCTAGATCGAGTTTTGAAGAGATGTGTTGAGAAAAGCCTCGTATTAAACTATGAGAAATGTCATTTCATGGTGAGAGAAGGAATCGTTTTGGGGCATGTCATTTCGGGGAAAGGTATTGAGGTGGACAAGACCAAGATCGACATTATTGCCAAGTTACCCTACCCAAAATCTGTGAAGGAGTTGAGAGAATTCCTAGGGCATGCTGGATTCTATAGGAGATTTGTCAAGGACTTTGCCAAGATCGCCTAACCAATGACGAGACTACTTCAAAATGATGTACCATGGGAGTTCAATGAAGATTGCAAGAAGGCGTTCCATGCCTTGAAGGAGAACTTGATCACAGCTCCCATTATCCCACCTCCGGATTGGGGGATGCCTTTTGAATTCATGTATGATGCCAGTGGTTATGCCATGGGAGCAGTTCTTGGGCAAAAACGTGAAAAGGAGAGCTATGTCATCTATTATACTTCCAAGACATTGAACCCTGCCCAATGCAATTATGCCACTACGGAGAAGGAGTTATTGGCTATTGTCTTCGCCTTTGAAAAGTTTAGATCCTATTTGCTTGGAGGCAAGACCATAGTGTACACGGACCACGCGGCATTGAAGTACTTGTTGAGCAAGAAGGAGTCTAAGCCAAGATTGAGTAGATGGATCCTTTTGTTGCAGGAATTTGACATAGAGATCAAAGACAAGAGTGGTGCCCAGAACCAAGTTGCCAACCACCTAAGTCGAATCCTCCAGCCTGACGATGGGGTGCCAATCAAGGGGACCTTCCGACGAGCACCTGAGTCTTGCCCAAGATGAACCATAGTATGCTGATATCGTAAATTACTTGGTGACTGGAGAGATACCCTCCGACCTTGGACGTTATCAAAGGAACAAGCTTAAACACGAGAGTCATTTCTATATCTGGGACGAGCCATACTTATGGAGGGAATGTGCGGACAAGATCATAAGGAGGTGTGTCGATGATAAAGAGAAAAAGAGCATTCTTGAGCATTGCCACAACAAGGAATGCGGAGGGCATTTTGGGCATCAACGGACTGCAAGGAAGATTTTGGAGTGTAGCTTTTATTGGCCAACATTGTTCAGAGATTGTTATGAGTGGGGTCAAGATGTGCGAGAAGTGCCAAAGGAAAGGCAACATCACAAGAAGAAACGAAATGCCCATGATATCGATCTTGCTCGCGGAGGTGTTTGATGTATGGGGCATGGATTTCATGGGACCCTTGCCAAGTTCCAAAGGCAACAAGTACATCATATTGGCAGTGGACTATGTCTCGAAGTGGGTAGAGGCTCGTGCTTCTAACAAGGATGATTCTAAGGTGGTTTCTAACTTCTTGAGAACTCAAATTTTAATAGGTTTGGTGTACCTCGAGCTATCATTAGTGATCAAGGTTCCCATTTTTGCAACGCGACGGTGACTGCCTTGTTCAAGAAGTATGGAGTAACTCATCGTGTGTCAACAGCCTACCGCCCACAAGCCAATGGACAAGCAGAATTGTCCAATCAAATAATCAAGACGATCTTAAGGAAAACCATGGGCACAACAAGGAAGGATTGGAGTATGCGCCTCGATGATGCCTTGTGGGCGTATAGGACTGCCTTTAAGACACCTTTTGGCATGTTCCCTTATCGCATGATTTATGGCAAGAGATGCCACTTGCCCGTGGAGCTGGAACATCGAGCACATTAGGCTATTGCCCAACTCAACCTCGATTGGAACGAGGCAGGTGAATCAAGAAAGCTCAAGATCCAAAAACTCGACGAGATAAGACTCCAAGCCTATGACAATGCCGGCTTATACAAGGAAAGGATGAAGAAGACCCACGACCTTTTGATTAAAAAAAAGGAGTTCCATTTTGGGTAACAAGTGTTGTTGTACCATACTCGATTTAGGCTTTCCTCGGGGAAGCTCTCAACAAAGTGGGCAGGACCCCAAATGGAGCCGTTGAGATCAAGGATCCCAAGAACGGAAAGGTTTTTAAAGTTAATGGCCAGCGCTTGAAGGCCTATCTTGGGCAAGAACAGTTTGTTGAGGGGGAACCATCTGGGTTCCCTGTCGAGGAGGACCTCTGACTTCTAAGGAAGAGGGTGTCGTGCCCAAGACCTTAAACGGGGCGCTGTCCAGGAGGCAACCTGGTTAGTATTTTCGTGTTATTTATTTTCGTGTTATTTTTATTTTTCGTTATTTCGTTATTTTTATTCGTTTTATTTTCGTAAAAATTATTGAAAATCTAAAAAAATAGTTAGTTTATGCTTTAAGTATTTTATTTCACAGTATTTTATTTTGAAGCATTTTATATTCAAGTCTAACCATAGGAAAGAGTTTGTTTTCGGAGTGTGTTTATGTTTTGAAATGTGCAGGAGATGTTGAGCAAGATACAGGTTGTAGACCAGGAACCACGATGGAGAAGTAAGTGGGAGTCGAGCAGAGGTTTTGGGCATGAACCAAGTCGTTGCTCAACGACTGTTCAAGGCAGTTACTGTACCCCTAAAACTACGCGCCCTTAAAACCACCCTAGCACGTCTACACCCCCACTACCTGATTTGAATTTCAAGTCTGCAACTTCTCATCTTCTCTCTTCTCTCTCTCCATCAAAACCTCCAAACTCTTACCATGGTGTCCACTCGCCCTAAAAACAAACTAAACAAGATCCCCACCGGAACCAACATCGAATAATTATTGCAAATAAAGCAATCATCTCAACTCACATATATCTCAATCAATTCATTCTCATCTCAAAATAATCAATCATCATTGGCATATAATCACGTCATCACTCATATATATATATATATATATATATATATATATATATATATATATATATATATATATATATATTCTCAAACAAATATTCCTCAAACAAATATTTCTCAATCATCATCATATCATTGCTCACATATTTTTAAGTTAAATATTTCTCAAAAACTCGAAATAAATATTTCTCAAAACTCTAACAATCATTTCTCAAAACTCAAAGCAATCATGCACTCAAATAATAACATAATTTCGGTTCATATATACCTCATCATCCTTCACTCAAACTTTATTATTAATTGCTAAAGAATAGCTTATTCATTTTACTAAACTCTTATCTCAATACTCGTCCTCATCTCAATCATCATTTAAGGAATCTCAAGTACTCAGATTAATTTAATTACTCGGGAGACTCAAAGTTGATTTTAAACGGCCTATCGGCTGCTTTTTATTTCACTCGTTAGCGGCCTCTTATGAGGACTTACTACATAATAGGAAATTTAATATTCACATCGGAAAAGCTATCCCTCACGTTGACACGACGATCACTACTCAAATCGAACTACCCGATCTCTCACATCACGTTCGATCTTATTTAGCTAACCAAACCTTAAGGCTCGAATATTTACATCACAACGATAAAAAAAAGAGTTCGACTCTCAAACGTAAAGATAAAGATTGTTCGATGTTTTCCCACAACTTTCTTGAACTGATTCTAAACGTTAGAATCATCTTCACTCGGTCCATGATCATCATAGTGCTCTTCATCAGCGTTTTCCTCTCCTGGGTTCTCCTCTGGATCCTCCTTGGGATCCTCTTCCTCCTTGGGATCCTCTTCCTTCTCTTCCTCCTCTTCCTCTACCTCTACCTCAGCTCTCTCATTCAAGATGTTGAAACGTGCAAGCTCGGCTGCCCTCACGCCCTCTTCATAGTCTTGGAGAGTGTAGTTGACTGTCTCCCAAGCATTCGTCATCTCTCTCATGTTCTCAACTTTGCAACGAGCATCCACGTCCTCTAACTCGGACTTAACCCATGGGGATGTCAAGGGGCGATCTTCGATACGGCGGAGGTATGATGCTACATCGGCAGGGGCGCCAAACTGAGACTCATAATCTTCCTCGACCCTCACGACAGAAGTAGGGGCAAACATATATGGAGTTGAAAAGAAATCGTTTGGCAGGGCTTTGGAGAATACCGCTGCCCACGGTTGCTTCGGCTGTTTGCTCCCCGTCGTACTCGTCATTGTTGCCGTCACTGGTACGTGCTGGCCTAGAAGGCTCGGCTACGGGCTGAATCGGCGAAGGAGTGCGATTACAACGCATATACTCGGCAAACAGGTCATCCAAGGGCGATGGGATTCCATTGGGATCATGATAACCATTTGGCTGTAGAGCTGACGAGCTAGATGTGGAATAAGGATCATAGGCTCGAAGAGGAAGTACACCACTCGAATAAGGGTAATCCTGAAAAGCAGCTCTGGGCTCTGGCTCAACTCGAGGAGGTGTAGGAATACGAGGTGGAACTTGGCCATCTTGAAGAATAGGAGGGGGACTACGAACAAAACCATTCGGCATAGCAGGGAGGTCATTATCATAAGACTCTGGGGGAGGTGCACCGTACTGCATGAACTTACTTTATTTCATGGAGATAAACGCATTGACGTCACCGTAAAGAGTGTCGTCGAGGTAACGGTGTCCTAAAAACCGAGGAACAAGAGACGCTACCCAATCTCGCCACTCTCGGGGTAACGCCTGACTCAGATGGATCATTCCATCTAACACTCCTATGTCCATGTACTGGACCTTTTCCCAAATTTTATGGTATCGCTAGAAATTTCGCGATAGACTTGCGGTGCAATTTTCTCACATGCAGGTACTCCTGTATTCACTCACGGTCGGCCATCTCATTCTCGCTTCCCATAGGGGTATTATCACTCAAGGTACTGGGCAATTCTATTTCTCGTAATCGTTTGCACAAACGTTCCATCCTTTTCGATTTTTCCAAAAAAACGCATTAGGGAAGACATTCTAAAACAATCTAGTTATTCAACTACGTAATAAGCTTTTATCTCTAGACGAGCTCAAATAATAAATAACTTCATAACTCATAAATCTCAAATTCTCAAAATCTCAATAACTCAATCATCACTTCAAACTCAAAAAGCTTTAGGAAAATAAAGCGTACCTGGTTGCCGGATGAGATGGGGGATTGCTTGGTGTGTTACTGACTCAAATAAGTCTAGGAAATAATTCTAGACTCAACTCATCAAGGAAAGTTAGACTTCAAAGCAGACAAAACCTGCTCTGACACCAACCTGTCACACCCCGACTCCCGAGGTGCGACGCATGCGGAACACAAACACTAATAACCATCCATCAACTCAACTCAATAAGAGGATTATGCTCGGGATCAAGGGAATATTGACTGAAAGCGATAACAAATAAGAACATGCTTCCAAGTCACAACTAAAAACTTCCAACGAGCATAGTTAATTTGGCATAAGTATTTCGAATTCCCAAAAACACGAACCAACAAAAACTTTTAAAATGTATCGAGCACGTTGCTCTTTAACCAACAGAATATCCAAATATCGTTTCAAGGTATATCAACATGCATCATTTCTCAAACATTGCAGCGGAGACTCGACACAATCCCAAACAACTACATGTATGAAGACATGCAATTGCCAGACTAACTTTCGACTCAAGAACAGCACACCACCAAGCTGTCCGCTCCATCCTCATCCTGCTAACCTGCACGTTTAGAAATACATGCAGGGCTGAGTACTTCGTACTCAGTGAACACATGCCAAAAACTTTGAAACTTGCTCTTAGAGCTATATCAATTGAACTTGCCTTGCCGTAGCATCACAAGTATTTATGCAATGAAAACAGTTTAACTTGTGAATGCAAAATAATTTTCTTTTTAAATAGACTGCAGTCATTTTTGCTCAAACAGTATGCATCATCTACCACATTCTCTCTCTCTGTGCCGAGAAGTAGGCCTCCTTCTCGAACACTGTGACCGGCCCAACCGAAGCAAGGCTCACAGTCACCTCAAACAATTCATATACCACACGTGGGTTTCCTGCCTTTCACAGGACAATAATATCTCATTTAAGCAGATGATAAATCATACCAAACTCAAATTCACATAAAACGGCAAGTCAATTGAATTTAAAACTCACGTCATAATAATACTCAATAACCAAATAACGATAGCATTCATCGGAGTTTTTGGTTTTAGAAAAGCCCACCTGTCTTTCGAAGACTTAGCTAGGCGGCTTACTCGTGAAAGTCCTCGCTACTTGTTTGTCCCGCTCCGTCCTTCATAAATTGACATCGATAAAGAAATAAGACTCGATGCGTTAAGACGTAAAGTAGATGTTTGTCTCTGCTGGAGGACTTCTACTTGACTCGGATCTCTCTAATCTTATTTTATCTTTTCTAAGTCGATCTCTTTCTCGACTTTCTCGTTCTCGACTCTCGACTCTACTCGATTACTAATTACCTCATCTCGTACTCTCGTTTTAAATCATTAATTATCAATCATTAAAGCATTTCTCGACAATTAATAACATAATTTTCATCTCAACTTCATTTCTCAAAAATTTGAACAATTCATTACATCAAAATCGAAATGTAAACATTTCACTCAAACATATAGATTCAATCAACATATTATAACTCAATTCGGTTCACACTTCATGTCACATTAACAATTACTCGACTCTAGTTCTTGAAATGACGTTAACTTCAATCTCATAAAAATAAACTCTCGTCCTTTTAAATAAAATTCAATTAATAAGAATTCATTTCAATTATAAACTAAAATATTCATTTAATATTTCTCGACTCAATATACGACATTATTTCAAAATACGCCGTCTTTACTCGAATACATATGCATATACGTGTTCGTACCTAAGAAGCACGGAGACGAATACGAAATACGAATACGATACGATACGGGACGTAAATACGTCAATTTTTAAAAAATGCAGATACGATACGCTAAAAATACGTTTTTAATTTTTCATTTAATATATATTTTATACATATTAAAAATGCATAATTCATCAAGAAAATAAGCTAATACCACATAATCCATGAGAAATTAAGCAATTAGCAACTCATAAATCATAACAGTCTTAACAGTTAACAATTAATAACTAATAAGTGTTCCATAGCTAACAAAATAACACACATAACATTAACATTGTCTTAACAGTTAACACACTAAAAAACAAATAAAAGTTCCAGAATATAATCCTTCCTTGGCCTCCTCATTCCTCATCTTCCATTTCGTGATCTTCTTCATTTTCATTATCATTGAAGATAACGCTCTCTAGCTCCGGCTCATCTAGTGACAATTCTGCAATTTCTAGCTCCCCAACATCATCAAATGTGCCAAATTTGTCTCCTCCAATATCCCACAACTTTGTCTCTCCTTTAAAGTACTCGGGCGTTTTTCTAGATAACAAACGGAGGTTGCTATGAATGAACACCAAATTCTCAGCACGTTTGGGTGTCATCTTGTTTCTTCGCACCGAGTGGATAAAAGAGTATGTGCTCTAATTCCTCTCAGCACATGATGAGGATGAAGGCTGGACAAGCAACTTTAGGGCTAAACCTTGAAGCACGGGTGCACTTGTTCCATAAGTAACCCACCAGCTCTTCGGATCCATATCATAACGGCTTTCAATGGAGTCAGAATCACAAAAATCGCCAGCCTTTGTAGAGAAGTTAGCAAACTCCTGTGCTACAACTCTCCTATCAGCTACATTAGGAAAATATTTCTTCAAACATGTGATTCTGTTCTTGGAAATTGAATGATCTGTATGAGGAGCAACTCGAGGGGTAGAGAAGTCTGAGACTCCTTCTTGAAGCCATTCTTCACTATAATATCTAAAATATTTTCAGAATGTTAGACTACTGAGACTAGTAAAGATAATGTAAACAATATAAGATATTAAGTTTAAATTATTACCTTGGATTGAGTGAATGAGCTAAGCAATGAAGGGGAGTGTTGTTTTTGGTCCAACGACTGATTAAGATTGCATAAACTACATCATAGAAGCTACTGGACTCAGTTGGTTGACGGCCTTCATGCGTATAAATTGCCTTCTTCACCTTTTCTATCATCGAATCCCACATGTCGTAGACTAAGTGAAGACATGGCATATCGGTGTCACAAGCTCGTAGCATATCATATAAAGGACCAGCAAATGAAAGTATGTAATCAACCTTATCCCACCAAGTGTCATCTAATACTTTCATTTTAACAAAGGCTGCCTTTTCAACGGTATCTTCTCGATATGCATCCCATTCTTCACTAATCACCATCTCAAGAAGACTCCTCTTTATAAGCTTGAAACGCTTCAACATCACAAGAACTGAGGCAAATCGAGTAGTAGCAATCGAGAGCAACTTCAAAGGCACAAATTTGTTGAACATTGCTAACCTCATTCCGTGATTCATGATGAAAACCTTGATCATAGTAGCATCCGTCGAAACATCAGAAATCCAAGAACACAATTCATATGTTTCTTGATTATTTTCAATATTCTTGGCAGAACATATATTCTGTAAAGCGAGATTGAGTGTGTGCACAACACATGGTGTCCATACGATGCTAGGATATGATCCTTCAACAAGTTGTCCCGCAGCTTGACAATTCCTCGCATTATCGGTGATTACTTGAATCACATTTTCTGAACCAACCTCTTCAATCACTTCTTTCATCAAATTAAAGATAAAGAACTTATCTTTAATCTCTCCAGAACAATCAACCGCCTTTAGAAACATTGGTCCACTTTCAGTAACAGCCATGAAGTTGATTAGTGGTCGTCTCTGTGAGTCACTCCACCCATCACTCACAATGCTTATTCCTTTCTCGCGCCATGTGCTCTTAATAGGCTGCAACAAACGCTCTACATTTGCCTTTTCTTGTTCAAGCAAAGTCGTCCTCAATGCATTATACCCGGGTGGCACATAACCTGCCAAATTGTTTGTGGCAGCATAAGTGTAGCTGCTCGCATAATACGGGCTTCTTGCCAAATGAAATGGCAAGCCCGATGCATAGAAGAACCTTGCAATCAATGCATCTAATTGCTTTCGACCTTGAATATTAAAAGCCTTTGCAAGAACAGACGTGCTGCCTTCATTTTCCTTTCTTTTCTTCGACTCATAACCCTTATAGAGATTAGTTGAAACTGCTGTGGGCGGCAACGGGACTGTCTTAGGTGCACTTGCTGTTTGTATTCTCACTACGTCATCCAACAGTTTGTACATTTCATCAATATCTTTCTTCTTAACACCCGGGCAAGGAGCAATACCATTATGTGTCTTCAACAAATGACTCACAACTCGAGTGTAACTCGTTTTTTTCTTCATTTTACAAAATCTGCATACCCATTACACTCCCCCCCCCACCACCAGGTTCTACATTTTCTGACCTCACAACATATCTCCATAGTGGTGATCGATAATCATCAACTGTGCTAGTTGTAGAACTACTAGTTACCATAGCTTGAAATTTGTATCAGCAAAAAAAAAATCAATGTTCTGCTTCTGCCGATATCTTTATGGCCTACAGGCTTCTTCAATAATTGATTAATTTATATCAAATACTATGACCTGGGATGGCAATTCAAGCACGCAACAAACATCAATAATTGATTAATTTATATAGGAGTAGTCTACTTATTTTACGAATAGAAAGCAATTAAAAACTGCGAATGCATTCAACCGGAAATACTCCCTAGAATTAAAGAAAAAAATCAGAAGCATAGCAACGCAAGTAGCAAACAAAAATTAAACCAATTCATAGCGTGAAATTTAGAATACCTAAATGATGGCGAACCCAAGCGGCGACCCACACGATGAAGAACAGAGCAGTAGCGTAGCAACGGTGTCGCCGTTCAAAGAAGGAAGTTTTCTGTCCGTGTGTTGTTTGGCAATGAAAGGGGGTAAGAATAAGATAGAAAAGTAAATTAGGGCTTACAACCGTATTTTTTACCGAATTTTTGAGCGTTTTTTTATTTAAAAATAAATCAAAAATTGCTTAATTAAAAAAACGCCCCAAGGGACGTTTTTTTTGGCGTTTTTCAACGTATTTGTACCCGGGACGTCCCCGGGACGGGGACGTGAGGCTAATGAGCGTCCCCGTGCTTCTCAGGTTCGTACTATTATTTTATTACCTCATTTTAAACTCTTATTTAATTTAATCTCGACTTCTATCCTCAACTCATGACTCGATTTTTAACTCCTCAATCCAGACTCGATAACTTCCTCGACTCTTTTTCAAATTAAAATGATTTGAAAAACAAACTCAATTATTTACTCACGCGTCCTCAATCAATCAATACTCGACTTATTAAAAAATAAACGAGCATTTAAACATTTCATCAATTAATAACTCGACTCTCAATCACATTACTCTTATTAATTTTCTTCTCGTCTCTTAATATTTCTCATTTTAATTTAATGATTAAACATTAAAGTTTTTACTCGATTTTAATATTTAATTAAACAACTCTCGCTCGACTCTATACTCATAAACTCCTCTTACTCGACTCAATTCTTCGCAAATTATTATTTGCTTAACTCAACTTAACTCTTCGAATTTTTATTTATTAATTGATCATCAAAGCTCAACTCGACTCTTTATTCTCTTACTCCATCATTTCTTAGTTTATTAAAGAATTATCTCTTTAATTATTTTATTTCTAACTTCAATATTTATCTTTATTTTAAAACTCATAAAAAAAATTAAACAAGTAACTAACTCGACTTGATTAAATTTCTCACTCAATTTCTCATGCTCGACTTCTTCTAATATTTTTTTTTCTCTTATAAAATAATCATTTATCATTTTGTTTTCTTTCTTTCTCGTTCAATTGAACGACTTAACTTCAACTAACTCGACTCGCATTTTATACTCGACTTCCAACTCTATTTCTTTAACTCTAACTCTTCTTTTATTACTTCTCGATTATTTCCTCCTCTTAATCTCAAAAATTAATTTCTCGATTTACTCTTCCTCTTAAACTCTAATTATTAAAAAAAGAAATTATTTTCCTTTATTTTCTCAACTTAATGACTCATCATTAATTTAGGGATTTTTTCCTTTTTATTTTCTCTTTAATTTTATTCTCAAAAATTATGAATATTTTATTCATTAAATAATTAATTAATTTCTTTTAGAATTAATTTTAATGATATTCAAATCTTCAAGATTTCACCAAGAACACCTAGAACACACACTAGGCATATCTTCAAATCTTCAAAAATTCATAATTTTTCACCAAGAACACCTAGAACACACACTAGGTATTTCAACTCAAAATTTTCGGTTTTAACACTAGAAATCTCATTTTCTTCACTTCAATATCTAGTACTCAAATATACACACAACATACTCATATCATCAAAATTCATCAAATCATTAAATTATCATAAAAATTATTTTTCCTCTAAAATCATGCATATAACTCGATTTTCCTCATAATAACATCATAAGAAATTTAAATCATCTAATACTCAAAATTTTCTCATGCTCATAACATCATCATAACATCAACTAAATAATCAAATAAAATTTCTTCCTCCATACTCAAAACTCACGGCACACACTCAAAAAATTAAGGCATGCATTTTCTCAATTTTCATGCATATATATAATCATTCAAATCATGCTTATAAACATATATAAAGCATTAAATCAACAATAAATCAAGAGATCGAATTTTTCCTCGTCTTGCCCTAAAATTTTCGGCTTCTACCAATTTTTAGGGGTTTTAATTTTTTTTTCTCTTCTCTTTTAATTCCTAGATAAATCTCTAGGCTCGATTTCTCTAACGATTTCCTCACTCGAATCTCATATCGAAATTCCTAGTTTGCCTATGCATAAATTTAAACCATGCATGCATCTTTCTTTAGGGATTAGATTACATATATACAATAATCAAATGAATTAACCTACTTTTAAGAAATTAAATCCAAACTCTCCTCTTGATTTCTTCTTGGCCGAAAATGGAAGGCTTGGAAGGCTCAATCTCTAGCTTTGATTTCCATGGTGAATTTCATTTTGAATTCTCAAGAAAAAAAATGGAACAAAAATCAATCATCTCTCAAGGGCATAAGTGCCGAAAATTTCAAGAAATTTGAGATGATTATTGCATGGATTCAAACTCAAAACTTGAAGGATTTTTACCTCTTTAATTAAAGTTGGAAGACTAGAGAGGATGATGATGAAGATCTCTTGAACTCTTGAAAGCTTGAAGCTTGAAGGTAGAGCTTCAATGGAGGATTTCTCTCAAGTATGTGTGTATGTGTGTGTCACGATTGGGAGGGAGAGAGAGATGGAGAGAAATTTCTTTCTTTCTTTCTTACTAAGGCACGAGAGAGAGTAGAGAGTATTTGAGAGAGTGATAGATGCATGTATCATCTAAGCTTCTTAGATAAGAAATGAAATAATCATCTAAGTTAAGAGAATATAATGATGATATTCTCATAATAGGTGTTGACAAATAGGCACCTATGAGAGAGATTTTAGGGGGAGAGAGAGAGAGAGGTCGGTAGAAAGAGAGAGGGAGAGAGATAAGAGAGATTTTATTTTTTTTTACAGATAAAAATTTACCCGGATGAAAAAGTTTTCCGGTAGAATGTATCCGTGTTATTTCATTTCTACTGAAAACGGCACTAATCTCTCCCCGTCTCGTTTCCGACATCGAAAACACCTAGACCCTATCTCATGTCTCACGAAATAAATCAAGAAATCCGAGTATCTAATTTTTAGGTTAAAATTCCAAGTAACGAAGAAAAACCTAAAAATCATTCGGCTAATTAATCCGTTAAGGACTAAACTCTTAGAGTTTTCTCATATGATCTCGGATGAGCTTCTAAATTATCTCAATGATCTTAGAATTATTTCTAGATTCAAAAGACACTAATTAGGTCTTATTCTGAGTTCGTCGGTGAATAGTGTTTTCTCGGTTCTCGCTACTATTCACTGAAAAGTAAAAGTTCTCGGATTTCACTGAAAATCATACTCATGCTCAAACTCATATAAACAAACTCAATCAATGCATCACATACTCGATCGAATAATCGAAACGAGAAAAACTCACGTCAAAGCATACAAGGGCATTTTAGTCATTTCAAGAAAATATCTTTTCTTGAAGCATCTCATCACTCAAAACTCATTAATTAAGCACTTAAACTCATTTTAAACGCACTTAAGGGCTTATGAAAGTTCGGGGTATTACAGTTTTCGACTTCAAACTATACGAGAACCTAGGTGTTGCCCAAGAAGTAAGAAAGCTGTTTGAAGGGATAGGCTGGAGTCAGTTTTTGGAGTGGCCTGCGGAGGTATACGAGAAGCAAGTTAAGGAGGTGTACAACACGGCGGCAGTGACAAGTGATCCTGAAACTGGGGTGAGCATGATCTCATTCTCGCTTTTGGGCGAGAAGTATGATTTTCAAGTAGGTGCTCTTAACCAGATCCTGGGGATGGTGAGTTTGAGGGACCTGGCCAAGAAAGAGTTCATGGAGGCCAAGACCATAGTACCACCCCCGGGCGATGTAGCTTACCAGGAGCAGTGAAAGGAGATCGGCAATAGAGCAGCATACAACGGGGCCAACAATAAGGGAACTGAGTTGAAGACTCATGCCCTAAGGCTTTGCCATCGCATTCTCACCTACAACTTGTATGGCAAGAACAATAGTGGCAACAGCCTGAGCAACAAGGAGAGGTACCTATTGTGGTGTATGCACACCAAGACTAAGGTCAACTTCGCGGCCTTCCTTGGTGAGCAGCTCAAGACGGTGCTGGCAAAACAGGCTTTGGGATGTACGTGTGGATACTTCGTGACCGCTTTTGCAAAGGGAGTCGGGGTCTATGATGAGCTGAAGAGGAAGCCGGTGATGATAGTCAACAAGTTGGGGGAAGCTGCCTTGAAGAAGATGAACGATATTGAGTTGAGGAATGGAAAGTACGTGTTCATCGACTACGGCAGGTCAAAATCCACCAGGCGACCACCCTTGGGCAAAAAGGAGGAGGCAAGCACCAGTGCAGCGGTGCTGCCCAACATTGAGGTCGAGACCAGACTAGCCAACATCGAGAAGATGTTGACTGAGATCAGGGATGCTCAGCTGGCATTCTTTGCACACCAAGGATTCAGGTATTCGCCTGAATCTTCTCTTTGACTTATGTTCCTCCCTTTTGTGTTAGTGTAGGTTTTTGTTTTTCGTTTTTTGTGTAGAGTCTTGTTGTGTGTTTTTCTTTTGTTGTGTCAAGAAGGTTTCCTTAGTGTCTTCACCCACAATTTGCCCAGTGAATTGTGTGGTGAAGACCTTAGAACTCCCTTCTCAGTTGTGTGAGTAAATAATTGTTGAGTCAATTTTGTTTTATCTTTGTAGTTTCCCAACATTGTACCCACTTTGCCTAAGGTAAAGTGTGTGGGTGTCGGGGCGTTAGTCTGTTATGTGTGTTTTTAAAGTGCGTTTTAGTTGTTGATCAGCATATTGGCATGATAGGTTAGAATAGATATGTTGATAGTGTTGTATGTAAATAGGTAGGACGGAATGAGATATTGGGCACGAACTGTGAGGTTTTGAGTTTTTAAATGCTATATACATATGCAACATTATTCTTTCTTGTGTGATAATGACCAATTGACTCTTGTTGATCTAGAACTTGCATGCATTTCTTATTTAAAACTTCGTGTAACTTAGTCAGATTACTTAGATGAATTAGGCGTTTTTGTTCAAAGTAGCCCATGGCCAAAACTTCCCTACCTTGACATTTATCCTTTATTTAGCCCCCTTGAGCTTGATGATACTTCTTTCAAATCACTTATAGCAGCTTGAATTTATGAGCCTTCCTGGTCAAGGACTCAGGTCTAGAAGAAGAAGTGATGAAAGGGGAAATGTTGGGTAGCACTTAATGGGCAATATCACCTAAGTTAGAGGTGTTGGGTTAAAAAAAATATTAAAAAAAAAACATAAAAGTCCAGAAAAAGAATAAGTGTGCTCGGGGTGAAGTGATGATGTGGAGTGAGGAATCGAGGGCAATCTGTTGCCCAAGAATCGAGTTCTTGACTTAGCCAGTTCCTATACTTCCCTGCCTTTTGACTTAAGCCACATTACAACCCTATAAAGACCTAAGGATAAGTGATTTTGATTTTGTTCAAAGAAGTAGAGATGTAGAGGGCAGGCAAGCCTATGGAAAAGCATTGTTGATTTTGATCAAGAGCATATACACTTAACCATATACATTTGAGAGTTGAGTGCTGGTGAGGATACCCTTGTTGCCCAATAACTCTATCTTGACCTGTTTGATGGCAATATCTGCTTACATATTCTATTTGGACTAACATGTTGATGTGCTGATCTGTTGAGTCTGTGTTCTTATTTTGTCTTTTTTGTGTTTGAGTCTTGGGTAGAGTTGCAACCGTACACTTGAGGGCAAATGTAATTCAAGTGTGTGGGTGTGATGAACCCATATTTGTGTCCATTTTTTCTTGTGTTTTTCTTGTATTTTTAGTCTTTATCGAGTCAAAGTATGTCTGGGAGGACACAAAGTCGAGAGATGGTGTGCAGGGAAGAACAGGTGGGATCTTGGGCAAATTCGGTGGAAAATCTGTTGTTGAGATGCTGAGATGGCGATACGATGCCAATGGGTATAGGGCTGGAGGCTTGTAGCTGGGCAACAACGTTTTACACACTCTACAAGTCAGGAAATACCTCCCCATATCCTTGAAGCCAACAGACAGAGTACCCGGAGGAGCTAGGATCTTGGTTAACACAGGAAGCAATGCAGGATGCAGAGATCGAAGGCAAGAAGCGAGTCGGACCAGCAGCAGATTTCTTTTCCTTCAAGGAAGAGGATAAGGATCAAATATTTCTTTCCTTATCCTAGCCGGACCTAATCAAAGAAGATATCTACCAAGCAAGGTAAGTGAATTGTGGCTGCATGGATGAGAGAGAAGACGGATATGATATGCATGGGAAAAGTCCTTCACCAACAAGGAAATTACCTCAACCCTAATTCCATCGCCTATATATATGGCTGACTCCACAATGTAATGTGTGCCGTTTTTATTCGAGTTCATAGCTTAGTTCTGCATTCTAAGTTTGAGAGGAAGTGAGGAAGAAACAAGTCCTACGGGCGATTTACTTTTATGTTCATTTTATATTTTCTGCATTAGTTTAGTTGTTGGCTTGAAGCCAAGAACTCAGTTGCTGACTTACGCTTTTGAGCAGCAACCCTTTTCCAGTTTATGTTAAGTATGATTTCCCTTATTCGATTTGTGTTCTTATTTAATATTATGTCTAGCTAAATTTATTGTTTGGATTGGATGTAGATGAAGTGATCGTAAATTACTCGTTCTAAACTCGTGAGGTCGAATTGTGTAAGTTCGTTAGTTGATTTTATTCCCGAAACACTTAGGATTAATTTTAGACTTTATTGATATTGATATATGATTGATCACCATCTAGATACTGATATTAAGTCATTAATAGGAATTGGGATTTAACTCGAGAGTGTCTTTCGTGTCCAAGAAGGTAAAGAGTGTTGGAGAGCAGTCGATATTGACCTACCTCTTGGCTGTCTTGGGTCTGTTTATTCTTAATGCCTTTTGGGCAGCATCGTTACTGAAGTGTCTTCGTGACTTTGTTGATCAAGAGAGGAGATCTTGCCTTCTGGTCAAGATCTGTAAAATTGGATAGACGGCTAAGTGTGTTTATATCGTGACTTCATGACCTTTAGGGTATAAACTAATCTTTATCTTAAACCAAGTGATAAGACCAGTTAATTGAATTTCTTTGCACTAATGAACGAGTGATGAGTAATTAGGATCATTGATTCGAAACTCAATCCAAACTCTTTTGTTATTTGATATTTTACTTGTTGAGTTACAGGATACATTGCAGTCAAAATCCTTTTTGTTGAGTTCAATTTGAAGAGCAGATCTACGCCAAGTCCCTTGGGATCGACCCCACTTGCCATGAACTACTACCTTGTTGGGCAAGAGGTGTTTATAAATTTATTTGTGCGAAGAGTGTAACGACAGCGCTTCGTCACAAGCAAAGGATGTATAGAATGATTTTGGCTATTGTGGTGTGCCTGATATGGAAATAGAGAAACAAGAGGCGTTTTAAAAGTGAAATTATGAGTGTGGAGGGTGTGATTAAGCAATGTGAGGTTATGGTTGCTACTCGTTGCCAGCTAGATCCCAAACTAGCTAGATTTCTGCATGCTTAACATAGCAGATAGTCTTGCTTAGTTAGATTTGGAGTTGAGGTGTTGATTAGAGTTTGTGCTTTAACCTTATTCCTTACTTGGTGAAATAAAATCCATTTTACCAAAAAAAATAAAAAATAGTACCACTATAAAACATGAGTATTTCATTACAGTAGAACCTCTATAAAGGAATTTTACAAGCGTTGTTTCTATCTACTATTATCTAAAAATAATCAAGTTATTAATGACTGGATGAAACCAAGAAATCACCCCTCACGTGCGAAATTATAGAAGATCTCCTTTAAGATCAAACAATTCCATCGAATTGAGTATGATTGTATGTGTGATAGCATCTACTATACCAGGAATATCAATGAACCCGATTATTGCAATTGCTCAGGATACCCTTTTTTAGCTTCTAGGATCTATTTCTTAGTTCAAGACTCCTCTAACTAACTGGAATAAAATCAAAAAAAATTAGTAGACCTATTCCGACCAAAACGGGAATGGGCTAGGGTTATGAACTTATAATCTGATGATCGAGTCGATTCCACGATTATAAGTTCATCCCATTCCGGCCTGGTTTTTGTTCTTTTTACGAACCCGATGTCGATAAATCTGCGAGTTTAGAAATTCATTTCAGCCAATTGAACCTTTTCGAACTGTTTCTTTTTAAGAACTAAAAATATTTGTGCCAAAATAACAGATGCCAAGAAGACAAAAAGGCCTTGGACACGTAATGGGTCTTGAAGTACTATTTCGGCATCTCCCTGACCAAATCCACCCACATTAGGATTACTCGTTAATGGTTGATCCAATTTGATGGATTCACCCTCTGAAACAAGAATTTCTGGTCCTGGAGGGATAATATCAACCACTTGACGTCCATCCAATGGATCTGTTATGATTATTTCATATCCCCCTTTTTCTTTTCGTATTATTTTGCTTATTATGCCCGCTCCTATAGCATTATAAACTGTATTGTTACTCTTGCTTCCGTCGGGATAAATCTAACCCCTTCCCCTATTTCCTCCTACATATATAGGATATTTTAAGAAGTGAACATATTTCTTAATAGCGGGGTCGGGGGAAGAATAAACTCTTATTTTGTCATAAAATTCATGGTCGGAATAAACTCTATATTTGTCATAATTCATATTTTTTTAGGTCTCACATTAAGGAAATACACCTCCATTTAGGAATAAAGCACAATACATATAATATATATGTATATATACATATATATATATATATACATACACATACATATATCTCGTTTCCATACTATCATCCTCTGGATTATTTGTTGCTCGTTTGGATGATTAAGGAAGACATTCATGTCTATCTAGGTCTCGTTTGGTTTGTCAGACTAGATAATAATGAGATACAATACGGGATAGTTAAAGATTGAATCATGTACGATGACAGAAGGTGTTTGGTTAGACTGACAACTTTTATAAATCTCACATACAAATTTATTGATTTACTAATATAACTTGCTGCCAACTCACCATCATCCACACCGTTTCTAAAAATCATGCTCCGAACAATCTAAAATCTCCATTTTCTCCATCTTCAAACAATTTCTCAAAAGTTAGCAATTTAAAAGTTAGCAAACAAAAATTGTTCCCTGAAAGTAAATTCCAAAACATTTCCTCTCTCACAAAAGCTATTCCTCGTCGCCTCCTCGCCGCCACCATCATCGTCTCGCAAGTCACAATACCATCATTATCATCACAAAATCTTCTTCTCTTAAATTCTCGTTGTCACTCTCTCATCCCATGGAGAGAGAGGAAAGAGGCTGTGAATTAGTGGGAGAGAGGAGAGAGGGTTGGGGAGGGCAAAATGGTATACGCCCAAGATTAGATTTGTCGCGGTGGGAGGGCTCCTACTCAGTCATGGAAATTGTAAAGGGCCAAATCAATCGTGTGACTAAGTAACGGGCTGGGGAAATGGACTAATCTTGGAACGCAAACATGGGATTGAATTGTATCTAGCCTATAGTCGTGCCTTGTCCGCTTGTCGGGGCAATCAAACGGGTGCCCTAATTGTAGTGAAGTTTTTTACGTGAATATTCAACTCTTCAAATAGCTGATTCTCTTCATCCATTTTTTTGAACAATCTAATAATTATAACATTTATATATTGTTCATACACAGAAAAATTTAAAAAAATATATAAATTCTTCTTCTATTTCTATTTAAAAATAATCTCCCCTGTTATCATAAATTTTTTAGAATCTCAAAAGTCTTCCTTTAAACAGGTTAGTGTAAAATACGTAAAATATTTAGTGCGTAAATAAAATGGAGGTGGAGGCGGCGGCGTTGAAATCGAAAGGGTAATTTGGGATTTTGGGGCGAGGAAGGCAAGAACCAAATTCCGCCCGCATCTGCCGTTGTACGTAAACATGTAAGACAGAGTCGAAAATCAGCAGTTTTCTTCTTCCTTCTTCCCCCACACCTCTCTCTCCTCTTCTACTATCCATCGCTCCCTCATTCTATTCAGTTATGCCAAAAGGTTCTCTCTCTGTCTCTGTCTCTGTCTCTGGCTCTTCCATATTAATTAGTTAGTTAATTAATCAATCGCTTCTGTCAATTAACTGTCTGGGCCGTTTTTGCAGAGCTTCCGGGATTTTACTTTGACGCGGAGAAGAATCGGTATTTTCCTTACAAAGGCCCTATTCCGGGTTCTTCCACAAAGCCGCCTCCTCCAAAGCCACTGCCCTCCGACCCACCCCCGGTTCTAGTTTATTCTTTCTTATTATAGTTATCGACTACACTACTTCTCTATATTGATAATTGGGATTATTACTGCTAAGCTGTCCCATGCCCTATCTTCCACGCCTTTTTATTGCTTCTCTCTTTATCAACTGCATTGGGTTTGAACACAATCAACTTCCAGATTTTGAATATTTTAGTGGAAGGGTTTTACTGTTTTAGCCCGCCCTTACCGCTGCTGCATTGCATTGCTGATTTTTTCTGTTTACCTTGCTTCAGACATAATTTTTTTCCTTTTATTTTATTCAGGCACACAGCTTATGCCGAAGCATAAAATTGAAACAGAAGCTGCTGCAGTCCAGGGAGTTGTGGGGTAATGTCATTTTTTCCCGCAAAGACAAGTTTAACTTCCACTCCGTATATCAAAAGTCCCATGCATCACAGCCAATGGTATATCTTACTTTCTCATATTATTTGCGGATTTTGAAATCTCTATCCAACGTTTGCTTGAACTCTACACACATTCAATCATACAGAGCTCCCTGTTGTTGCCTGCAAACATCTTCCTACCTTTCTGGCCATGCATATTTTTTCAATGTATTCTCTGCATTTACTATACTAGTAGTATGTTCTCTTAGAGATGCAGACCTGTAATTCAATTATCATTGTTGTATCGACCCTGGATATAAAGAGAATTTTATGAAGTTTGTGATCATAAAAAGTGAGATAATTGTGAAATAAAACAACTCTTCTTCTGTACCATTTTATCTTTGTCATTCCAACTTACGTAGATGATTTTTCTTCCTCTTTTACTAATTTAAAATGAAACTGCTTGGTGGTGGTTCGTGGTGTTATACATAGATGCATCTTTTGGACTTGATAAGGTCCTTGTTTAATAATCAATGAATTGCTTTTCTAATTAATGCCAACAAAGGTTGGAATTTTTGTCATATCCTAGGTTTTACTGTCTAAAAGAAGCTCTAAGCTTGATTCAACATCCTGTCCTAGTGAGATGCTAGTTCTAAAGACCTTACTGTATTTCTGTCCATGAGTTCCTTCTCTTCAGTCTGATCCTTCTCATAACTTGTCCGTGGAGCAAGTTTCTTTTTTTTTGAATTTGAATTCAACTCTTTTTTGCGATTTTGTACATCTCCTAACTTAAACAGTGCTAGTTTTCACTCCGTTGAGCATCTGGTCATCTAGCAAGGTCTGGGTTTGCTTTGATTAACTTGAACACATGCTATTCAGGACTTCATTTTTCTGTGCTCATCTATAAGGAAAAAAAAAAATGCAGATATGGAAATACAAAGGGACTAAGAAGATTGCAAATATTGCATTGGGGCATGTTGTTGCTGATGTTTCTTCTCAACATGGTCTCATGGAGAGAGATATATTGGTCAGTATTGGCGCGAATGGCTTACTGCGGTGAGTTTTATGTTCAAGCCTATCATCAAATGTTGATAATTTAACTCATCATTGAAATTGTTTTCATCAGCTATCAATTCTTTCAAGTTATAAAGCAGTGAGTAGCCTATTTTCCTTTGCACTTTTGGCCCCCCGACTTCTTTTCTATTCTGTTTTCGAGGGGTGGCCGCATCTTTTTTTTTTTTTTGTTGATAGGTAAACTATTTTGTCCTCTGTGTTTGTCAATAACTTCATCGTTATGTTGGGGAACAAGATTGTGGTCTCAAGCATTTCAGTCACCTGATTAAATTAGTTATTTATGTTTACCATATGCAAAGTTACACAAGCTGAGGATCATGCTGCTGCACAAACTACTTTAGTAATATGCTCCAGATTATCTGGAAAAACCAAAATTAACTCAATGTCTATGTTTTTAAGGGTACATAAAGAAGCTGGAAGCTTTACCCATTAGTGATTATTATTCTTTTCTGTATTTTGTGGTGACTCGCTGTCATGTATCTTCTTCACCTTCTATGTTTTAGTCTCATCTTTTTCTGATTGTCGTTATTCTTTCCAATTCTGGACTCTGGTATGCCATAGCCTTTTTCTAGTTGGAGAGGCTGAAAAGGAAGTAGATCCAATGGAAACCCACAAGGTTGATCTTGTATGGCCTCTCAACTCAGATGTCCCACCAAGGCGCAAAGAGCTAATTAGACAACTGGGGAGCTCGTATGGATCTACGGCATATTTGACATCTGATGTTTCTAGTATTAAGTTGTTGAGGAAAAGTTGTCTGCCGACTGACATTATGTCAAAACACTTTTTGTATCCTTCAGTAACCCTCATTGATGTGAATATTAATGTAATTTCCTTCCACAATGATGCTGGTTTTGCTTATATGCATGCTTTTTTACTAAAAGAAACCAACATTGTTGTAACTGATATAATCTTAGAAGGATGTGATTAAACTTTTCCAAATATGGACTTTGGACAGTGCATTCTAAGATGCATATAAACTGTAAAGAATCAAACGAGTGGATAATGTTGCTGAGAGGTTTGGTCCATCTGATTGCTATGGTCTTAATTAGTTTAATGATGCTGATACTATGCTTAGTAGGAAAAGATTTCATTCTCTACCATTTCTTTAACAATAGAACAGGATCACGACACTAGGGTCGGAAAGTGCTTCTGGATCTGTCTACCTACTAGACCTAAGTAAGCCACTAAATTTTGGCGCCAGTGTCCCAATACAAGGATTTCAAGAGCTTGCTTCATTTGAGCAGACATTATGGGCTGCTGATTGTGACCCTGAAGGAAGGCATGCTGCAATTGGTAAGTACCTTTGGTTTTATCATTCTTCATATTATCACACAATAATTATGCCTTGCCCTGGTTATTATCCTTAATTCCTCGTTCTCTTACTTTCATCTGCTGCAGCAATTGCTCAGAGATAGATTGTGTCAAATTTGTGACATGATGTGTATTAGGGAAGGTTTTCCATTTTACCTGGTATCTATGCTGACTGAAATAAGTCAGCTGGCATTTTTCATTCGATGTTTTTATTAGAATGTAGTATTGTGCTGTTTTCTGGACCATACCTAAATTTTCCCTCGTAGAAGTGGTCATTATCATAGATTCCTTGATTATGCCAAGATGTGTTGTAGTGTACTTTATAATTAATGCCAAGAGGGTTTCTTATTGTAGGAACCAACAGAGGAGTTATGTTGCTAAATTTGGAAACTGGAATATCATCACCGGTGCTTCGCTGTAAGAGTGATGTATTGTCCTTGCAGCTTCAACAATCAGTAAGTTATATAAAAAGAAGTAAAGTAACGTATAGAGATGTATTTGTTGCTTTTGGAGTAGTAGCTCTCATATCTACAGCTCTCTGCTGACTTCACCTTCTAGCATGCCTAAACTGTTTGTAGCATATCCTCTCTCTTTACACCCATACACACACAGACATTTATATTAAAGAAAGTGTATCTTTTAGTTTGAATACCAATAATATGTTTAAACTGTTCGTAGCAATTTTCTTTCATTCATAGGCTGAGTATGTACCATAGGGTAACCATGCAGTTTCTTTTTCTTTTCACTTTTTGGTTAATTTAATTTCTTCTTCAGGGGAAAGTCATTCTTTGTGGGTTGAGAAATGGAGCAATAATGACTGTCGACACTCGCCAAAAACAAGTGAGAATTCATCCTTGCTTATCAATGTGAAAATTAAGCATGAAACACTATGACCTGGGGTGGTGCATTGTTTGAACAACTGGTCAGTTCTTGTGTGAACTGCCTGCTTGCACATCATAACTCTTACCATGAATACAAGATTGAATGCATCTCACTAGTTATTAAATGCTCAAATTGTTTTGTTAAGGCATTCTCAAGATTATATTCAAATTTAATTACTGTTGCCTTTAATCAATCAACTAGAAAATAAGTTCAACATGTGATTAAGTTATGCTGCACACGGATCTGACTACTTTTCACTATATAATTACAATTAGGAGTAAGAAGTTTCTCAGCATTTGATTTGTTCAGGATATCTCGGTACAGTAGTTTAAATTATTAGATATACCTGCAGGGAACTTTTTATTGGTTTTTGGAGGTCAAAGAAATATGTGAAGAACAAGTAGTCGGTTCAATATGCTGTCACAGTATGTCCTCACAGTTTCTTATCCTCAGCTGCTTCTACTTGAATCTCCAAGCTTCCTGCTATGTGGAAAGTGGAAACATATAGCTAATAGATAGCTCAAATTTTAAGATATATTCCATCTACTTGACTAAGGGAAGTCAACCAAATCTCTTCTGTTATGGGATAAACAGTTAAATGAATGATTCTGTAATTTCTCTTTTTTTAGTTGTACATGAGTATACATCATATGAGTGAGTGTATTTTCTGTAACAAAATATTTCCAGAAATCAATTACAGTAGATTCTATTGCACAGTTTCCACATCCAAGTTTAAATTAGGGGAGGGTAATGAGCAGAAATCTGCAGAAAGTTGCTAGTTGGTAGGGGAAGGTTTGGTTTATAATTGAACTGCCAGCTGATCTAGTTTTGAAAACACTTGGATTGCTTCTTCGTAATCTTTTGCACATGATAATTAATAGCCAAGATATATTTTATGGTAATAGAATCTTGTGTGCTAAAGAATTATGCCTAATTATGAAAGCATAAAGCACCTGTTTCAAAGATCTTATGTCTCACCACTCAAGTTGGTAATAATTGAAAAGTGTATATGCAGATTAAAAGGAAGCCAGATAGGTCTTCAACAATGTCAATGTCTTCATCCGTTTGTTGGTTAGTATGCTTTCTGCTACCAGTTTTACTCCATTTATCTGTTTCTGAATTTCTTTATATGTTCGCAAATGATAACTTGGCCATTTTGAATTGTAGCTTGGCATCTCTCGATCTTTGGGATCAATACTTCTTGGCTAGTTCCATGGATGGCTCGGTTAGTTCTTCAACAATTTTGTGGTTAGCTTATTTTCCTTTGTGCAATATTGAAAATTTGAAATATCTAACTGACATGAGCATGGGATCTATGCATTAACCTCCGAAGGTTGTCTTTTACGGACGCATTACCCAACTTTGAATCTCCTACAACTACAAAGTTCCTCGTTGCTATTCTGTCAATTTTATTTCTAAGAGAGAACTATTTCAAAGCTAAAATGGCTTCTTATAGGGATAAATAATAGCAGCTTTGACAAATTTATTTGTGTGTTATTCATAATGTATATTATTGTTCCATAAACAAAAAGTAATGAAAATTAAGTCTGATCAACCCTGTATTCCAGATCAAGCTCTATGATCATCGTCTGATCCTGAAAGGTCCAGTTCAATCATATGAAGGCAGTGTAAATTCTCATACGCGTATAGAACTAGGAGTTGACCCATCAGAGAAAGTTGTCATGTCAGGTGAAAGATTTTGATGCACAGCATTTTATTTACGCTGATTAAAACTGGTTGTGACTATCTCCGTTTGTCAGGTGGAGAGGACTGCTACATCCGTCTCTGGGATATCAGGTCCGGTGAGCTGCTATTCAGAGAGAAATTTATGAATTCGATTCCATCAGCAGTCTGCTGGCCAAGAAGAGGTATGTATGATTCTTTTTGTGCGTGATCACATTGTCGTTGAAGTAGTTATTACAAGATGGAAGTGATTTATATTGATTGTTTTTATGGACATCAGATGGGCAGCAGGGTTATAGAAATTACTGGGAAGATCATAGTTTGGGTGCGTGGGTAGGATCGTACGAGGGAATTTTTTACATGGACTGGCTCTGATTATAGCATACTAGTATTTCATGGTCTGGCTGCCGATGGAATCAGTGTAGAAGTAGGAAAACTTGTATCTAGTTTTTTGTTGATGCAAAGTAGAGAGAGTTAACTATTTTTACTCTCTAGATATATATTTTGTCATATGTTGTCTGTAGCTGCTGATTCCCTACAAAGAGACATAAACATTAGTTGACTTTTAGAATGAAATGTCAAATCATTCATTTATTAACGTCTTCACCATATAACTCATCCTGTCTTATCTGTTTTTGGGGGCATCCGCTCCACCCTTTTTTTTTTTCATTAAAAGAACTGGAAATTGAGCAATTCTATTACAATGAGTATATTTGAGTATGGGATGAAAGATTTGATGCGATATTTTATAAAATAGTAGTATTACTTTATAAGCTACTCTATTCTTCTAATTCATGCTATATAATAATAAAATTGTCTTTTATATGAGTACGTGTGTAGTTTATATAGTAGTTTGGTTTATGAGATGATAGTATTGTGATTGATTTGTAATATCATTGGTTTGCATTATGATTGAAGATTTATTTGTATATCATGAAATTGTGATCTAGTATTGTTGTATATGATATCTCAAAAAAATAAAATAATAAATTCCCCTTTTTGAAAATGCTATTTTAATCCCTCCTCATTGACCACAGTCCATGAGACTGATCAGCAGTATACGGCTGAAAGAATTGAAGTTTTCATGATCCTCTTGAACTGGCATATATTGGACTTGTCAGCATTTGCTAGTTATTAAAGTCGGTCGCATTATTGTTGATTCTGTATTTTTAATTGTCGTTACGTGCATTATTGCATTTATTATTATGTAGGGGGACCTATTATAGGAATATAACTAATTAATTGATTCTTTGCATATAATATTATATATTCGATTTCGATCCGGAAGCGAATTAATTTTAATTTGATATATCCGTATAAAACCATGAATGAACTTAAGATCGGGTATGAAAACATTGAAAAGGGTGAGAAAGGGACAATAGAAAGGGAAGCCCGTGACAGGGGGATCTTATATATGAAGAGATCAAATATAGCAGATAAGGATAATGGCATGTTGTGCCATTTATTATAGTATCGTTCAACTCAATATAGCTCTGCATGAAATGGATTCTACATTATGTTGCATATGCTACTACATAATTAACCGCATAGCTTATACCGATTATCTATGAGAAACGAGACACGGTATGCAGTCGGTATGCAGTAATGGTATTTATAAAAATAAGTAGGATAAGCCAGATAGAAATTAGAGAGAGATAAAAATAATATAGGCTGATGAAACGCTTAATTTTAAGGATTGAATTCAAGAATTTCTCATGGCACATGATCATTATTCATATTTGGAACTACATATGTGAGATTGAAATAATCATGGGATAAAAATAATCAATCATATCCTATTTAGTAAACGCTGCCTAAAGTTAGTTATCACTATTGCATAGAAATAAAAAAGTGCATATCATTACGTAGTAATGAGCATTTATCACTATTGCATAGAAATGAAATTTGTCAAGAATGTATCTCAAATAGGTGACCTTTTGGAGAGAGAGAATAGATATAGGACTAGATTAATACATTTTATTTTATGCATGTCATTAATCCTCAATTGTAATCGCTACGCTACACGTTTAAGGCTCTCTGCAGCAGTGATCGTGCGAACACGCTCGCACCTCTAGCGAGCGTGCTCGCACCGCGCACGCACCACTGCCGAGCGCCGAGCTTGCGAGCGCTCGCGAGCTCTGCCGATCGCCAATCAAGGCGCTCGCTGTTAGTCTTCTTTACACGTGGCGATCACACAACGATCGTCAGGCGACCGTTGGCAATCGCAACAGCACAAATTTAATTTTATTTTTTATTTTTTTAATCCTACATTTTACCCTATAAATACCCCCTTCCTCTCCCTCAAACATCACACCTCTCTCATTTTCCTCTCTTTCAAATTTTTTCTTTCGGCGATCTCCGGCGATCATCCGACGATGGTTCCTCATCCCTACACCGATGGCGAAACCCTGGAATTGGCACGGGCGTGGTTGTACGTCCGCAATGGTGGCGGCGGCAACGCCGCCATGTGGACTAGAATCGAAACTCACTACAACGAGAATCGCCCACAGTACTCGGCGGCACGCAACTCAACGCAGTTGCGCCACCACTGGTCCCAAGTGAAGACCAATTGCGGGTAGGGATGGCAACGGGTCGGGTTTTCGTGGGTACCCGTACTTCCCAAATCCTGGTGGAACGGGTTTGGGAAATATTAAATGGTTTTGGGATGGGTTTGAGTCGAAACATGCAAACCCGTAACGGGTTTGGATCGGGTTTAGGCAATTACCTCCGAGTACCCGCTACCCAAACCCATTTATATATATAAGATAAAAGATATTATTATATGTATAATTTATTATATAATTATAAATATTAGTATAAATATTAGTAGATTTAGGGTTTTATCTGATTTTCTTAACCCACACACACTTTCCGTAAGATTCAAGTCTTTAATGTTTCTCCTCTACTTTTGTAAATCTACTTCCGAAATACGACGACACAACGACAATATCAATAATTCATACTTCTAGTTATGTTTTAAGATTTTGTAATACTTTGCTTTGAGATTAATTTTAGTGAAATTTTCTGCTGATGTATATGTTTTAATCATATTTATAATATTTTGTTATTTGATGTTTACTTTTTAGTATTCGAATTTTTAGCGGGTAATAAACGGGTATTACCGAACGGGTTCGGGTCGGGTATGAATTTTAAAATTATCTTTTAATCGGGTTTGGGACGGGTTTGGGTGTTGAAATTTTTCATGGGTTTGGGGTTGGGAAATGCTTAATGGGTGGGTACCCGACCCATTGTCATCCCTAATTGCGGGCTCTTCAACGCGATGTACCGTCGAACCCGCACTCAATCTCCGGCTGGCATCACTAAAGAGATGGTGCTAAACTCGACGCTCAATGAATGGGCGGCCATGCACGCCGAGGCGTTTAGGCATTTGATGGTTTGGCACCTCGTGAAGGATGTGCCCGGTTTTTTTAGTGAGTAGGGTGTTTTTTTAATTATTTCAATGTATTTTGTATTAGAATTTTTTTTAATTATGTCATTGTATTTTAGGGTTTATTTATAATTAATTATGTTTGTTTTAATTTATTTATGTAAGTTATTATAATTTAATTTGCAAATATAGAATAAATTTAGAAATTAAAAAAAAAATATTATGGCGAGCTCGCCGCTGCAACCGTAGCGAGCGGGTGAGCTCGCACTTACGTGGCATGTGAGGGCGCGCGATCTTCGCGATCGCCGCTGCTCACAGCCTAATTAGAAGGGGAAAGCAATATTAACTTTTTACAAACTTAATTGAATAAATCTATGTAGTCATATTATGGCTACCCATAATTTTGTTCAAATAAGAGAAAAAATTGATTTATTTATAATTTTAAGTTCTAAATGACTTCTAATAATTTAAATATTCAGTTTATATAAATTTATGTTGATAGTATTCAAATTTTGAGGCAATAAAAATGTCGATATAGATAATAAAGTGAATACAAAGCTTTTTATTGAAAGAATGAAAGAATTATATATTTACACCACTTATGACAAAATTTAAGTTAATAATATGATAATAACATAAAATATATGTTTATACTTCTTAAAATAAATCAAAAAATTATCTAAATCGATTTATTTTCACATAGTTAACTGAATTATGGCTAGCCATATTATAGCTAAATAGCATCACTCAACTTAATTATCACTGCATTAATTGCAAGAGTTGTTCAACTAATAGTTCCAAAACTAGGAGCATAACTCCTTGTCCGGAATCCCATTCTAAATACTAATAGAATATACACATGTAACGCCAAAACTAAGGATTTTTAAACAATGTGAACAAATTGAAGGGTGCAATGTAGCATGCAATTTGTGGGGTTAGAGACCAGAGTGGAACCCTCTGGGTTTGGATTTTGTGGTGATCAACTAAATTAAACAAACTGACTTTCTATAATAATTATATAATGAACCAAGTTATGTATAATATATACTGACTTTCTAGCTAGAAGTATTGTCAATTTTAATAAACCAATTATAGGAGTTGATGTACATACGTGTGTGTGAAGTAGAGCTAGCAGATAACTTTGAAATTTGAGTAAATGAAATTGGTTCAACTCAACCATATGATATTATTCATCAAAGCAAGAAAACTAAAAGCAGCAAACAGACAGCAGGAGTGGGTAGCTCAATCCATTATACAGTCAAAACTATGCATCTACTTCTCTAATCAATAATCCATCAAAGTTTGTAAAATTAAACTTTTTGTAAAGCAATAATAATAATAATAATAATAATAACGACGATGAATATGATGAAAGTATTGCCAGAAAAATAAGGGAGGTATACATATGCATAGGGGATTTGGTGGTTGGTTCTGTAAGCTTTGCTCGTGTGATAATCTGAAAGAGGAATGGTTGGTTAGGTAGTAGCTATGAATTTTTGAAGAGAGATATTTGAAAAGTAAGATTGATGATGAATTGAAGAAGAGGAATATATGGTATTGGTAATCAATTTAACACAAAAAGGGAAACTCAACCGCTCACTTTCAGAATAAGGATTAAGTCGTGTGCCATAACCGGCGAACTTTACATTGGCCCGTCGACGACCCCAACCACCCCTCTCTCCCTCTCTCTCTGCGCCGCGGGCCACACGACCTCATCAATACTACTATGATTTAGATTTTTGATGTTATAATTAGGTGAGTGTGTGTGTTTTGTCGATCTAATTGTTTCATTTAATTTAATGTTTGGCATCCCCCCAATTTCCATTTGATTTCCCGATATCTCATTTCTTGTCTCTCTCCCCCTCTAACTGGTTCACTACATCGGTGCTAATTAATGCGGGTTTTACTCTTCTGACACTCTCGCTGCTAGCAGCCTAATTCATTTTCACACTACCCTGCTGCTGCTGCTGCTGCTGCTTGTTCTTGTTCAACACAACCAACGACGACACCCTATATTTATACCTCTGTCTTCTCTGCACTGCATCCCACCTACATATCCATGACCAAAATTTTCAAACTCCCGCCGCCATTAATGATGGAATGAATCTCTCTCCATGCACCTGCACTACTGCTTCTCATCTTCAAATTGCATCACTCTTTTTCTTCCTCCTCCTGCAGCAACATGATCATCATCTAAGACACCATGGCACCTCTCCTGTTTCTTCTCCTTGTCATTCTCCGTTTTGGAGATGCTTCTTCTGCATCTTCATCCACCCTCGACATTCTCTTGGAGGTCAGAAGATCTTTCCTCGACGACCCACTAAACGTGCTGCAGGACTGGTCTCCCCACAATCCCAATTTCTGTGCATGGAGAGGCATTTCGTGTTCCTCCGGCGGCGGCGGCGGCTCTGTGGTGGCTCTCGACCTCGCAAACTCTTTGCTGCGTGGGTCGGTCTCACCGGCTCTAGGCCTTTTGCCAAACCTGCTCCACCTCAATCTTTCCTCTAATCAACTCTCCGGTCCCATCCCACCTGCTCTTTCCAACTTATCCTCTTTGGAATCTTTGCTCCTCTTCTCCAACCAACTCTCCGGCCCCATTCCCCCCCAACTATCTTCCCTCACCAATCTCCGAGTCCTCAAAATCGGCGACAATGACCTCTCCGGCCCAATCCCCGCTTCCTTGGGCCATCTTCACAATCTCGTCACTCTCGGTCTGGCCTCCTGCAGCCTCACCGGCCCTATTCCGCCGCAGCTAGGAATGCTGCCGCAGCTTCAGAACCTGAATCTGCAGGACAACCAAATCGACGGCCCCATTCCCCCCGACCTCGCTAACTGCTCCAGCCTCATCATGTTCGCGGCGTCGCTCAATCGCCTCAATGGATCAATCCCGCCGGAGCTCGGCGGCCTTGCCAATCTCCAGCTACTCAATCTTGCCAACAATACTCTGTCGGGGGAGATTCCTGCCCGCCTCGGCGATTTGTCCCAGCTAAATTACCTAAATCTCCTCGGTAATCAGCTCCGTGGCCCCATCCCTAAATCCTTGGGCAATCTTATTAATCTTCAGAATTTAGACTTATCCGGCAACATGCTCACGGGAGAAATTCCGGATGAGCTGGGCAACATGGGGCAGCTAGATTACCTGGTGCTCTCCAGCAACAATCTCACCGGCGGCGTTCCCAGTGCCATATGCTCCAACGCCACCAGCTTGAAGCACTTGATGCTCGCCCAGAATCAGCTCAGCGGCCGGATTCCGCCGCAATTGATCGAGTGCAGGTCGCTCATGCAGCTTGATTTGTCCAATAATACCCTCGACGGCGTCATTCCTCTGGAGCTCTACCAGATGACGAACCTCACCGACCTCGCGCTCAACAACAACACTCTCTCCGGCTCCATTTCTCCCTCGATTGCCAACCTCACCAATCTGCAAACGCTCGCCCTTTACCAGAACAATTTACGCGGCAATCTCCCCACAGAGATGGGCATGCTCAGCAACCTCCAGATTCTGTATCTCTACGACAACCAGCTCTCCGGGGAGATTCCGGTGGAGATTGGCAACTGCACCAGCCTGCAAATGCTTGATTTCTTCGGCAACCAATTCACGGGGCCCATCCCCATCACCTTAGGGAGGCTGACGCAACTCAATTTCCTTCACCTCAGGCAGAATGCTCTCTCCGGAGATATTCCCGCCACTTTGGGAAAGTGCCGCCAGCTCACTATACTCGATTTGGCAGACAACCAACTCTCCGGCACCATTCCGGCAACCTTTGGTCGTCTCCGAGCGCTGGAGCAGCTCATGCTCTACAACAATTCTCTCCATGGCAGGCTAGCCGATGAGCTCGCCAGCCTTGCCAACTTGACGAGGATCAATTTCTCGCACAACAATCTCAACGGCAGCATTGCCCCACTCTGCACTTCTCGTAGTTACCTGTCGTTTGATGTTACCAACAACGCGTTCGATCATGAAATTCCACATCAAATTGGGAATTCCCCTGCTCTTGACAGATTAAGGCTAGGCTTCAATCGATTCTCGGGAAAAATTCCATGGACGCTTGGGTTACTTCAACAACTAACTCTATTGGATCTCTCGAGCAATCTACTGACAGGTCAGATACCTGTTCAGCTTTCGTTATGCAAGGCATTGACTCATCTCGATCTCGATCACAACCGTTTGTCCGGGGCAGTGCCATTTTGGATTGGGCGGCTTCCTCTTTTAGGCGAGCTTAAGCTCGCAGGCAATCAGTTGTCCGGTTCTCTCCCCCGAGGATTATTCAATTGTTCCAATCTTTTGGTCTTGTCTCTCAGCAACAACTCCATTAATGGCACCCTCCCTCCTGAAGTTGGCCAGCTCAACTCTCTCAACGTTCTCGATCTCGACAGCAATCATCTTTCCGGTCCAATTCCTCCCGCCATTGGCCAGCTCAACAAATTGTACCAACTGCGCCTCTCAAGGAACAGCTTCAGTGGAGACATCCCAGTGGAGATCGGGCAGCTGCAGAATTTGCAAAGCACCCTCGATATCAGCTACAATAACCTCACTGGCGACATCCCCCCGATTATCGGCACCCTGGCCAAGCTTGAAGCACTAGATCTATCTCACAACGAATTAGCCGGACAAATCCCTCCACAAGTTGGTGAAATGAGCAGCTTAGGTAGATTGGACCTCTCCTTCAACCGTCTCAAAGGTAAATTGGACAAGCACTATGCACGCTGGCCTGCGTCTGCCTTCGATGGGAATATGAATCTCTGCGGTGGCCCTCTTCGGAATTGCAGTGACACAGCATCTTCCAATGGACTGCCTCCAGGCCTCAGTAAATCCACTTTGGTGATAATCTCAGCAATATCATCTACAGTTGCAGTTGTTCTGTTGTTACTAGGGGGAGCCCTCTTTTTCAAGCTAAGGCGCGAAGCCTACAGAAGGGCGAGTGACGTGGACTCGGCCTACTCTTCTTCTAGCTCTTCACAGCAAAGGCGGCCGCTGTTTGACAATGCCGCTGCTAACAGGTGTGATTTCAGATGGATGGACCTCATGGAAGCCACAAACAATCTTAGTGATGAGTTCATAATAGGATGTGGGGGGTCAGGAACCATCTACAGAGCGGAACTGTTTACTGGAGAGACGGTGGCAATCAAGAGAATAGCGAGGAAGGATGATCTGATGTTGGATAGAAGTTTTGCGAGGGAAATCAAGACTCTAGGCAGAGTAAGACACAGGCATCTGGTGAGACTATTGGGGTATTGTAGCAACGCAAGGGCCGGCTCCAATTTATTGATCTATGAATACATGGAGAACGGGAGCTTGTGGGATTGGTTGTACAAGCAGCCGATCAATGAAGAAAAGAAGAACAAAAAGAAGAATATACTGGAATGGGATGCGAGATTGAGGATTGCCCTGGGACTCGCACAGGGGCTGGAGTATCTTCATCATGATTGTGTGCCCAAGATACTTCACAGGGATATTAAGTCGAGCAACGTGTTGTTGGATGCGGACATGGAGGCTCATTTGGGAGACTTTGGACTGGCGAAATCTATCAGTGACAATCAAGATTCTGTGAATACAGAGTCCAACTCGTGGTTTGCAGGTTCCTACGGCTATATTGCTCCAGGTATGAAAGCTGACTCGTTACCATATATCTTTGCTTAACTGACTAAAAGAAAAGATAGCTATATATATATATGTTAATGTTATGACTTATGTGGTGGTGGTGTTGGTGTTGGTGTTGTAGAGTATGGCTACTCCATGAAGGCGACTGAGAAGAGCGATGTTTACAGCATGGGCATTGTGCTTGTGGAGCTTGTGAGTGGAAGAATGCCAACAGATGAGCGATTCGGCGCGGATATGGACATGGTGCGATGGGTAGAAAAGCATATGGAGACGACTGCCACTGAGGAACTAATAGATCCAATGCTAAAACCAGTCTTACCCAATGAGGAAAGTGGTATGTTGCAAGTGCTCGAGATAGCTCTGCGCTGCACAAAGACTGCACCTTCCGAGAGACCGACATCCCGACAAGCATGCCATCAGTTGGTGCATGTATTCAATGATACTAGTCCACTTCCATCTCAAAAAATGAGTCCAGATTCACACATGTACACCTGATCCTGATGCATGCTTAACTAAAACCATTTCAACATAGTTGACAACATCTCACTGACTGTAGTAGTAATTTGCACTCAACTTCATTCGTAGAAACATGCTGCTAGTCCTTCTCAATTCATGCAACTCTTTTCGTTTAAGAAAATCCACCATTTTCTGATTTATTTTCCTACTTGCTACCACATCTATGAAAATAGCAAGAAGTTCCACATTCTCACAACTTTTTGAGCAATATGCTACATAATCTTTGTTCATAACGTACGTGAGGGGAAAGAGTAACCAGACAAATAGTATAAACTTTAACCAAGCATAACATGTTATGATTTAGTTGCAAAAAAATATGAAGCAACAAAGATTTTATTCTCAAAAAACCACTAGGAGCATGCCCGTGCAGGCAGATCTCCCAAGTAACAGAAGCCTGGTACAAATTAAGCTAACAATTGTTTGCAGAAAAGTTATTCTGATACAAAAGAGCTTTGACCCCAACCGAAACCTTTTAATCTTCATCATCATCTGCAAACACAATATCCAAAGAAAATAACATAAAGAATCTTGATGAGTGGAGGCATGCCAAAAGTGATAAGGCACTCAGTTTAAGATGAAGCATAATCTTAAAGCAAGGATTGTCGAACAAAAATGAAGTGAAACCTAGCACAAATCAAAAGGAGTGGCAAACTCATAATTCATAGAACAGCAGGGAGGCAACCAGCCAAACCATCAGACTACAGAGTCCCTGCTAAAGATTCCTAGTACCCAGCCCACAATCTCCAGTGAGGCCAACTTTCAGCAAATAGCTCTCAAAATAAAATAAAATCTAGTAGCAACCTTCATTAGGATAGCAGAAAGCATGAACAAAAATTTAGGCATCCACTCGTTCCCTTCAAGACCTTGATACAATCAAACTATCAAGATATTGGTAAAAGGTAACCATGCAGGTTATGCCTCACCACAGTTACACTGGACGGAAAGAAAACTGCTAAGAGACCTACTAGATGAAGTCTGAAAGCATAAGTCTGAACACGTACCTTGTTTCAGATTAAAAGGCTATCATCATCACTATGATGAAACAGTTTCAACCTTGTTATGACATGTCTAGCACCAAGACCAAATTTACTTCTAACACCTTGTTCACTACTCTTCCAATAAAACTATATTAGTCTTCGGCAAAATAATTACATACAATCTCGATTCATAGATGATTAACCATGGCATCTGAAATAATCTATCGTTCTCTTTGAATCTTGATTCATGGATGAATAAAATCTTTTTCCATCTTTTTGTTCTTTATTTTCAGAAATCTCAAACCACTGGAGAATATTATCAATGGCATCAAGTAGCTATTTGCACAGTAACTGGTTCTCATAATCCTCAACTGGCTTTCAATTATTCCCATGACAGCACAACTAGCATCTTAAACTTCCCAAACTAGTAAACAAAATAAAAGACAAGTAGTTTTTGTTACACTAGAACCATTCATTGATACATAGAACAGCAGGGGGCAACCCACCAAACCATCAGACTACATAATCCCTGCTAAAAGATTTCTAACAATCTTAATCTTAATCGTAGCCCACAAAAATAAAATCTAATAGCAACCTCCACTAGGATAACAGAAATCATGAACAGAAATTTAGGCATCCACTTTCGCCCTTCAAAGTCTCAGTACTACCAAAGATACCTAACTATCAAGATATTGGTGATTCACTCTCATGTGATTCACTATCTAAAGTGGAGGATGGAAATGGAACAGAAATTTTATAAACTGAAACTGGTAAAAGGTGACCATGCAGATTATGCCCCCACAAAAGTTGCAGTGGATGGAAAGAAAACTACTAAGAGACCTAATAGATGAAGTCCAACAGCAGAAATCCCTTATTATGTATTTTCGATCAGGTGCTATATCTGAACACGCATCTTGTTTCAGATTAAAAGGCTATCATCATCACTATGATGAAACAAACCTTCTTATGACATACCTAGCATCAGGTCCAAATTTACTTCTAACACCTAGCTCACAACTCTTTCAATAAAGTTAATTAGCCTAAGGTACATGAAATGTTCTCTCTTTGTCATAAAATCTTGTTCATGAATGGATAAATATTTTCTACCTATTTGTTCTCCTTTTTTTTTTTAAAACCCCAACCCAGTCGAGAATATTATCAATAGCATCATTAGCCATTTGAATAGAAACTGGTTCTCATAATCCTAAACAGGCTTTCAATTGTGTCCCTTGATAGCACAACTAACATCATAAACTTCCACAGTAGTGAACATAATATCATAAAATAAGACAAGTAGTTCACAAAAGTTTTGTTACGCTAGAAACCATTCATATAGTCAAAACAAGGATAATGCATGAACTATAAAAGCCAACAGTTCTTCTCAGAGATTACGAAGAAAGGATTGTCAGTGTGCATAAATTTATATAGTAACAGTTTTATCATCAAAAAATAAAAACTTAGTAGGTATGGTACACTTTGGTACTGATAAATTTGAGTAAAAAAAAAAGTTTGGTAGAGCAAAAAGGCATATGAAAAGGGGAAGGTTACAGACAAGCAAGGATGCGGCACTAAGATTTAAAGCGGCTTGAGAGCAATGCAAAGATTTTTTTTTTAAATTCATTAATTGGAACCATGACAATTTTGAAAGCCATACGACGACTATGCTTTAGCAATCGTAAGAAATGATATATATATATATATATATATATATATATATATATATATAGTAAAAAAAAAAAAAACGGAGGCGAATCCACAGGCAACAATTAACAATCGCGATTAAAATGGTGCAAAATCATTAAAGAAATGGGTATGCTGAGGATATTACCAAAGTAGCGGCGTTCGTTGGCTTCTTTGGCCTTTATGAGCAATTTGTCGAGATCTTCCCGAGCCTTGGCGTCGAATTTGATCAATTGGTTAACAAACAGCGCCCCCAAACCCATTCCTAGGACATGCTCCCACGGATCTGCAATTCAGAAAACGGAATTCTTCAATTCGACAAAGTAATCAGAATAAATAGGGGGAAAGAAAATAGAGGAAAGAGCGCTTACGGCGCATGTAAGGGAGCTTGCGGAGGGCGTTAGAGTACATCTGGGTCCCCATTCCCAGCAGGCATCCGAACATAGTCGCGCTGATTGCCATCTCTTTCTCGCTCTCTCCCTTCTCTGTCTCTCTGAGACTGTGACCTATTCCGACCGCTCACCACTCCCTGCCAGCGAAAATCTACAGCACACTTGTTTTCCTAAGAGATGGAAAAAACACCTCGCACGACTTTATCTTAAAACGTTGTTTGTGTGGAGGGGCCCGCTAAAGTATTATACCATCGCAAGGACGAAACGGTAGTACTTTCCAAATATTGCAGGCCCAATCTCATTAACATTTCGGTGGAGTTTCTAAATAAATCTATTTGGGCTTCCAATAAAACTCATTCAACCTTGTGTTTTTTCGATAAATTTAAGCTATTACCCTTAAAATAAAATAATTATAATAAAAGAGATATATTAGATAAATCAAATTTTATAAAAAAAATAAGTATCTGCTCTTTTATAATATGTATAAATATAGGGATGAAATTCCAAATGGTCAATATAAATAGTTAAATAGTATAAATTTTCTGTAGCCACTTAATATTTATAAAAACAAATTCGGACCCTTTTACCCCTCAAATTAAATAGTAAAGGTTTGGTACGAATACGTACCAACATGTTGTTGCATGCATTCCGCCACCACCACTTCCACCTCCACCATCGCCGCCGGCAAGGTACGATTTGTACGAATATAGATATTCCTACAAACATATCGTGTACTTACATATTCGCCACCACTCCACCGTTGTCGCCGCCTGCATTCTGTCACCGTCATAGCTGCGAGGTACGCTAGGTACGAAAATGCATATGTGTACCAACATTCCAAGTTACATAATTATTCCGTCGCCGCCGCTACAGCAGCGAGGTACACTTAGTACAAATATAGATATTTGTACCAACATATCATGTTACACATGTCTATTCCACCTCCACCCTAACCAGCGCCGCCTGTAATCCGCCACCGTCACGACGGCGAGGTACGCATGGTACCAGCTATCATGTTACATATCTATTCTGCAACCATACTTGGTACGAAAATGCATATTAGTATCAACATGCCGTGTTGCATACCTATTCTACCACGCCACATGTAACGATCCAGAAATTTTTATTATATTTCTCATAAAATATTTATTTATATTATTTTTAAGCAATTAATATTAAATCATATAAGCACGCCTAGAATTATTGTACGAGCTTGATCTTCAACATGCAATTTTACTATTATTTATTTTCAGGTTTTGAGTTTAAACTTATTGTTACCTCTAAATCATTAGCCCAATTTGATTTCTTGTTATAATGGCCCAAATTCAACCCATACTTTTGAAGCCCAATTGCTAGTTATTCATCGTCTCTTTCGTTTCTTACACACCGACAGCAAATACGACTATACGAGCAACTCCTCTCTTTCCTTTCTCAAAATCCTTAACTCTTGTGAGAAGAATCAATCACAGATAATGATTGATTCAAAGAATTCGCCCCTACCATGTCTAAACCATGAAAAACTAGTAAAAATAAAGAGTTTCATTTCATCATTCTTCACACCAAAAATCAATTTGAAGCAAGTTGTGAAGGTATATATCACTCTCTTATCTTCTTCGTCTTGTTGCTTCGTTCATAAAGGGAGGAATATGAGTCAGAAGAGAGGAGTGGAAAGGTTGGGACACAGCAGCGCCGACGATGGTGACTGTGCTCGATGTCTGCCATTCTTCCTCTTCTCGACGGTTTCTTTCACCTTTCGTATTTGTATAATTGCTTACCCTCCTACCAACTGTTATGTGAGATAGTTCATCTTCATCATTTTTCCCATTCGCTTTCCTCTTTCTTCTTCGATAATATGTCTGCAGAGAATAGATAGCATCTGTTCGCCTTCTTCATCTTACCATCATTGATCTCTCTCATTTCATCTGGTGCCGATGTAAAGACAGGCTGGTTTTGTGGTTCACGAGGCCCTAGGCCAAAGTTAAAAAATGGGCCTTATTATTTCATTTTTTTTCGGTTAGATTATATGCACCACAATATATTTTTATATGCACTATATAATGAGATGCATCAATTTTTTTCAAAAAAAAATTTCGGCTCTGCTTGTGGCTCCGATCTTAATTTATAGATAATCATAGTGGTAACATTCATAAGCTTTAGCTCGCTATAAGGCATTCAGCTCTGCTGGCTCGATTCTTAAAACAAAAGAAAAAAAATACAGTATGGTGCATTCGGTACACATGGTTGTGCATCTCATTATACATGATGGTGCATATGGAACACTATGTGGTGCATATAAAAAAAATAGGGGTAAAAAACTGAAATAAAAATTAAAAACTGGTGCATCTCAATATACTTAGTGATGCATCTTATTATACAATGTAGTGCATATAAATACACATTGTGGTGCATATGAGCTGACCGAAAAAAAAAGTCAACAGGTTGACCGGATCAATCCAAGTCCTACCCGCATCCAAACCGGATCGAACCGATCTCACAATGTGAGATCTATTGCACACAAGAATTTGCCAAAACTTATTTTTTCTTTGCGTGTTACAGTCCTAGATTAGTGTAGATTAATTCGAAGTCTCTTGATTTAATATCTCATTGGTAGTTTAGTTAATTTAATTGTTTCTTTGTTTATAAAAATATTCCCTCAATTTAAGACGTTGTAGTTACATCATACTTATTTTTTTTGAAAAATTAGTGTTCCATCCGTTCTCTATAGCTCGAACCTCTGTACTCACTTGATATGTTGCATGAACTAATAAATTATTTTGTGGTAAACGACATCCATCATACACTAAATTTTAATTAAAGAAAAATAAACTTAAATTTAAAAGTGCGACAATATAGACTTCAAGTGTTAGACATGACTGCATACCACACCATATGCATAGTAGTTTGATATAGTACCTCAGAATAAATGATATTGATAATCATACATATTCATATAGACTTCAAGCGGTAAACATGACTGCATACCATATGTATAGTAGATTGATATAATACCTCACAATAAATGATATTGATCATCATATTTCATATTCATGATTATATTAATTGAGTAGGTATATATATTGTTACAATTACCATACGACAATCAAATACGAAGAACAATAAAAATATATACACATAAATTTACGTGAAAATCCAATATGAAAAAATCACCAGCAGAGCAATAGAACATACACCAAGCCCTATCGGAATATTAAAAAAATAATAAAAAATAAATAAATAAATCCAAGTTACACGAGAGTATTTTGGGCTCAGCCGAAATTAATCAGGTCTCCAATATAAACATACATTGAGAGATGTGTAATATAGATGTGGAGTGTGACTGTGTAGGTGTTAGTTATTAAGGTTGGTGAAGGACGTGATAAATGGGTCGTCCTATTCCTATATATACCACCAATACCATTATGGGACACATGGAGATGGTTTAAATTGTAAATCAGAAAAGAGAAGGGAAAAGCGTGGTTATTGGAACTAACTCAACGGTCGCCCACACATTTATTTAGTAGCAGGGATGCCACCATCTTCAACCCGCACCTCCCGGCGGCCCCAAGTTATTGTTCCCTCCTTGATCGATCAATTCTTCTGCTCGCTCACAACCGTACATATCATATCATATATATCCTTCCTCATTCCGCTCCTTGTTAATTTTTCTTTAATTTTTTTTCCAATCAAATGGCTTCTAGTTCTTCTTGATTGATCAACAAGTGCGCTGCATTGCTTCTGGTTGCGCAATTGATGGCCTCTTTCCAAGTCGAGATCGTCCCCTCCTCTCCCTTCTTCCAGAACAATCTCAACAACTTGGACATCGCCGATTTGTGGGTTCACCAGCCGCAATGGCAGACCGCCTCCAGCTCTGCCGCCACCGATGCTGCTCCTGCTCAATGCAATAACAATAACACTAATAATAAAAATAACAAGAATAAAAATAATGATGGCGAGGAGGGGTACGGCTACGAGGGCGACAAAGGCAAGGACAAATGGGCTCGGGCGAGAGAGATTGTGTTTCCCGCCAACACCACTCCTCCCAAGGCATCTGACAATCCCAATGCCGGCGGCGTCTCCTCCCTGGTCCAGAAATGGAAAGGGTTCGAGGCGGGGGCGGGGGCCAAGCGCAGTGGGGCGCCCCCTCCGCCGCCCCTTCCACCGGGACCCCTCCCCATCGAAGACGACTCCATCATCGGGGATTGGGAATCTGATAGGACCGTCGTGAGCGGACGGTCCTCCATTCGCGGGAGGGATTCCGACGCCACCGAGAGCGAGAGGCTGAGAGTGGCTGACATCATCAGAAAATTGACGCCCAACGAAGCTGGCTCCATCTCCCCTCCTCGCCTTAGGACTTCATTGGATCAATATATCCCCAGCCCCAGCGGCCCCGTCGCCAGCGCTCGTGTTAGGACCTCATTGGATCATCAAACAGAACTCAGGTGTATCGCCCCTACGCCGCGCATCAGGGGCCGCCAGGCTTACCTTGATCTGCTGGTCCAGAGGGAGCGAGATAGGCGCAACGAGCTTCAAGGTCTCCTTCACCGTAACGCCGTTTCCAAATTCTCTCATCGAGGCCGCATTCAGGTCTCTCTATACCAACCCTACCTACCTGCTTCATTGCCTTGCCTTGCCTTGCCTTGCCTTGCCTTCTCCTTTTTTTTCCTCTTCTAATCCTCTGCCCCTCCAAATATATAGGCTGTGCTAAAGATTAAATTGTTGCGCCGTGGCATGGAAGCTAAAGAAGGAGGATATGCAAATAGTAGGATTCCATTTGAGTCGTCGTACAAACCGATTCATTGCAGGTATCATATTTTGCTTTGCTTTTTCTCAGTTTTCTCTCTCTCTCTCTCTCTCTTGCAATGCAATATACGATGGAGTAGTATAGTATATTGCATGCATCTTAATATTTAATATTATCAGGCAACGAGTCAATGACAAGGCCCAAAATGGTCCGGTGCATTTGGAGAGCTGCCGCAAAGAGCCAACAGATAATACTCGTGTAAACTCAAATTCCGTGAATGATCAAGAAAGAAAACAAGAGAAACAACAGCAAGACCAAGAGGTCTCTACCACCAAGACTAGTGGCACTTGTCTCAGAGCAGAGGAAGATGGGTCACAACTAGACTGTAGAGCATCGAGACATGATGATTTGCAACATATTGTGCATACATATGAAGCAACAACATTTAGTAGGGAAGAAACTGGGCATGGGTTGGCTGAGTCAGCAGATGAAATAAATAAGCGCAAGGAAGACAAGCAGGAAGCCACATCAACCAATTCCAACTTGGTACATGATTCTTCTTCTGCTCATCAAACACTAGAGATTATGAGTTGTAATCAAGGAGGAGAGCAAATAGTAGAAAGTGCAGCAGCATACTGGGTAGCTGATTTTAATTCTCATCCTGAAGATGGATGGGACGAATTGCAGTCTGATTACCAAACAAAAGAAGCAAACTGGATCTATGAAGTATCACGGCCACGTAGCGATTGGGAATATCTCAGACAGGAAAGATACCAGGAGATGCTTGATCCCTTCTCCGAGAATGAAGAGATCCGTGCACTCCTAGGCAGGTCAGCCAACTTAATTATATTATACTCACTATATGCATAGTTCCCTAATAAAGCAAAGCAAAAAAAGCAATGCATGCATGAATGAATTAGTATAAAATACTTGCACATGATCCAGCACATTAATCAATTCTCTTCTTTGATGAGAGAATCTCTGACTCGTACATTTATTTCCCAGAAAGAGCGTGTCAAACTTTCTTTCCAGTGGTATGAGGGAGAAAATTGATCAACTTATGATATCTCGTTGTCAAGGACAAGGACAAGGACAAAGTCTAAACAATAATTATAATGATAATAGTAATATTAATCATAGACAAGAGAAAAGACGAGAGGAAGGTGAAGGGGAAGATAAATATGGTGAATATTTTGATGACTATGAAGAAGCTGAAAGCTCATCAAAGGGGCAGCAACAGTTTACTACCGAATGTGATGATCCTACAACACATGAGAATGAGAATGGGAATCAATGTCATGAATCAAGTGATCAGTGTTCGTATCAGGCTGCATCTCCTTCCACCCAACGATCATCGACCAATTATTGCTCTCTGGACATGACCGGGCGTAACTCCTCATATAGTACCCATCCTACTACTACATTCGTAAGTAGCTATGGAGAGTGTGTTAGTTAGTTAGTTAGTTAGTTAGTGTTGGATATTATATATGTATATAATGGTTGATGAACTGGATGCAGGACATGGAAATCATATATGACTTGAGAAGGCATATGGAGCAACTGCATCAAGAGATATCGGAACTGAGAAAATCAATAAAATGCTGCACGGATATGCAGGTCAAACTACATCGCTCCATCAAGAAGGAAGTTTCAGCGGCACTCACTCATCCAGGTGCGGTGTATGTAATGAATTTAGAATTTGAGATTGAAATAATGGTTGTGTTGAGAAAGAATGAATGGATGCAGATGCAAAGAATGGGCGACGGCATCCAGTGAAGAGGGGGACGAGTGGAAGAAGATGTTGCCTCTGCTGCAAAGTGCAAGTTGATTGTCTCCTCTACAGATGCGGCCACATGTGCACCTGTTTCGACTGTGCCAACCAGCTGCACTGGAGCACCGGCAGATGCCCTATATGTAGAGCTCAAATACACGACGTCGTCCGTATACCTTCCAATTCTTGAACATATATATACTTTCTCAATTTTCAACTCAATCACTCCATCATCTTTTTATTCATTCATTCCTTCATCATATCTCAACCATCCTTCAATTTCTTGTAGTTCACCTCCACCAATTCCCTTTATTTAATTTGGTGGTTGGATTTTAGTACGTAGAATTTTAACTTACTCTGTACAGAAAAGCGTTATATAATACATATGGGTGGATTGGTGGTAGGACGAACAATGTAACTCTTCCTCACTCTTACACTCTACATATATATAGACTCTCATCTGATTAATTATCATTGTCTGACTAATGGATTCACCCTACATATGAGTGTGTGTCTTTAATTCTCCCATATTCCCATTTTATAAAGGATGAAATTAGAGAGAGATCACAGTTTAAGGTCATGTAGGTGTTCCTAAATTTTTGATTAATACTCTCCAACTCGCTGGAGAGGATGAGGCAGATATGTAGTAGCTAGATAAACTTGTCCGTGGTTGATCTAATACTCCATGCTACATAATAAATGATTTTGAGGGCGCTGGGTTAATTATATTGATTAGATCATCACACCCTTGAAAATAAGTATTCAACCACTAAATATTAAATGACAATAAGTAATTACTACTATCATATATAGCAGTACATTAATATATAATAACTTTGCGGCCAAGCAGATATAAGATAATTACTGTCCCTCCGAGAACACTCAAGGGCGGACGGGGAGCTCATCTCTGTATACAACGGGTGAGGTTTATGGTACAATCTCTACTACTCTCTCATCTCATCCCCTCGCTAGTACTATATTTTAAAGAAATATATACACAGGTATAATGTATATAGCAATAAGTACAGCTACCAGAAGTGATACTATTATAATTTGATTGAAGCTTTGATGATATGATTCGGTTGGTTAACCAATCCCATTTTCGGTATTTGGTTTGATCCGAACTTACACATGTAACTGTAGAGACTGCATTGCCTGTGACCAACTGCCAATCCCATTACGTATGATAATAATATGCAGCCTCCTCCTAGCGAATCACTAATTTATTCCCTATTTTTTCTATTTCTTTTTCCTTAAATTTTTCAGAGAGATGAAGAAAGTAGGTAATTAATTTATTGAGCTAGGAAGAATATAGGTGATTCATGTTTTGAAATAAGTGATGCTATTTAGCCATAATATGGCTAGCCATAATTCAGTTAACTATGTGAAAATAAATCAATTTAGATAATTTTTTGATTTATTTTAAGAAGTATAAACATATATTTTATGTTATTATCATATTATTGACTTAAATTTTGTTATAATTGGTGTAAATATATAATTCTTTCATTCTTTCAATAAAAAACTTTGTATTCACTTTATTATCTATATCGACATTTTTATTGCCTTAAAATTCAAATACTATCAACATAAATTTATATAAACTGAATATTTAAATTATTAGAAGTCATTTAGAACTTAAAATTATAAATAAATCAATTTTTTCTCTTATTTGAACAAATTATGGGTAGCCATAATATGACTACATAGATTTATTCTTTTGAATATATGAAAATGAAGTGTAATAGGGAAGTCATATCGATCCACTAAACAATGATGCGCATGTGTCATGCCTGGCAGGCTCTTTTTGTCGAGAGAGAGAGAGAGAGAGAGAGATTACATATACATACGATATGCATAAGGCATTATTGATTAAAGGGCATTATTTGTGGCACATGGTGTGTTCCCCGGCAAACCTTTCCATCCAAAACGCGCAAATCAGTCGTCTTTATAGATGTCACTGAGACAATTAATCATGCACCTAGCTATTAACATTCATATCAGAGTTAAGAGGCAACTACTGTTTTAACTAGCTAGTTTCCCTAACGAAGAGAGGGTAAAATGTGGATTGTGGTTAAAATTAAGAGTTAGTTACTCTGTCCACCGTTTTTATGCATAGTTTTGGTGGGCACGAGTTTTAAGAAAATCTTAAAAGTGAGATGTATATGGAGAAAAAGTAAATGTAAGTAGAGATAGGATTCCACATTATAAAGGTAATAAGTGTAATATTTATTTCCTAAAATGAACTATACATAATTTTTGGGGACAGATGAAAAATAAAAACTATGCATAAATATGGGGACGGATGGAGTATAAAACATAAAACTGCCCCACCTCAGACACAGTTGCCATTAAAGCACAATACATCAAATTAAACAAGTTATAATTACTACTATCTCTAGTCCCCAAGTTTCTTCCTATCTTCTTTTTTAGGACGGTCCCCAAGTTTCTTCCTACCTACTTTTGGACACTATCCCACAACAAATTATTATCTCTTACCCTTACTTTATCAACTTATTTACCTAAAATACCACATATAGCCCACCACTATCTCAATTAATTAATATATCACTACCCTCAATATGGGACCCTTTCTCCACTCACAACAAATTTAATCACTTTTTATCTACTCATAGTAAACTCAACAACTTTTTTCTCAATACATGTGCTACTTCCTTTTAGGGAAAGACTTGGGGACCAGAGATAGTATATATTAAACTCATGATGCATGCATGCACCTTAAATTAAGTAGTTACATTACATGTGGTGGAAAAGCAGTTTTGTGTGTGTGGTATATATTTGGTAAGTATCTCTTACTTCCTCCATTCACGAAGTAATCCTCTATTTGGTGGCTAGCACGAAGATTAAGAAATCTCATAAAGTTATTTTGAGTGGGCAAAAGTTGAAATGTAGGGGTAGTGTTAATGAGATAGCTTACTTTTGTTAATCTCTAATTAAAGTTAGTGGGGGCTATTTCTATTTATTTAATGAGTATTGTGTGTAAATTGAATTGTTTCTTATTTTCTGACTTGTTCGATTGTTTTTACTGACTTGTTTCTTAATGATCAAGCTCGTTTTTTTAAATCCAAGCTCGTTTTTCTGACTTGTTCAATTTTGAATTCAAGCTCTTTTTTTTATTACTGACTTGTTTGTTGCATTCATATTTTAAATCACAATCATTAATTTGATTGTTGTTACTCATTAAAATTGTAAAGCAATAATACAAAGAAAAAAAAAACAGTAAGAACCGTAGCTTCAATAAATTGAAAGATCACAATCATTAAATGGAGGGAAACAAAAGCCCAAAAAAACTCTTCATTAAATGCTGCAATCAAGAGCAGATGTCAAAGTTGATGATATTAAAAGGAGGGAAACATTTGGAGAGAATTGTTTGGGGGGAAATTTAAATTACTAACCTAACCACTTAAAATCTGTAATAAATAAATACAACGGATTCACAGGATTTCATTCATTACAACTACTGCAAAATTCCAGCTCCTACTTCTCTCTCTCTCTCTCAGCTCATAAATTCACAGAAATTGCAGCAAATGGAAGACACATCTCGAAGGCCAGATCTTACAGAAATTGAAAGAAACAATCTTGTCCATTGGTTGTTACAAAAAAAACTAAGTGATGAATGACTATGCAATCACTCTGATAGCATTGTAAAACTGATTTACCTTGTTGATGATGACATCCTTCATGACTGCATGATTGACACACAGAATGAGTTTGGTGATTAATGTGCCCTTTGGTCTATTCTTTGAGTTTCTGACTAATTTAGTGAAGGGAAATATTATTTTCCCATCAAAAGTGCAGGTTCCATCCTCTGAATAATGTGGTTTGCTGACAGCAGCAAGGAACATGAGCTTGTCTATGAATCTTTTAGACTTGCAGGTTCTATATGGTTCTTCCTCACCTGGCACAAGATAATACATGTCCTTTTGCTTGCTGAGGAAAAACCATTTCTCATCAATGTGGATTACATTATCCATTTTCTGATATGTGAATTTACCATCTACTGCATTTTGGCTCAAGTGCTTCAGACTCTATTTGAGTCTGTTGACATTGTTTTCTTCTGTAGTGATGGTTTGATTGAGTTGGTATGTGCCCTTATCTGCTTCTTCTTGTACCAGTTGCCAACCAAAGTCTTGCTGACTTTCATTCTCTCTGCAATGAGTCTAAGTGATGATCTTTCTAAGACTGATAGATCTCTCATTTTCTGAATATCTAACTCCTTTTTAATGGGCATTTTTCTGCCTTTCTTCTTGGATTTATGTGGATAGGGCCTCCCAAAATGAGCTGAGCTTGAGCAAGCTTCCATATGGAGTGGATGGTGTTTCTGTGACATCCAAACTTGGATGCTGCCTGTGCAATTCCTCCATGCCTAACCTTTCCATTTTTGGAGTTTAAAAGCAACTATTGAGCAACTAAGTTCCTCTCATCTTGAGTAAGATTTAGGCGCCCCTTTTGCTGAACAATTCCTGCTGATCTGCTGTATTTATGGGGTTTCTTGTATTGAATGTGAATCTGAGTTTGTGGTTGTGAACAATGAATGAGCAGGAGATGTATTTATGGAGGAGACATAGTAGTTCCCTCCATTTTTTTGAATTTTGTAGTAGGGGTAGAGGAATAGACACATGTGCATTTTAAGTTTGATTTCCCTCTTAAATTGTTGTAAGTGGCGCCACTTTTTGCATTTAATGAGAAATCAGGTTTTGAGTTTGGTTTGCAGAATACAGATTGTGTTTTTTTTTTTTGCTTTTCATTACACTGTTTCGTTTTTTCTTTTTTCCTTATTACAGTGTGCATTTTTTGCATTCAATAAGCCATGCAATGTCAAACAATAAAAATAGGCCAATGCATAACACAGGTGGATGAGAAAAAAAAAATGAATCACAAAGGTGGATGAAAAAAAAATTAATAAGGCAGGTTTTGAAAAATAAAAAATAAACGAAGGCTTAGAAATAAAAAAAAATTGACAATAAAACATTGTTGTCAAAGAAAAAAATAGAACAAGGCATAGTGTACTCTTTAATTAACAAAAGTAATCACTCTCCTAATTTACACTAAAAGTGAGTCCCTTTCTCCACTCAAAAACACTTTACCAGCTTTTCTTAGTCTCTGTGCCATTCTCAATTGTCAACTTATAAGTGGACGGAGAGAGTATATTATCACTCCAACCAAACAAGATATAAAACTTGTGGTCCCCACAATGAAGTATAAATTTATACCTCATAATATTATCTCTTCATTTAGAGGTATAAATTTATACCCCCAAGTGAACACACTCTTAGTAGGGAAAAGGGGATGATGGTAAGTAATTATCCCTCTGTCTCACGAAATATGTCTCTCTTTCCTTTTTGGATTGTCTTACGAAAAATGTCTCATTTCCTTATTGGGAAATAATTAAATGCATTCACACTACTTTTACATTTGCATTCACACTGTTTTTATATTCTTTATTATTTGTTCACACCATTTTTACATTCTTTATTATTTAATCACACTGTTTTTACATTCTTTATTATTTCTTCTTAATTCACGTGCCGAACACAAGTAAAATATTTTTCGTGAGACTTAGGAGTAATAAATTAAGGAGTTGATTTGGGAGGGGAGAGCTCGCACTGCACATGGGGTTTAAGTTGTTGAGTAGTGGAGGGATATATGGTTAATTGTAGTAATTGAATATGTAATTGTAATTCAAGTGTGGGTAGGTAGAATGAACGTGACAAGCAGCTAGGTCGCGGGCATGAAATACATTCCTTTTCTCCAACTCTAATACTAGTATTTCATTATTTCAGATTAATAATAGTGTATACGTGTAACGTTTAAACAAAAAGAAATTGGGCCCTAGGGTAAGGGATGGCTGGCAAAAGAGAAGCGCTGTGTGGGAGTGTGCGGCAGATGCCCAACCTCCCCATGTTACAACTGCTCTCACATTATAGGAGTAATGTATTTGTCCCTACACACGGATATATCTCACCACTATCCTTTCTCATATATTCCATTTATCAAATTCAATCATATAAGTATATTGCATTTGTACTTGTCCATTCACATTAATTAATTCCTCATCAACACACAATTATTCATATATATATATATATATACTACATAACATATCTCTCTCTAGCTCCCTCTCCATTGATCAAGTTAAATAACATATACATATATAAATCGATCGATCACAATATGTGTTCCTCGAAATCAAAATTGCAGCAGGGGTGGAACATGAACGGGCGCGTCCCTGTGCTCCAGCCTAATCGCGCTCCTCTCCTGGAAAGGCGCAACAACTCCTGTATTCCCTCCACTGCCACTGTCACCGTCACCGTCACTGATGATGCTTCCTCCACCCTATTTCTGCCTCTACCAAGTCCCACGCGAATCCGCAGTAAAACGACAGAGGATGCCGCGAAAAGCCGCCCCAAATCTCTCAACAAGTCCAAGAGCTTCAGCTACACTACAAGTTACATGGAGTATGAGCCAGGAAGCATTGCAGCCGCCCGAAGAGAGCAGGTTTCCATCCTTCACGAGCAAAGGAAAATGAAAATCGCTCATTACGGCAGGACCGCCGCCAGCAAGTCTAAGCTCCTCCCTCCTTCCACTCCTCCTCAGGATCACCATCACCATCACGATCTAGTTGTTAATAATTTCAACGATAAGAGATGCACTTTCATCACCCCCAATTCAGGTAGGTAGTTATGCATATTTATTATTAATTACTCCATCTGTTTAATTATACTCCGCTAGCTTGTTAAATTGCATGGTAAATGTGTGGCTGCAGATCCCATCTTTGTGGCTTACCACGACCAAGAATGGGGCGTGCCTGTCCATAATGATGAGTACGTCGCCTTACTCTTACTCTTACTCTTACTCTTACTCTGTTTGCATTCAACATCCACCACTAATAATTTGATAGTAATGGTGTATTATAGTACTAGTATATTTTAGGTACAACAAAACTGATGGATGGTGGATGGATGTGTTAAATTAATTAATGTAAATTGTGGGTGCAGAATTTTGTTTGAGCTGCTGGTTCTGACGGGGGCGCAGGTTGGATCGGACTGGACTTCAGTGTTGAAGAAAAGACAAGATTTTAGGGATGCATTCTCAGGATTCGATGTGGAAGCTGTTTCCAAGTATTCGGAGAAGAAAATTAATGGCGTCAGTTCCGAATATCGGATAGAGTTGAGCCTAGTGAGAGGAGCGGTCGACAATTCTAAAAGGATCCTCCAGGTATGCTGGTATTATTGCCGTTTTGCCAATTGGAAAAAAAAAATATATATATATTTATATATATAATCCTAATTCTTAATTCATTAAAGTAGTATTGAATTGGCGGATGGCAGATCAAGAAGGAATTGGGATCGCTGGACAAGTACCTATGGGGATTTGTGAATCACAAGACAATGCCGACGGCGTACAAATGGAGCCAGAAGATTCCGGTGAAGACGTCCAAGTCGGAGACAATAAGCAAGGACATGGTCAGGAGAGGATTCCGTCAGGTGGGCCCCACCGTTATACACTCCTTCATGCAGGCTGCGGGCCTCACCAACGACCACTTGCTCTCTTGTCCCAGGCACTCTCAGATTAATCACGAATTCAACCCTCCCTCTCCCTCTCCCTCTCCCCTTATTAATTAATTAATTTCTTACCAACTAATTATATCTAACTAACTATTTCGTACATATATATTATACCTAAATTATATAGCAATTGCCATGTCCTGCCCTAGCCCTTACCTCAACAACACTATTAATCACTAATTTGTGTTGTGTATGTGATGATGGATTAAGAGAACAAAGACGAGAGAATATATGGGTGGCGTGCCAGAAAGATAAGGCAGCATGTGCGGTGGGGTTGGAGTATCATGCATCCATCATCTTCTTTCTTTCTTTCTTTTTTTTTTTTTTTTCCTTCTTTTTCTCTTTATTCCTCTTCATTTTTATCCCCAACTTCCTCACCAATCACGTGCCTCGCTTCTTCCAAATTCTCATACTTGCCTAATTTTCTAGGTTCTTATCCATCAACACTTTACCAACACAAATCACAACCAACAAAAATGAACGAATACCCTAGTTACTTAGCATCGTATTTAACACCTATTTCTGTTGCTATTGTGTGTTATTTGTATTTGTATTTTTTATTTTTTTTGCTTGTATCTTTTACTTTTTGTTGTAATTTTATTTTAAGATTTGGTTTGAGTTTGTGTGGATTTAGATTTGGTGTGCTGATATTAACGATGGCATACATATCTTGCCTTTTACTCTCAAGTATTCTTCATCCTCTTATTCGCACTGTTATTCTTCATCTTAAATTCATGCTATTCATCCACTAGCTGCATCGAAATAATATAGTTCGAAATGGGAATTAATGGAGAATACGAGAATTGGTAGCTACTTGCTTCAAAAAAAAAAAAAAAAAAAATGTTTGGTAGCTATTCAGTTTATATATTACTTAATTTCATTATAAATATTGGTCAAATTAGAAGACATTAATTGAGAATAACTGAACTAAGCAGTTAATGATTAAGTTAGTAACTCTTGAGAATGATTTCGACATGAGTTGATCAGGGGCATGTGCATTAGAGCACTCGCAACTGCGGGTGCGGCAACGGGCGGGCTCGTGCTCGAGCCGCCTGTGCGACGAGCCTCCCGTTGCCGCACCCGCTCCAGCGAGCCTCAACCCGCCCCAATGAGCACGCATCCACCTAAAAGAATAAATAACATAAATAAATTTTTTAATGCAGTGGCAACGGCCATTTTGTAATTTTTTATTTTTTATTTTTACTTTTACTTTTCCTATAACTACTCCATTTCATTCAACCTAAATTCACACCTCAAATTCTCTTCTTCTTCTTCAATAATCTTCTTAATATTTTTTCCTCTTCTCGTCCAACAATGTCTCATCATTACGCGTGCTCCACAGTCGAAAATGAAGTCCTTGCTCGAGCTTGGGTCGAAACAAATCGTTATCCACGTACATGTCAATTTTGGCAACAAGTGACGGAGCGCTATAACTCGAACAGGCCCGAAGCCACGGTGGCTAGTAATGTCAATCAGTTGCGCCACCATTAGAATCGGACGAGGAACACGTGCCTTTTGTTCAATGATATGCACCGACGAGTTGCCCAACAAAATCCAAACGGTGACGTCGACCTCATCCTCGGGATGGCTGTGTCCGAGTACACGAAACCATTTGGGGGGAGTTCCAACTTTTAGACACTTGGAGGATGATCAAGGACGAGCCGTGCTTTTAGTTTTACGTATTGTTGTTGTAGTAATTTTTTTTAAATTCTAGTAGTACTATTTTTTTTAATTATTAATATAAGTTTTATCTATTTAAATTAATGCAATTTCAAATTTCTTCAAATAATAATACAAAATACTAAAACTCAAAACTAATGCTACCAAGCCCCCTATCAAGCCTTCCCACTGCAACTCACTGATTTTATCTGGGCTCCACTGCTCATCAAGCCCCTAAGGGGCTCAACTACTATGAATACTCTTACCACTGTGTGTTTGCGCTGGTCCAACTATAACTCCATCAAACTAAAAAGTAGTAAGTAGTAGTACTAAATATCCTTCATAAATCAACTTTTGAAATAGCTATAATGAGGATTAGAACTTAATAGTTAACTCACCCTCTTCATAAACACAAATTTTGTTCATTACTTGCAATTTAGGACAAAAATGCCCTTAATGAAGGGGGAGTGGGGTCGCGGGCCAGGACGCGAGCGGGTGATAAGCATAACTTTTTCACATTGTTTAAAGTTCATTTGATGCGATTTGTTAGTGAAAATCATGTTGGAATTAAGCTTTTGGTTTAACTTTGCTTATTTTATGAGATTTTACACTTGTTTGCAAATTTTGACCAAAATGCAGGAAAATGAAGATCAAATTACACTGAAACGACCATGAAATATTAAAGAGGAGTTCAATACGAAGCCATAGAAAAAAAAACAGAGATCAATTCGAAGTTCGGACAAGAAAGAACAAGGCGAAACAAAAATGTCACGCGCATCAGCAGTCACCCGCACCAACAATGCGGTCGCATGTTCCGGAGCGGCCAGCTGCAGAGGAGCTGTTTTTCATGCACTCGACCGCTCCATCTTGCACGCCCGCGTCCCGACTTTTCTTAGCCGCATTTTTTGCAAGTCTTGGGCCAAATTGACTATCCTGCCCTCAACTTATGTCTTATTTTCACTCTAGTTATTTTTTCTACATATATGGGATCTTCCCCCATTTGTAATCAACTTTTATATATTCCTCATTCCAATTAGAATTCCCACATTCTTCTAGGGTTTATGTTATTAGATTTCAATTGAAGACTTGTTTTGGATACTTTTTAAGATTTAACTGAAGATCTAGCTTTGGGTTAGTAGTAGTATCAACTTTTATGGCTTTATTTCTCTTTTCTTTTGTTATTTCTTCTTCTATGTCTAGCTAAATTCTCTAGTTGATTTTAGGGATTTGTGGAAACTCATTGATGTTGATGATTTTGATTCTCTAATTCTCTTTACCCTATCTTTCTTGATTGTGGTTTTGGCTCTTATTTTTGTTTGAGAATTATTGATCATCTTTTTTGCATGTCAAGTGTTTGTGAAAATTCTTAATAGGTTTTTATGAGTATTGGCATCAAAATTGCACAACGTGCATGATTTTGAGACTTAGTAGGTGATAAATGCATGTGTGGGAGCCTTAATCTTCATTTGCTTTTGGAAGTTAATCTCTCGTCTTGAGTCTTAGCCGAGATAGTCGAGAGATTGATCTACTTTTGCTAGCTATGAGAGAGGTTTAGTAAATATTGTGTGATTGCTCCTCAAGATTGAGATTAAATGTGGTTATGTGAATTAGGATGGTACTTTCATCATCATCTCGAGTCAAAGCATTTACCTAGAATCAACGCTTATTTATCATTGTTCTATTTGATCGTTTACTGCTTCATTTCAATTGTTTGGTCTTTAATTGTTGATTTCTTATTTTTAGTAATTGAAAATAAAATTATGACCCTTTAGAGCTTGAATAGTAGGAAAGTGTCTAAATTTTGTTTGCATGGTATTTTCGATTAATGGTACTCGTGGATACGATACTCGACTTGCTATATTACTACAATTGTCCGATTGAGTTGCGGTTATATTGCTAAAGTAAATAGCGATCAGCGGGTCGGGTCGTGGACGAATATCAGGATTCTGGTATAGTCGGTAGATTTGGTATGAATTTAGTCTTATTAGACCCAAATGTGTCAAATTTAGTTCGTTTTTTTTGTTTGTTGTTTTTTTACCTTTTGTGGTACAATTTAAGTCTTATTAGTGCTAATTGTTCCAAATTTGGTACAATTGAGACAAACGGTCTAATTATTTCTAATTGTGCCAAATTATGGTTGTGGTACAATTAGTACGAACAGAGTCCATTTCTACCAATAGTACCAAGTCGCGAAGAGCAAATCGAAAACACACATCGGAAATATCTCTGGCGAACGACGGCGAGGCTTCACCACCACCACCAACAGAGTCGCAATATCAAGGTGACCTCAATTTGGCGCCGAAAATAATAAAAACAACTGACGACGGCGCTAGAAAATGGGAATAGCATCCCGGCGATGAAAAAACCCTAGAAATTGAATCACGGTCAAATTTTTCCCATACTCCGAGCGATTTGGACGAAATTTGGGATGAAATTGATCGGAATTAACTTCCTAAGGTAATGAACAGAACTATTAAAAATGATTAAATTAGTAGAATTGAAGCATCGATTGATGGAAGGAGAAACTGCTGTCAGTTGGTACAAATGACTCAGTTTGTACCAGATGTACCAATAGTACCATAATCCTGATACCCGCCCATAAACAGACCCGACCCACCCACGACCCGTGTGCCCTTCTCATTAAGGGTAAAGTCATACCAAAGTGCAAATATTGGCCAAAATTTATGTTTTTAAAAAAGATGGACTAAATATTGAATTTCAATGCTTATTATAACTATATGGATATATATTCTCATCCTTCGTACCGTTATCATTTTGCAATAAATTTATATACTATATTTTGACTATTAAGATTTTAAATTATTTGTATATGAGTATAATCTTATGCTAATAACTTCAATAACATGTAGATATAACAAGGTCATAATGAGGGTCCAATTTTATTATTTATTCACCAATCACCCATCCTAGAAGATGCAGTGCTATTCTAATATCAAATCGGCCCAAATTCAGTTTAAATTTGAATCAGCGATTTGTTGATTTAAAAAAAAGAACTGTTGCATTTATAAATTATTTCCCTCGAGAAAGCATAATTATATTAGTGAAAGGATTTAAGGATAGTTAACAAGATGTCTGCTTCCACCCAATGGAAATTGGTAAGCCATCATATTAACATATAAAGAACCACATTTCACCATTATTTACAATTTTAACACTATTTTTGAATTTGTGCAATCGACACCTCATCTTTTTTGTTACAATTAAAACATTCATAATTTTTCTGATCATTGAAATTCGCTGGGGCAATCAATATTTAATGACGTGAACATATTTTAACATGTAGATATACCACCACGTCAAATTAGCTCAAATATTTTCGAGTTTTCCCTTGATCTTAGTTCAAAACGTCCATTAATGGCTAACAGATTAGAGCTTACTAAGAATTACTATTAGAGAGCGCGCATAAAAGTAGTATTAATGCCATAAGACTCAATATACACAACTCTCAGACTACTTATTTTCTAGAATGATTTTTCTTATTTTTTTATTAAGTCAATATAATAGTAATATGTTCCTAAATATTGTGATCTAGGATTTTTTGAATTTTCTACCAATGTTTTTGAAGTAAACAGACGCCTTTGAAGACAGTGAGATAAATTAAGAGAATTTAAAAGAGCCAACATTTGATTTTTATTGTACTATGAGAGAGACGATCTATTTTCCGATATTAATTTAAATCACTAAGATGACATGGCATATCACATGTCAAAATATGTCCATGTGCATCAGTAAATGGTTATTATCACATTGGATTTGGTGGTAGAAAATTTGAGTGTGTTTAAATTGTAAACAAATGTTAAATGTAGAAGTGAGGTCAGTGGAACGATTAAAAATGGTGTTAAAATTATAAATACGATGAAAAAGATTGTACATTGTTTTGCAATTATTAATTCATTTTTCTTGGCATTTAATTTGAAGATAAATGCGGAATCATTTTCGAAGTAGAATCTATTGTGAGTACTATATATCTACACATGTATGGACTCGGCCCACCTTTATTTAATAGAAATTCTCTAATCCTTTTTGGGCCAGATTCCGCAAAAAATACTTAAAAATACAGTTTTATTATAGGCCCGAGGAGTTCACGACCAAACTTTGCTTAAGCACTATGTTGCACATGTAATAAGCGGGGTGCAGAGCAATACAATACAGATAGCGCGTGATGCGGAAATTTAAAAGAGACATAGAGTAGCCACTAGACCCCTTAAAATACAAAGGTGTCAGTGTAATTTAATTTGGACAAATTCTAGCAAAAAAAAAAGTAATTTGGGATGATTTTACTCTTTAACCTACTTACTTTTATCTTATTATTTTTTTTTAATTATTATTTTTTTCTCTCCTCTTTTTTTTTTTTATCCTTTCAGGAACCTCTCTTCTCTCTCTTTCAATTCTCTCTTTCCACCACTACCACTGCCGCCTCAATTTCGCCGCCAGCAACATCGTCGCATTCCTTTCACCGCCACCACCATCGTTGCCTCATCCACCACACTGCTTCATCCTTCATTTTCTCCTCTCCTTTCCTCTCATCTTTGTGGCAGAGATTAGGTGATGAGCCATACTTTGTGGCAGATGTTAAACGACTTTTTCCAACGGCTAATTCAACCCCCTCTAAAAATAGAGGCCTCCCTCCATGCTAGAAGACAACCGAACGAGCGCATAAGATTTCAAAGCAAAGAATTCTCCAAGCAAGAAAGCTTCCAGAAGAAAAGTCGTTGAGTGTTTCTTTCACCTCATTGTGTTTCCTTCAAGTTTCTCAGAACCTTCTTCTTGATTGAGTCTAGGAGTCCATTCCTCATTCTCCCTAAGTAGATTCACGTTAATTAGTTCGAGTCTCTCAATCTTAGAAGAATACCTCCACTGCGCAGTGTTGTAGGTTTCATAAGTTGGAAAAACTAGCCCAACCTTTTTCTTAGGTCCCTTTGAACCCGTAATCAAAGAACTAGGTCGTTGTGAACCCGTAATCACAACATAGGTTTTGTTCAAATTTGAATTGAACTCTAGGTCTTCTTCAAACTCTTAATCGAACTGTATAAGTTGTTTGGTGCCCGCAAACCAAAGTTACCATTTGGGAAACTTCTCTAGTGGATTGCCAACCCAAAATCTTGGTCGAGGACGTAGGAGGTCTTCTCCAAACCATGAAAACATAATTGTGTTGTTTTTCATTACAGTTATTGTTTTCAGTTTGACTAACTGATCTAACTGCATATAAACAAGCTACATCAAGTTGCACTAAGTCTTACGAATTGACCTTCGCCTTAAAGGTTTTTCAGTTTAGTAACGAGATAAACAATTTTCTACCACATTCCGCACACACTCAGAAAACCTCAGTTAGAGTGATATAGTTGACCCTCATTCCAATAAGTCAACTGCATCCCGAACTGAGCGACTGCTCCAACTGACTTTCACAACTGTAGAGTCATCCGAACTCCAGAGTTAGAAAAAGTTTTAAAAATCCTTACTGGTGTATTCTCCTTGTTCGCACTTTTCTTTAACATGGCGCAAGTGCACTGGTGCTATTGTGTATATGGAAGCAAGGTCGTTTTCCACAGAGACTGTAATAACTCAACAAGTACTACTTTCAACCATCATCCTCTATTTAGACTCCGAATTTTAATTTGTAGGTTTCTAATTAAACTAATCAAGAAAACAAAGAGCAAACAAAAAGCAATCAAAAGTAATTAAAAATTCAAATATGATAAAGATATCCTAAGTCGTCGATTTCAATGGACAAACCAACTCTTAACCAATCAATCAATTAACACAGAGACTCGACTCTTATTAGAATATCACACAATTAGTTCAAACCTACTTCCGTAGCGAATAAACCGTTGATCGCATGCAAGGGTTTTCGTTCTCGACAAACATCATATGCAAGCAACTCCAAAAAGATCAATTAGATTAGTGTTCTTACACAAGGCTCGTCCCCTTCCGATTATTTTGCAATGTATGTCTTATATTCTAGATCAAGTACTAACTATCTTCTTCCGATCTCAAGTTAATACATCAAGTCATGCAAAGTTGGTGATCAAACAACATGCAAACAAATCAAGCCAAGAATATAAGAAATAAGAGAAGGTCGTAATTGATTAATTGATTAAGAATCAAGAATTAACTATCCATCTACTCTCTAACCATAGGATATAAAAAACTTAGCTACTCATAATTAAATCAAACACACAATTAAAAGAAAAGAAATTCATAAACATTAAAATAGAAAAACCGTAATCGAAACAAATCTTGTCTTGAACTCTTGAACAAGTCTTCGAAACTCCAAGACAAAGCTAAACGAAAATAAAAACTAAGAACAATAATAAAAGATGTAAGATGGTGTGTCTAGATGTGTTTTGGAAGACATATTTATATAGGTGTGGAGAGTACAAGGTTGTATCCTAGTAGGAGTAGGAAATAACCAAAATAGGAGAAAATAACCAAAAATAGGATAAATCTAGAAAATTCGCGTGCTGTCCGCGTGTATACTAGGCCAGCGCGCGATGTTTTTGTTTTGACCCGTTCTCCTTCGTTATAACTCCGATTTTGGATCTATTTTCGCCTACGAACTCCTATCGAACTGTAATTTCATCCTATCATGCTCAATTTACATGAGATTAACTTCAATTTCCTTCAAAATTAAACAAAGTACGAACGAGCACAAATTAACAATAGTTAAGCACAAAACTCATTACAAACATGTTTTCTCAATACAAATTGACATCAATTACTCTTATAAAGATGAGAAAATCCATGTTTAACACTCTTCCCCCTCCATACACCAGTTAACTCGTAACCGGGACCATCAATTACAAACAAACAAACAAACAAACAACTACTTGAATTGAAAGTTGAATGATTGAAATTGAACTAAACACTACAAACTCTAACCAAACTTTTGCATATTTTCCATTGGATTGAATGCTTCTTTTTAATGTGATCACTAAGGGTAGCACAACCTCCACCTTGTTTCCACCTATAACTTGGTTGAAAACTTGAAATAATTGCAGCGAACATGATATGTTGGTCTCTCATCGTCGGACAATGGCTCGTCATGGGTGTAGTGTTTGGTGAAGAGCTCGTTATAAATAGTTCTAACTCGAAGAAGCATTTTAGAGTTGAATTGAAGAGTTGAAGACTTGAAGTTGAAGAATTGAACTTGAAGTTCAAGTAGAAAGTTAAAAATGAGAGAAGATAAAAGAAATGAGAAAAAGAAGAAAAATGAAGAAGACAAGGAGATAGGCGAATGAATAAGTGTGAGAAAAGAGTGTATTCATAGATAGAATTTAAGGTTTGAAAATAAAATAAAAATAAAAGAATTTGGTGAACCGCCATTTAACTGTCGGTTTTCATCCCAATCGGCAGTTTTCAATGGATATATCTTTTTTTTTAATTATTGTATGAATAGGCAGTGGTTACGGTTTGACATATATGCAGCCCGTAATAGGCCCTTTCTCTGTCGGTTCCGGTTCCGGTTTCAGTTCCAGTCCGTTAATAGTCAGTCCGGTTAAAAATTGTTGACCAGTGGGCTGGTTCCGGTTCGGGTCGGTCAGTTCGGGCACCACCTGTCCCGTCCCGTAAATCCGATTAACTACCCGGTCAAACTTTTTTTTAAAATATTTTATTGTTTTTTATATTATTCTTATTCTTGTTTATAAATTTTAATATTATTTTTTGTCTATAATGGATATCACAATTCATGCAATACGGGTTTTGTGGATTATTAGGTTATGGATTAAATTAAATTAATGTTTGTTTTTGTGGATTGAGAAGATATTATTTTTTTTTTTTTGAACTCGTGGGAACCCGCAGCGAATACTTTTGATGCGCACTGGGTAAACATCAGTCTTTGTACAATAGCTTGTAAACTAGACAAGACACGTAAACCACACTTTTTAAGTACATGTGTAACAGGCTCAACCTATAGAGACATTAGTAAGGATTGAACCTGAGATATCTCAGTCTGAGACAGCCCACTCTACCACTAGGCCACTCCCAAGGGGACAAAAGATATTTTCTCTTATATGCTCAAATGGTTGAGTATTTGCACCTCCCTGAACTATCATATTTAAATGTTTAGACTATGTGGAATAATTCAAGACAACAGAAATGATCTATCTAATTTTCCTTTCGCCTGATTGTGTTAATAAATTGAGAGTTGGATAATTATATATTAATGGGTTTTATTATTTTCTCTTATATGCTCAAATGGTTGAGTTTTGTGGATTGTTGTTCGTGTAAACGTGTAATAGTGTTTATTATTTTCTCTTATTATGAAAGATTACAATTATAAACACATTTTCAAGAAAAAGATGAGGAGGAGGAAGTATTAGTACAACCAAAAGAAGCACAACCTGAAAACAGGTGGCTTTTTCAAACGCGTTCATATGGGTACCCGCATCCGACCAGTTAAAATATGGCCGAGTTTTGGGTACCCGTGTTATTTAAATGGGATGAGTGCGGGTAGTAAATTTAGGGGAACTTTGGGTACGGGTACCTGCAAATTCTGGATTGGGTACCCGACCCGTCCCGTATTTACACTCCTATATAATATATTGTGCACAGTCATTAAGGAGCAAGGGGAAAATGATAGCTTATGTTAAGCTCCACCATTTTGAATGGTTATATATTTTTATTTATGGAAATGAGACATTATAAATGAAACGGACGAAAAAAAAAGTATGATAGACAGACCGATGGAATACTATTTTATTATCTTATTAAATTTATTATTTTTTTGCATTAGACTCGAGTCAAGACTAGACAAATTTATTATTTTAAAAATATATTAATTTATACAGTATTAATAGTATAAGTTGTTAAAAACAAAAAGCTCTCGGCACACGTGCACCGCTCTCAAATGGCGAGGGAAAGACCGAGGAAGGAGATCATTACGATCGGAAAATTGCAGATCTCTACACCGGCGACTGACAAGGAGCAAGAATCTCAACTAAATGTTAGCAGATCTGAGCTAGGAGAAAGTTTTCCAATGGAACAGTGAAAACTAATGAGCTTGACCAAGCTGCTGCAATGGCTTCGAATCATGTTGGGATCCATGGAGCTTCCAAATCCCCGAACAAGATGAGTGAAAATGAGAAAAGCATGGAGAAACATGAGATGCCACCCAGTCTATGCATATGATTGTACCACAAAGCAATCTAGAATTTCCTATGCTAGGATGTTAGTGGAGGTGGATGTTACCCAACCTCTCAAATTTCATATTCCAATTGAAGAGGACGGAGGAATCTAGATTGAGCAGAAAATCCATTATGAATGGATTCCCCCTTTCTGCCAGAAATGCTAAATGGTAGGGCATGAATGCAAAGAATTTGAGAAGAAGAAAGCTCCAACTCAAGGCTAGAAAAAACAATGGCAACCTAAACCTGCTATAGATGAAGAGAAAGAACTCCTGACCAAAGGAAAAGAAGTTGAAAAGGATGTGTGGGCCTTGCCAAAAAAGACATCAATGAGTATTATGGTGAGGGTAGGTAATATTCAAGTCCCTAATGGTATTGCGTATCAAGTAATTGGTGAAATGGAGGAATTCAATGATTTAGGAAAAGAGGGCGGGGACCTCATCCCCTCTGGTGCAACATGAAAATCATAATCCGGAATGTTAAGGGCTTCAACAAGCCCTTCAAGCAGAAAGATTAAAGTAGATGTAGTTATGTTTCTAGATACTAGAGTGAAACAATGTAACTTTTAAAAAATTTCTGAAAAGATCTGCAAGAGTTGGAGTTGCATTAATAACTATGCTCATGCAGTTAATGGAAGAATTTGGGCTTGTTGGAACCCTAGAGTTGTTGATGTTATGCACATTGAGTCTCATGAGCAGGCCATTCACTTTGAGATGAAAGACCTCAGAAATGGGGACAAACAAAATATTATTGTTGTTTATGCACTTAACACAATGGAACAAAGAAAGCAGTTGTGGAGCTTTATCAATAGAGTTTGCTCTCAGATGCAAGAACCTATGCTTATTAGTGGTGACTTAATACCATTGTCTCTGCTGAAGATAGATTTCAAGTCAGTCAAGTTTCTGAGGTTGATATCAAAGATTTTTCAGATTGTATTCAAGGAAATTAGCTCATTGTGGTGAGATATGTGGGAAGTGATTTCACTTGGTGTAATTAATAAGAAAGAGAAAATAGGATTTGTTCTCTCATTGACAGAAGCAATGAGAGGTGGATGCACAAGTATCCACATGTAGTAGTGGAAATCCTTGAAATGGGAGTCTGTGACCATTGTCCCCAATTGTTGGAGTTTGATAATCGAGAAGTGGTAAGAAAAGCTCCCTTCAAGTTTATAAATATTCCAGCAGTTCATGCTAATTTTGAGAGCATCATTAAAGAGGTTTGGGAGAATTCTTGTCACTCTAATCAGCTCGTGAATATATGGTTTAAATGCAAGCAGCTCTAGCAACCTTTCAAGCAGCTCAATGTCCAGGAATTCAAAAGAACATCTGAAAGTTGCAGGGTTTAGAAGAAAACTCAGTGAAGGTCAATAACTTCTCCTTCAAGATAAGTTCAATACTCAGCTTGTCACCTCAGAGAAAACACTCCTTGCAGAAGTTGAAAAATAGAGCACTATAAAAGAGAAAATATGGCAGCAAAATTAAAGGGTCGATTGGGTGAAATTAGGATATTCCAACATGAAATTTTTCCATGCTTATGTCAAAGAAAAGAGCAAATATCAATGTTATTACTATTCTAACAAGGGCAAATGACACCAGATGCCCACACAGAGCCAAATTAAAGAGAAAATAAGAGATTTCTACATATTTCTTATGGGAAGTGAAGCTGCTACCCTCCCCATGGTGGATAGGACTATTCTAAAACGGGGACCCAAGCTTTCCCTAGCTCAATGACAACACCTCTGTTCAAATTGCACTACGGCTGAAGTTTCTACTGCTCTATCTAGCATGAGCCCTAACAAATCTCCAGGTATTGATGACTTTAATATCTTTTTTTTAAGAAAACTTGGCATATCACTGGTGAGGAGGTTGTGCAGGCTGTTTAGCAATTCTTTAACACAGTTTTCTTACCTAAAGAGATTAATAGAAGCCGCCTTACTCTTATTCCAAAATCAGAGAATGCTAGCACAGTCAAAGATTTCAAGCCTATTGCATGGTGCACAACTCTCTATAAACTGATCTCTTAAGTTCTGGCAAATAGACTGGACAGTCAGTCTCCATTTGTTAAGGGAAGAGTCATTTTGACAACATTTTTCTTTGCCATGAACTGGTCAAAGGGTATCTAAGGAAGCAGATATCTCCTAGATGTAAGGTTAAAGATGATATTCAGAAAGCATTTAATTCTGTAGAATGGCCGTTTGTAAAATATATGTTGTTGGGTTTTGGATTTTCTCACAGATTTGTCAGATCGATCATGGCTTGCCTAACAATAGTCTCTTATACTGTTAATGTGAAGGGAGATGTCACCCTGCCTTTTGAAGCCAAGAAAGGGCTTAGACAAGGAGATCCATTCTCCCCATATCTCTTTGTTTTGAGCATGGAATACTTGTCTAGATGTTTGCAAGTTCTCAAGACAAATAAATCCTTTCACTTCCATCCTAGATGTACGAGAATGGGGTTGACTCATGTTTGTTTTGTAGATGACATGCTCCTATTTACAAGAGGAGATGTCTCCTCCATTAAACATCTTTTAATTTGTTCTCTGATGCCTCTGGGATGAAAGCAAATCAGCTTAAAAGTTGTATCTATTTTGGAGGAGTTTCAGAGAAAATTCAAGAGGACATCCTGAAGGAATCTGGAATGGTTAAATGTGAGCTTTCTTTCAAATATTTAGGAGTTCCCCACTCTACTAAGAAGCTTACTATCATGTAATGCTTACCTCTAATAAAAAAAAAGTGCTAGCTAGGAAAGAGTGCTGGTACGCTAAGCTCCTTTCATATGTTGAAAGGCTCAAATTAATTAAATATGTATTGTTTGGTGTTCAAATATACTAGAGCCAAGTGTTTATTCTTCCCCAGAAAGTGATTAAAGCCATCCAGGCTGTATGCCGCTCTTTTCTCTGGACTGGAAAGTCTGCTCTTTCCAAGAGAGCCCTTGTAGCATGGGACAAAATCTGCTCCCCAAAAGCAACAAGGGGCTAGGATGTAGTAAACCTAAAGCTTTGGAATCGTGCAGCTATTTGTAAGCTGCCATGGTGCCTTGCTCATAAGAAAGATAAGCTTTGGGTTCACTGGGTCAATGGATACTATGTCAAGCTCCAAAATGTGGAAACCATGAACATCCCCTCTCGAATGTCTTAGGTGATGAAGATTATTGGAGCTAGGAACTATATAGAAGATCTGCAATGGGAAGAACTGGCTTGAGGTAATGCACTTCTCCATCCAGAAGCTCTATAAAGTTATGAGGGGCGAAATCCTCAAGATTAATTGGCACATGCTTCTCTGTCAAAACATTTATCCCCAGAAAATGACCCCTTGTGATTATCTTGCGAGGATTAATATTCATGTGGATCATGCTTGTTGTTTCTGTGAAACGAGAACATCAGATATGAATCACCTATTTTTTTATTGCATGTTTACTGGTGAAATTTGGGAAAAAGTCACTGCATGTTGTGGCCTGAACAAACAGAGGAAAATATGGACGATTGAGAAGGAATTCCTTCTATCTTAATGTGGCGCAAAGACTACAAAACAGCGACACTGTATAGATGTGTTCTTTCCATAGCGATCTATCAGGTTTGGCAAGAAAGGAACAAGAGGAGATTTCAAGGCTACAGTTCTACTGTAGAAGCTCTAGCTTGTCAATGTTAAATTTCTATTGCTTTAAGTTGTAATAGGGATGCTAAGTTAGCTAGAATGCTAGCTAATTAGATGTTCTCCATGTATGTTTTCTTGCTTGTAAGATTCTGCTCTTCGTTGCCATACTTGGTGAATAAAATTAATCTATTTAAAAAAGAAAAAAAATAGTTTAAGTTGTTTTTACACCCCTCAAAATTTTTTCGTTTACAACGATTGCAATTCGAACATTTATTTGTACGTACGTGGCAAGAATTTTTCAATGGTATTCAAAGGCTATTTTAATCACTTCACAAAGGATAATTAAGTGTATGGAGTATTTATTACTAGTTAATTGTTAAATAAATCACGACTTTTGTCAAATTATGCTTTTAACTCTCACCTTTTAAATCTGCATATAAGTACCTCACCTTTCGCATTTTTTCTATTTTTTTCCACAGAAATATTAGGTCAAGTAAGAAGAAGAAGTCATCTGCTCGATTACTCACTTACTAATAACCTTGGATTATGCAGAAATATGAATGATACACAGTAGAATCGAGAGGAAAAGAAGGGGAAATAGAAGAGTAAAATAGGGAAATTTCTGAAAAAAATAGAGATAAAAATGCTAAACCCTCGTATCATTAGTCTTTATTTTTTATGAAACGGCGACAATTAGTGTTTAAAATACTACATCGTTTTATTAGTCGTGATAATTTGTCATGGCGACATTTCCACCTCAACATTAATTTGGAAAAAATTATTATTGACAGAAACATTAGATAAAATGAAAGGTCAAATATTTATAGGTAAATTTAAAAGATTAGAGTTAAAGTAAAAATTTAACAAAAAAAAAAATTGGGATTTATTTGATAATTAACCTTACTACTACTTGAATAAGAAAACACATATACTATTTTAAAGAATGATAGTCGACATAGCGAAATAGAAGACGCGCGGTGCAGGTGCAGCCATGTGGATTGTGGGAGTGGAATGGCCCAACAAAAGCCATGCCACCCCCCTACTCTTCCTCCACGTAACACGTTTCATTTTGTCTCTCAATCATCAATCGTCAATCATAATTCATAATAGAATAAAGGGTAATGATATTTGGTCACACTGTGGCCGACCACACAAGCTAAAAATAGTAATATAAGTTTTGAAAATAGAAATACATCCCAATTAGGAAACATAAACACTAGGGGGAAAATGTGATTATTTCCATTTTTAGAGTCAACTTTTTTTTTCTGACGCGTGTGGCCGACCATCATTACCCTAGAATAAAATAGTACTTCCTCCATTCACGAAAGTTATTCTGGTTTGAGATGAGAAACCCGAATAGGTCGGTCCTCCATTCATCCGACCGGAGGTGTGTATAACGAGGCCACCTTCACAACCTTCTCCCTATGATACTCTATTTCATTCCTTATTTGTATTCACCAAATAATGTCCTATTTTGTTATTTTTACCAATATACCCTCATTACTTTATTAAAATCACTATCCCTTGTCATTAATGACCCCACCTCACATCAACTTTATTTCTATCTTTTTATCATCCCAACGACTTTATTCCTACTTTTTGGTCAATACCACATCTTTTTTATCATTATCACTGTTTTTTTGTCATTATCTCACTGCCCCTACTTTCTAACTTTTACCTCACTCTAAACAACTTTATCAGCTTTCTTAATCTCCGTGTCAGATACCAACTGGGGCATCATTTCGTGAACAGATCTAGGGAGTAATAGCTAGTACTATATACGATTGAAATAATATATTACTCCATCCGTTCCATTGAATTTGTCTCATTTGGATCGACACGTAGATTAAGAACAAGAGTATTAAATGATAACGAGTGTATTTAGTGTAGTGAATAAATTGTTATAAAGTATTTTTTAATTGATAAAGTGATATAAATTGTTTTTGAAGTGATATAAAATGATATAAAGTGAATAAAGTAATTTCTTAATTATTTCCTTAAAAGGAAATAAGATAAGTTGAATGAGACACTTAAAATGATAAAATAAGACAAATTGAATGGGACGGAATATATGATTCATCTCCTATATATATGGGACACGTTCTGTAATTTTTTTAGTTAATATTAAAGAGAATGTCAAAAAGATGAAAAATGAATATGTCTTATTGTTTCTTAAAATATAATTATTTTTTATGTGAAAACAAAAGTAGTACGGTAATGGAACAGAAATAGTATAGATTTCATATGTATGCATTTTTACATTTTGTTTCCGGAATGTAGACTTGGGGATGTGACGGTGGCCAGCCGAGGAAGAGAGTATGGTACTACAGTATATAATAATGGACGTATATGGGTTTACGTGTTCTTCTCACTAATTCACCAGACTTATATCAAAATTAGAATTTTGTTTTATTCGGAAATAAACCGACAATTTGGTATGCTCCTTGGTTTGAGTTTTTAATTTTGGATGCTATTTCAACATTTTCGAAGTAAGTCCATGGTACTCCATCACTTTATAATAAATTTGATTTTTAATTTCACTTTTAAAATCTCTCGGAATAATGTATTTTAAAGAGAAATTCTTAAAAGAGTATAGATATGTAATACCCACCTCTCACTTCGATTTTGACTGTTGGAAACATCACTTTGGCTGCGGCTTGAGAAGTTTTGGCGGACAAACCGGCGGCCACCATATAGTGATGGAGCCAGAAATATTGCATAGGAAAAGGCCCAATTTATGATATTATATTTGAGAAATTTATAAAAATTTTAGATAATCATAAGTAAATTTGAAAACATAATATTCTCTATTTAGATAATCGGCCGGCAATGGGTATTTTTTGTTGACAGAGCAATAGGTATTTATAGAATACAAAGAATTAAAATTCATACTCATTTTCTGCTTTTTCTTTCATTTTCTTCCGATTAAATAATTCGATAGCTCTAATAAAACAAAAGAATTATAGATAATCATAATATTCTATTCCTGTGCTCATCAAAATTGTCGGCTATCACAGCAAACACAGGTTCTACAAGATGTCAAGAAAATTAAGTCGAATGATCTTTTAAGTTTTAGACTTACCACTATAATTACACTCTGTCCACTATATGGTTGACACATTATAGACGGTATGAGTTTGAACAAAGTGGCATTTGTAGTAGATAATAATAGATAGTAGTAGCCTAGTAAGCATAGTTGTGAGTAGAGTAAGAGTCTCATTATAAATGTGTGAAGTAGTATAAAATATAAAGTTAAATATAATGTATTATGTGGACACGATTACTATAAATGAAAACAATTATATCATGAACGAACTTAAAGGACAAAAATGACAATCATATCATAGACAAATGGAGTATAAATTACCCATTGAAAAGTTATTTAAATAACATTATTTTAATGATGTGTCACAAAATTTTTAATAAAATAATTAAAAAAATCATATGAATGAGAAATAGTTCACATCACATTTCCGGCTGCAGAATAATATTGGAGTGATCCTAATTGCAAAATTTGAAAAATTTGTGATTTGATTTGCTACACTTTAAAGTGATGTTGTAAGATTACAGGGCGACTTTATGGGATGTCTTTTTGCGGCCAGATGGAAATAGAGACAGTCACATGCAATGAGATTATTTTTATGGGATGTCTCTAACTAATTTATTAATATATATTTTACATTAATTTTAATGACAAAATTTAAAAATTTTATTAATTTATATAAAATAAAAAATACTAAAATATTACTAGAAAAAAAAATGTTACTAAAAATAAATAAAAAATGAATACACTGTTAGGAAAAAAAAAAAACTAAGTCCATCCTCGACATTGCTTGACCTCTGCAACCATCATCATGTGCGGTTGGTACTGCTTTGGCGTCATGTGTGACGTATTTGTAGTGATGATCTTCAGGTCGGTGACGTCTTGCTTCGCCCGAGCACGCGCCATCATTGCATCGGCCAGATTGTGCTTTGCCTCGGCGGTGCTGCTGAGTCGAGCATTGGTCAAGTCAAACAACGATCCGAACTCCGTATCTTCACTCGCCTTTTTTCCCCTTTCCTTTGGTCGCCCTCGACTCCGCCTTTGCCGCTTCTCTTCCCTGTGGTTAGAGGGGAGCCTTGCTTTCCCTTCTATCGCCTCGCTCAAGCCGTGGGCCGTTCCAGATGAGGTGTAGGTGCCCTCCGACGTGTTCTTCGTCCGCTTCATGGACTGAACGTCGGGAAATTCTTAGTGGAAGAATTTGGGGTAACTCTGCAAGATTTTCCGAACACCAAAATGTTTGAAGCGGTTACCATATTGATGGGACTCGTATAGCTACTGAGCATGCTTAGTCACCATATTGTCGGAGGCGCCGCTGGGCCTTTTAGCAGTCGCCTTCTCGAAAGCGATCATCAATTCCTTCATCCAGCCGGAGATGTGCCCAAAAAAGCTCTTCACTTACTTTGGGTTGAGATCTTCTTAGAACATGACGTTGAATCTCGCAGCCACTTTTTTCCAATATTTCTTGGAGTGTTGATCTTTGCCGAGAATGACATTGCACGTCTCCTCTACCCAAATCTGGGCAACGGCGGTCTCCACCGTGTAATTGTGTCGCTTCGTCTTTGGTTTGGGAGTGGCTTCGACCAGCGTGGGCGGAGGAGGAGCGACGACAGCGAGGGTGAGATCAGCACGTGTCTTGCCTTTGCCTTTGACCGCCCTCTTGCGACTCGCGGTGGACGGCACCGGCTCGGAAAAGAGACTCTCCTCGTCGCCGATGACATTTTGGAAGGACTCGCCGATGGACGAGTTGAGGTTGATAAAATCAAGCCCCGTTGCCGTGTAAGCATTGTATGCATCGTCCGCCATTTCAGGGGAACACCACGACGATGACCACAAATTATTTGGATCCATTTTTTAGGAACTATTAGAGGTGATTGAAGGAGAATTTGTGTAAGAATATAGGTAATTGAGGGAGAAATGATGTGAAATGAGGTAGTATTTATAGGTAAAAAATGAATTAAAAAAAATTGGCAATAGCCGTTGCACACCAAAAATCGACCGTTGCACATTTTATTTTATTTTTTTCAGTTGGGTGCATGCATTGCACGCGCCAGTTCGAGAAAAAAAAATTTGAAGCGCGTGCATTGCACGCGTAGTATCGAGACAATTTCGTTCTGGCGAGACGAGCTCGAGCCACAACGAGCTGCAGCGAGGTGTCTTCATGGCTGGGGTGTCTCGAGACACTCATGGAGATACTCACTGTGGGCAGTCTAATTGCAAATGAATAAAAAGGTTATGATTTAAGTTGCAAATAATCCTTAATTATATTTATACTATTTTGTTAATTCTATTATTTAATATTGATGTTTACGTTTTAATAGTCGGATTTTTAGCGGGTATATCCAATGGGTTCGAAACAATTACGAATTTTAAAAGTAAATTTCTAATCGAATTTGGGACGAATATAAGTAAAGCAAATTTTAATGGGTTTGAATTTAAAAAATACTTAATGAGTGCGTTATCCGATCCATTCTGATTCCTAATCGAAACTAATCGATACTCCTTCACATTCAAAATATTTATCCAAAAGAAAATATATTAACGAACAAGTTTTTTTAATGACTTTAGGTGGTTGAATCCTAGTTTAAATGAAGTCATATTTTTAAATTATATACATATTAAAAAGAAAGTATATACATTAAATATACATAATTAAATTAAGACATATTTTTAAATTAAGAAAGTATATAATTAATTATATAATAAAGCATATATCAAATTAAGACATTAAATACATTAAAAAGTTATCTATAATTAATTATAATAAACTTTATATCACATATTATTTCTAAGTTTTTATTAAATAATTGTATCGGTTAATTTTCGACGGCTAAAGACTAGTATCAACTGCTAAAATACTACTCTTTCCGTCCCGTTCAATATGTCTTACTTTTTTTTTTGGAACATCTGTTCAATATGTCTCATTTTCTTTTAAGGAAATAATTAAGAAATCACTTTATTAATTTTATATTACTTTATGTCACTTAAAAAATATTTATATTATTTTATTAATAAAAAAATATTTTATATTATTTTATTTATTATATTAAATATAATTTATTATTAATTTTTTATTCTTAATTTCTATACCGAAAATAAGTAATATATGTTGAATAGTACGGAGAAAGTATTTTAAAAAATAATTATGGCGAGAGTAGGAATTGGAGCGCGTATATCCAATTGGTATCAAACAAAATACAGTAACAGGGAGGAGTGGGGACATGGAAGCCGACTGGGGGGGGTATGACCTTTCCCCGGGAAAAGCAATAATTTTTTCATTAATTAATTAAAAGATTTTGGAATTGTTAATCAAACAGCATCTACTTTACTTTAGGGGGAATGTTATAAAATACCACCGCACCCCACAACGCAGCACAACTAAAAATGTCTGGTTAATTAATTACTGTCTGTTTACTACTCATTGTTTTTGTAATCTACAAATAAATAAATTCAGTAAATAAATAAAGCACGTCTTCAAAGACGACAAATATTGCATAATCATTCCCAAATGGCAACACCACATATACACTGCTTCATTTCGTAATGGTAAAGTTTATTTTCCTATGACTCCGCTGGCGATATTATGAAGAGAGAGAGAGGAGAGAGGGAGGAATCCTAAATTCCTAATACGCGAATTAGCCAGCACAGAAGGAGGTAACCCAACCGCCACAAAGGCAAAGGCAAAGGCAAAAGCAGGGAGCGAGAAAAAGGGTCGACAGATCGAGAGAGAGGCTTGTGTGTTTGTGGTATTCTTCCGTTGTGGAAGAAAGGGCAGGTGGTGGCCGGTTGATTGAGTTGAGTGAAAATGGTGGTGGCAAACAAAGAGAAGGAGAAGGAGAAGGAGAAGGAGAAAGACGAGAGGAGAATGTTGGTGGGAATCGTGTGGAACTGCGCAGCAGAGCTCAAACTCTTCCTCACCGCTCTCCTCTTCCTCTGCACGCTCGCCACCATCCTCCAATTCCTCCCATCCCGCTTCTTCCTCTCCCCCTCCGACCTCCGCCGCTGCCTCTCTACTCCCACATCCCTAACCTCTAACTCTTCCTCCCCCGCCGCCCTCAACATAATTAATACAGATGACATTTCAAGCGACGGCGTTCTCAGGCGGGCTTTCAACCCTCACGGCTCCGCTGCTTACAACTTCATCTTGATGTCGGCGTACCGAGGCGGCCCCAACACCTTCGCCGTGATCGGCCTCTCATCCAAGCCGCTCCACGTCTACGGCAAGCCGACCTACCAATGCCAGTGGCTGTCCCACAACACCAACACCACTATCTCCACCGCCGGCTACAAGATCCTCCCCGATTGGGGCTACGGCCGCGTCTACACCGTCGTCGTCGTTAACTGCACTTTCCCCACTCCTGCCGGCGCTGACGGAGTGGGCGGCCAGCTGGTGGTCCACGCCGCCACCAACGGAGGAGGCGACACCGACCTCAACAGCACCGACACGATTGTGGCGTTGGAGGAAACACCGGAGGCGTTCGCGAGATACGCGGCGGAGTCGGCATCGGCGCCGGCATACGAGTATCTGTATTGCGGGTCGCCTCTGTACGGGAATCTGAGCCCGCAGAGGGTGCGAGAGTGGGTGGCGTACCACGTGAGGCTGTTGGGGGAGAGGTCCCATTTTGTGATACACGACGCCGGGGGAGTTCACGAGGGGCTGAGGGAGGTGCTGAGGCCGTGGATGGAGAAAGGATTCGTGAGTTTGCAAGATGTGAGGGAGCAGGAGAGGTTCGACGGCTACTATCACAATCAGTTCCTAATAGTGAACGATTGCCTGCACCGGTATCGATTTTCGGCCAAGTGGATCTTCTTCTTTGATGTGGATGAATTCGTATTCGTGCCCAAGAAAGCCACCATTAAGACCGTCTTGGATTCACTCTCCGGTTTCACGCAGTTCACCATGGAGCAGATGCCCATGTCCAGCACCCTATGCCTCTCCGAGGATGCTACCCTGCCCTTCAGGTACATTCATTAAACTAAATTTATACGGCAGGCATACACGTAATTGCTGTTTGAATATTATTATATGTATGCAATGCATGATAACTTGTATAGGAAATGGGGGTTCGAGAAGCTAGTGTACAAGGATGTGAAGAGAGGGATAAGGAGGGATAGAAAGTACGCAGTGCAGCCGCGCAATGTGTTTGCGACTGGAGTGCATATGACGCAGAACATGGTGGGGAAGACGACGCACAACACGTATGGGCAGATCAAGTACTTCCACTATCATGGAACCATTGCCCAGCGTCGCGAACCCTGCCTTCAATTTCTCAATCTCTCGCAAATTACGCTTCATGGAGTTCCTTTTCTTATGGATACTACCATGCGTGAGGTGGCCGGAGCTGTCAAGAGATTTGAACTCAAAACCATCGGCCCTGTCTTGCAGAGAACGCGCCAATGACTCGTGCATTTTGCATCAACAATCCACATCCCATCCCATCCCATACCCATACATAATATACACAATACTGTACTTTTAAGACAATAACAGGAACAGGAGAGGACAAGACTATAGCTGTACCTGTACCTGTACCTGTACGTATTCTTTCTCAAATTTTATTTATTACTTACATTATTGTTATTATTGCAATCAAATACTGCTCGTCCCTCCCAAGTTAGTGTTGATGAACGATGAGGTGCGTGTTTGTGTGTGTGACTGTAATACAAGGGCAATCCGAGCGAGTTTGTGTAAACGATGCGGAGCTTTGAATGTGAGTCCTTCATTGATTTTGTGTTGTTTTCAATTTCACATATACTTACAGCAAGTATTATGAAAAAAAAAAAGACACCAAAGGCCAAAAAGGAACCGTAGTTGAAGTTACAAGAGAAAGCAAGCGAGAGTGGTAGTGTGTACTGAGAGTACTGGTGGTTACTTTATATGTGCTAGCTTTGTGCTTCCAAGAAGGCATTGAAATCATCCCTGGCTTTGCGTAGACGAGGTGAAGTGGGTGACGACGTAGAGAAACGAACATGACGGGATGAATTACAAGATTCGTCTGACCTCCTAACTTTGAGAACCCCTTTCCGATTGCTATCGAACACAAATCCAGTGGTGACTGGTGATTCTGTATCGTTCATACTGGCGCATCGCATCAGCTCCAAAGGGAGATCGAAGAAGAGATTGGAGGTAGCAGCATCGTCTTGGTTGCAGTTTATGATGGATGATGATCTCCAGGACCCACACTCGAATTTCTCCAAAGATACTCTTTGGGATACTACTACTACCTCGGCATCTGCATCTGCAACTGCATGATCCTCCATCGCCTCCTTCCTCAGTGATTTTCCCTTGCCCAAGCCAGGGAGGAACAAGCAAGCTCCGCATTTGAATTTGTCTTCCCCCTTGTTGCCTCCTCCTCCCCTGCTTTTTCCTTCCTCGTTCTCATTTTCCCTGCGGTTAGCGGAGGGCCATAGGTCAAGGTCCATGGATGGTTGGCTGGCCCTTCCTTCTCCGCACGACTTGCTCCTCTGCATGCGTAGCCGCTCCAAATTGCCGAGGGCCACCGACTGCTGCCGACTCAGTGGCGACGCCAAACTCTGTTGGTTTTTGTATTTCGTCTTGTGCTTTGCGGAAGTCAACTCAAAGCGTGGTGAATTTGGGAGACTGTAGCTTACCAATTTTCCATGTGCGGCAACTGGAGACTGCATGTTTACAGAAATTGGATCCACCGAAATCTGCCTCTCCTTCTCAATCATCTCCGATTGCTGACGTGCCAACCTTGTTTTACCATTTTCCTCTCTGCGCTCAATCATACTCATACTTGCACAACTCATCTTTGGAGTTCGCTCCAACATTTTGCCTGCTTATATCAAGGATAAAACGTGGATACCACCATCTCTACCAAACATTTGCTTATGATGATCATCACGTCCTTCTCTCTCTCTCTCTCTCTCCCCCTCTCTCCCCCCCCCCCCCCCTCTCATTTCACCCACACACACACACAAAACAATAATTTATAAGCTTATAGAATTTTTTTTAAGTACTTCCCCGTTCCATTTAACTTGTCTCACTTTCTATTTTGGATGTTCCACTCTATTTGTCTCACTTTTCATTTAAGGAAATAATTAAAAAATCACTTTATTCACTTTATATCACTTCAAAATCACTTTATATCACTTCAAAATCACTTTATATCACTTTATGTTACTTCAAAAACACTTTATATCACTTTATCTATACTTATATAGAAAGAGTCTTGTTTTACTATAAAATTTGATTCACCTAAAATATCCTTACTATAAAACAAAATTAAGGTTAATAACGCAATACAATAATATTAATATTTTAATATATTATTAGTTACAACAATACAAATTTATCTTAGTTAAAGTTTATTATTTACCTTATATATGATTAATTTAGTGAAAATCAAAATTATCTTATTAATATTTAAATGATATATCTATCTTGCGATTTACTTATTGATTTTTATACCAATATGGTTATAAGTTTATTTGCGAATTTTTTCACGTATATTGTGTTTTTTCTCTATTTTTTCAACTCAAAACTGTCTTCTCTTCCAAGAGATTCCTCTTAAAATTCTTAAATATTTTTTAGATTCAACCATGTTCAACTAATTTAATCTTTTTTAGGAAATTTTTATCCTTCCCGACCTTACATTTTAAATAATAAATATAGAATTTATTAAGAATTAAGTAGTCTATTTAGTATTAATTAATTAATTTTCATATACTCTTGAATTTTTATTGTTGATAATAATTTCAACTGTATATTAGATCTCGATTTTAAAGAAATGAGTATAATTAAGTCGAATTAAGCTAGAGATAAACTTCGAGCATAACTCATTTATTATCTCGGCTTATTTATAATGGTTCGATTAAAATTAATACTTTGATTGTTAATTTTATGCATATTTTTTCAGTTATTAAACTAGCTATATAATATTTGTCATCCACAAACATATACTCCCTCCGTATTACATATAAAATCTCATTTCACACATTTCACATGTATTTTTTAAAAAGTCTCATTTCACTTTATGGACTCATACATCCTCAAAAATCTTTCTTATTTACTCTCATTTACCATTGATGGACCCACCTTCCAACAACTTTATCACTACCTTTTGTCAATACCACTACACCTACTTTCTAACTTTTACCCCACTCAAAAACACTTTACCAGTTTTCTTAATACTCGTGCCCATTTAAATTGGGACTTTATAACTAATACGGAGGGAGTACTTAGTAAAAATACTAAAAGTGTATCAAAATTTTGAAGACGGTACACTTTTAAAAGAATAAAATAAATAGTACATATAGTTTTTCAAGTTAACATTTTTGCTTAAAATAATTTCTATTGAAAGTAAATTACTAATATTTTAATTTTTAACTTTTTAATTCATACAATGAGAATTTATTAGCACTTTTATAATGACACTTAAAGAATAATTGAATTAAAATGTAAATAATAGTTATTATATTTGGCAATACATAGAACTTTATCACTTACAGTATTTCTGTAATTCGTGGAAGGTCAATAATACAAGAAATAATAAAAATGCTCTTTACAATAAAATATTTATTGTTCTTTATTTTTTTTATTAGTGATCGAATATTAAATTTTGAGAAATTGCAAAAAATTCAATAAAAAATAAACTAAAATATAAATTAACTCGTTAATATTTATTTAGTAGAATCATTTTTTAACGTGCAAGTGCACCTTACCATACTAGTCAATTAAAAAATACTTTATATCACTTTATTAACTACATTAACCACACCCTTTATATCTAATATTTTTTTTCCTCTTAATCTCTATGCCGGAAGCAAATGAGACAAGTAAGGTGAGACGGATGGAGTAATAAACACTTAAAACGTGCAAGACACAACGTTGGCCACCTGAAAATAAAAAACGATTTTAAACAACAAAATCAATGGGCCTCATATAAGTCTAACCATCATCCCTTTGACTCTTAATTCCATATTTTATTTAAGTTTCAGACTTCTTCGTACACCATGACTTTAAAGTTATTACTACATGTTACGCGAAAAGGTGGCCACTCAGCAAAGTTCATCAAGTAACAATTCTCCATCAGGGTTAAAGTATATCTGAAACATACTTTCATTAATCTGCCAGTATAGACAACTATAATTAACATTTTGAGATGCATTATCAACTACTAGTATTTACTGGAGAGAATTGTAAAACAGAATCAGTACAACAGAGATACCAATAATGACTGGAAATGCTGTGATCAAGTAAAGAGCTCCATATCCCTGCAATAACAAGTTGGTAATCAGTTTCACATATTTTGCTGAAGATTCTCTAATTAACAGGGGCCAGCAGCCATCTACATGAATTTGTTTTAGTAATTTCACTCGCCAAACATATCTACATATTGCTAATGAAATTCTCAGACTGCAAGTTTTATAGACCTGTAAGTAATAAAGAGATTGCAATGGCTTCTTTTGCTTTGAAAGAAATTTCATCCATGTACTACATATTCCATTTATCTTCTTTCTCCTATCTTCATTACTTCACCCAATAAAATCAGTACAAATAAAGAAATCAAAACACATAATCAAAATTGTAAAATGGCGTAAAAAGGAATCTACAAATATAATTTTCCACAATGCATTCTCTTTCATTAACGTCTAGACATGTAATTCTCTTGTTTCATCACAACACAGAATTTTTGGACTACAAAATTTCCAAAAAAATTTTGGATTAAACTTAATATATTATCCAATTTCTACACCACTGAAACTAACAATAAATGTAAGAGTGGGAGCAAAAATTGACGAATGCTTAATGTCAAGGATGTAAATTGATAGGTCAACCAAACTGAATCAGCACTGCACTTTGCATATAAAATATAATTGTTCAGCCAGAACCATCAGAATGAACACCAAAAGTTTTTTTAATGAGTTTCAGTTAGATACATGTTTGAAATGTAAAACATGTAATACATGAGTACAGATATTAGATGTTTGAAGGAGTGGAAAAATATGTATGTAGTATAAAGCTTGATGGAAAACAAGAACTGAAGTTTCAGTATGTAGAGGAACAAAAAACCAACCACAGCAGGGGGCACTTCCACATCATCAGCCTCAGCACCTTCAATCTCAGCAGCTGAATCCCAATCAATGTTCAGCCTCTTGGCAGCCTCAAGCGGATTGATACCTGTGTCCGTAAATTTTGCATACAAGGATTTGCCAGGTTTTTTCTTCTTTTGCACTTCAACCTAACAAAATTTTGGAAAAAGAGAAGCAAAAGTTGCCCGCTTCTGAATCACTTACACTATCCAAATTAACTCGCCTACATTAATTCATTTTGTTTTTCTTCCTTATAATCATCATTGATCAACCATATTAACTCATAATCAAGGGCCAAGTCTGGAACTATCTCCAGGGCTAAGATGACTTCGATGGTTGTTGGATACATCTTTAGCCCAAGAAATGAGAAAATGTTTGCTAGGTTCATGTCCACCACAGTCCACCCACATATTTAAAATTTTGTAGCCTTCTTCTATAAACATCACTAATCATAAGATATCATCCCCTCAAGTATGCCGGAGTGCGTAAGCATATTGGTATTATATTAAGTGTACATATTCGTTTTAACTGTTAGAGGGAAAAGAAGGGCACTGAAGAATCTATCTTTATTTAATCTGCCATGATTCTCTTCCCTAATAGAGAGATTCATAGCAGATGAATTAATTTTCTGTATGAATGAATTTCAGCTAACATTAAATATGGAGTTGTGTTTCAAACATGAGAAGTAATATTGCAGGTTACCTCTAAAGTAGGAGCATAATTAAAGAGGGTTGTGTTTTGAATGTAAGACGTAATGTTGCAAAATACCTCCAAATTAGGCCACTGAAGCATTTCCTCAGCTAACATTTGCAAAGCAAGACGATTTTCAGGGATTTTTCCTTCATTCACCTAAAGAAAAACGTCCATCTCCATCCATGTCAAACACAAAATACAATTACAAAACATTGGTTGGACAGGCTTGCAATGGAGTTAATTTTCAATTATATAAAAGATGAGGTAGAGTGCATGAACTTCAAAAGTTATAGAGGTAAACAGTCAATATAGCCTACTATTGTATGAAACAGTACTAATGTTTACCCAAAATTTTGAAAATGATCTTTTATACCCAACCCAATCAGTTCAATGCATTAAGACAAGGCATCAAATCAAATTGCATACATACTAGTTTTTAATATTTTAAGGAACCAGCAACGCAACCGTAAAAAATGCTATGCTGTGTTGGTTATAGAATGTTACATTTCAAAGTTCACCATATTCGTATTCCTGCAAAACTACTGAGCACGAGAGCTTGAAATGAAAAACTATATCGAGTGCTTGGAACTAGGCAAAGAAAGCAGCCAATGCAACACCAAACCAAACCAAACCAAATCAAACCAAACCAAACAGAGAGGCCTTTGGTGAAGATCTTCAGCGAGAGAGAGAGAGAGAGAGAGAGAGAGAGAGAGAGAGAGAGAGAGAGAGAGAGAGAGAGAGAGAGAGAGAGAGAGAGCTTACTTGTACTAAAGCATCAGCAAGATCGTCACGGGTAGGGGCGCTCTCATCATCAATGCCAAGAAGACGCCTGCGCTCAACATCTCGGGGATCTTCAATCAGTACAGTCAATTTCACCTGCAAAATTAAGACAGCGGTCGGCTGCAGCGAATGCCAAGTTCGAGAAAGAGAAGGAGAGGGAGGGGGCGCAAACCTCATTGAAGAGCATGTCTCTGTTTTTCTTGAGAAGCTCCAAAACCTAAGTTGAAAGAGTTGATTGGTTAAATGGTAATGACAAGCATGATATGAAGATGAAATTGGGATTTCACAATAAGAAGAAGAAGTAACTGTCTTAATTTGGGAAACATATTGAAGGTCCTGGGGATCTTGGCCATCACTTTGTTGCTGTTGTTGGTCGGCGGAAGTGGAAGTGGAAGTGGAGGTGGAGGTGGAGGCGGAGTCTTGTCTATTAGCTTTAACCAAGAAAACTGCACCTGAGACACAACGGCCAATCCCGATTTTGGAAGACCAGAGCGGGGAGGGGCGAGGGTGGTGATACAACATTGACGACACCGCCACCGGAGCCGCCTGGAACACGCCGGACAACATTTTCATCGTCGCACACGTACTCCGTTTCACAATCATAAACTAGTGGCCTTAATTAGTTGAGAGGCGCCCACGGCCCATCCAAGCCCAGCGGGGCCCGCCCCTGGTAACTGTAAAATCAAAATTAAAACCACACCACTATTAAATGCATGCTTTTTGGAGACAAAATGGTGTTTATTATTCAAGAATTTTTAATTTTTTTTTTCTAATTTTAATGTTCGTGAATAGTAATTAAATATTATAATTACTAAATATATATATTGTATAACGTATTTATGTGTAAAATATGTGAATTGATTTATTTCACCTATATATGTAGAGTTAATGACTTAAAAGTATGCATTTAATTTGCTCGACAAGTTGAATATTTTAGGTTCATCAATAAGGTAGTCATATGGACGAGTTATTGAAAACGCGCAAGTTAAAGGATGTGGTTACAACAAAAAAGATAAAGTTATTGTCACAAGCAACTTTAGAAATATATTTTACATTAAACTAAATCTATTGTAATGAGATATATATGACTAAATGGAGGGGTATATATTTAGTGTGATTTATTCTTAAATGAATGTATATTTTCTTAATATGAGACCGAAATTATGACAAATATAAAGTTTATTCTTATTTATAATTGGTCCCAAGTTGGAACCATAAAAAATATGATAAAATGAGAATTTATTCCTAAATAGAGTTAGGTTCTGCTGTATCTTATTTTCTTTAGAAACAACAACAACAACAACAACAACAACAATAATAATAATAATAATAATAATAATAATAATGATAATAATCCTTTCGAAAAAATACTAATAATAATCAAATAAATAATAATAATAATATTTTTGATAATATGGAGTATTATTATTTTTAAGGTAATTATTATTATTGTACTACTGCATTTAGTAAATAAAATAAGCAAGGGATAAGAAAAGCCAGTGAGTCAAATAGCAGTAGTTATTATAGTGTCTTCGGAGTCAAATAAGCATAAACCGATCCCCCATCCGACGACGGAGCATCTGCAAATCTTATCAACATCAAATTCCCTCTTCATCCACATCGTCGCCAATGCTGACGCCTGCACTTACCGCGCCGTATTCTTCTTCTTGCCCCGCCGTAGTTCCTTTCTCCCGTTCTGCTGCCCTCCGCACTCTGACCTTCCCCCTTAATGCCTCAAGACTAGCATCCACTTCTTGGAGGCCAGAATTTCGAATCCAAGTTTCAGCTTCGTCTTCTTCCCAATCCCCAATGATCGAGAAGGAAATCCCCGCCGCCGAAAGGCCTGCCACTTTCCTTCGAGATGTCGACGATAATTTTTCCAATTCATCCAATTCCGTTCGAGCAAGGTTCGAGAAAATGATCAGAGACGCACAGGACTCCGTCTGCTCTGCGATTGAGGCCGCCGACGGAGGCGGCAAGTTCAAGGAAGATGTGTGGTCCAGGCCCGGAGGCGGCGGCGGAATCAGTAGAGTTTTGCAGGACGGTGCTGTTTGGGAAAAGGCTGGTGTTAATGTCTCAGTTGTTTATGGAGTTATGCCTCCCGACGCTTATAGAGCGGCCAAACCCTCTCAAAATGGAGACGTTAAGCCCGGCCCTGTTCCCTTTTTCGCTGCTGGAATCAGCTCCGTAATTTCCCCTTTCTCTCTTTATATATAACCCTTCCTTCTCCGCTGCTAGCTAAATGGATCAATCAAATGTTTAGATAGAATATTTTGTGATTTGGCTCCTTCAGTTTTGCAAATGTGCTTATTGGTTCTGTCTTATTTCTTCTTCTGTAGGTTCTTCATCCAAAGAATCCTTTTGCTCCAACTTTGCACTTTAACTACCGCTATTTTGAGACTGATTCTCCAAAAGGTACATTTTAGTTCCACGTATGTTTCCCATATGTGATTATCTTATAGTGACGCTAGAAAGTTGATTTTGGTGAATACTCACAACGAAAATTCATGCTTCTAGATGTTGTTTACGCTAAGCAAATGTAGTAATACAAGAGGAAAATGCATTGTGCATTACAGCAAAATGCTTAACTTCTCCTTCTTGCGGATTCGTAACTCTTTCAACTGAAAGCTGACTTGTGATGTCAATGAAGAAAAATTGAGCTTGAGTTTTTCTCTTGAACTATTATCCTCTTAGAAGCTGCCAATCCTGTTAATTAACGTGCTATGAGCCGAAGTTAAATGATGCCAATCCTGTTAAGAATAGATGATGAAAGGGTAGCTGATGTATTGATGTGGCTCATTCCTCGAAGGCTTTATCTTACTTTTCAGAGATTCGAGATTAGTAAATGTGTAAACCATTTTTATCTCTTAGACACATCGTAAAAAATATGCATAGTATTCTCACAAGCTGTTGCTCAATGATGAGATGGACAGATGCTCCAGGAGCACCAAGGCAATGGTGGTTTGGTGGGGGCACTGATTTGACTCCTGCATACATCTTTGAGGAGGATGTTAAGCATTTTCATCAGGTATGAACACTTATAAAAATATATGCTCGTCATGAATATCAAAACAATATAGCTTTTTAACTCAACCATCTTAATTTTGTGGCCTAGATTAAACTAGTTACATTGCAACACTCATGAGAACTTAAAGCATATACCATTTTTAAAAATTCTGCTTATGTAACTTTTTGTTATTATATGCTCTGGAATTATGGCTTTTGTTTCCGTTGTTTAGGAAAAGGGCCACAAAACAGCTTATTTATGAGAGAACTGGTCAGGTTTGTTCATTGGCTAATCTTATGTGCATATTGTAGGTCCAGAAGGATACATGTGACAAGTTCAATACTGATTTCTATCCGCAATTCAAGAAATGGTGTGATGATTATTTCTACATTAAGGTTTGGCCTCTTTAAACTGCTATTTAGATACAAGTGGATGGTATTCTTGTGCATCTAATTTTGTCTGTTCTTATATACTAAATATGAAGCTGAAAATAAGTTTAAATAATAAATAATAAGAAATGGTGTGATGATTATTTCCACACATAGTTGATCAGATTGTCAGTCTCAATTTAATTGTCGGAGCATATGCATAGCTTCTAGGTTTATATTCTCTGTTAAAATTAGCCATCTTTTTAAAATTTTAAATTTTGAAATTAATTGAGTGTTCATAATCTGTAAAAGTAACATTGTAATCATGTTACTCATGCCGAGAGCTTGAAATTAGTGTATATAGATAAGTAGAACTCGTGTGGTTGATTCACAATAGTATCAACAACTTTTAGATATTATGTATGGAGAACTTTATTTCAGTGTTGTTTGTTAAGTCAGTTTAATTTTGATGTCTAAACTCTTTACTTTTTTCATTGATGTTATGTTTTATGCAGCATCGTGGTGAGAGACGTGGTCTTGGGGGTATATTTTTTGATGATTTGAATGCATACGATCAGGATATGCTTCTCTCCTTTGCTACTGGTAATTTAGTAGAATGATGATCCTCGTTGAAGTCTTATTTATGTGATGTAGGATCTATAATAATAGACTGACGTGCCATGTTGAAGTGGTAAGGGTTGTGAGATCGTGTTTACCAATCAGGGAACTACTTGTAAGACTTGGTTCTTTTTGAATGATTGTAGAGTGTGCAAATTCTGTGATTCCAGCATATATGCCCATCATAGAGAAGAGGAAGGACATGGCATTTACGGAGAAACACAAGGCGTGGCAGCAGCTACGCCGAGGGCGCTATGTAGAGTTTAACTTGGTAGGTTATGGTGCTGAACGTTTGAAGAAGGCGATAAGTCAGAACGTGTTGTAATTTATAGTTGTTTACATGTGAAGGTCTATGATCGAGGAACTACATTTGGGCTCAAGACTGGTGGGAGGATTGAAAGTATACTCGTGTCACTTCCGTTGACTGCACGGTGGGAATATGACCATGTAAGAAGCTCTTTAGCAACTTATCTTGCTAATTTTCATTTAGGTGATTATGAATAAGATAAGTGAGAAATTGTTGTTGCCTTGCAGCAACCAGAAGAAGGTAGCGAGGAATGGAAGCTTTTGGATGCTTGTATCAACCCTAAGGAGTGGATCTGATCTGAGTTTTTCATGTTTTTGTAGACTAGTGTTTCTTTTCTTGTAAACTCAGAAGACATAACACGGTCTACGTTGTTTAGGCCCAACATGTTGATGTATCATCTATTTCTGTGTAGCTCAAAGAGGAACGAATACAAGACAAGACGAGGAATCTGTTTTCCCGTTGATTTATCGCTATGTACCAAATGATAAGAAAATCTGTTTTCCGGTTGATTCCTCCTTATTAGCTTAGCTGTCCAGAAAATCTGCCAAAATAAAACATGCAAAGAGCATGCAACTGACATCGAACCCCTAAGCCAATAGCAATAGCACTAGAAATAGAATAGTCGCATACAAGTTCTACAGGCAGGTAGGCACATACATCTACAACTTAGTTACGGGATGGGACCGGGAGTGACATGTATGTGCTACTGCAACTCTACTGCATTCCGTTTAAAAGACCGGAATTTGACTGCGCACCGTGGACCAAGCATCAACAAAAACTATAAATCCTATAGTACTATTACTAGTATCGCTTTCCACAGAAATAAATGCTGCAACAAAATGCTCAACTCAAATTTGCCTGACGGAGCCTATTAATACTTCGCAGTCCCAAAATTTGCTATGCGTTCAAACATGTAAACCATTCCCATTGCAGTAAATGCCATCTAAAGCCCCATTAGCTAGCGTAGTTGCATTCTCATAGAAATGTGCCTTTATTGGTGATGAACCGTTGCTCATCTTCGTTCTTCTTGCTGAGCCTTTCTTCAGAAGACCATCCAGCTGACCGCAAGCTGCTCCAATGAGTCCTGTTGTCATTCAAATCCCTTCAGCTAATTCTCTCTAATCATATTCTCAACACTAAGGGTAAAAAAAAAATACTAATATTGCAGCAATATTACTTACAAGATTTATCTCCAAAAAAAAGTAGTAGTTACAAGATACAAGCAAAAAAGGTAGTATATCGTCTCGAAATAGCACCTCACTGAATATTGATCTTGAGGGTGGAGAAATTTTAAATCAAAGAAGCAGATCGTTCATAGGATAATCTATATATAATCTATATGTTGCCAAGGCAGTACCTGAAAACAAGGGGGAGGGCTTTCCTGGTCTTGATTTATACTCCGGGTGAAATTGAACGCCGACAAAGTATGGATGATTAGGCAGCTCAACAATCTGCAGTATAAAGTTAATAAATATGTTTGGACACCCGAAGAAAGCAGCATTTGAGAGTTCGGAGCTCATAGTATGATGAAAGAACTACCTCCATCCGACGACCACTTTCATCTTTTCCAGTAAATGAGAGGCCAGCATCTTCCAGTTGCTCCACCATATCCGGATTGACCTGCACAAAGTTAATTTTAAATTATCAACAACACCGAACTCAATAAGTGCATTGGATGGAAACATTTAAGGAGTAAAAAAACCAGCATAAAATACAAATGCAGGTTCTAATGCACCTCATATCTATGTCGATGTCTCTCATCAATAAAACTCTCGCTCCCGTTCAGATTTCCGTACCTGTAAACTAGTATTAGCACCAAGTATATACGCAGGAAGGAACTGTATGGGGAATATTCTGAGTAACCACATGTTCAAATGTTTTGAAGAAAACTCTGACATATATCAGAAAGTGTCTCAAAACACCTTTTTCAATAAATTTCTAATGAATTTATATAGTCCTTAATTATGAATATGAGATATTATATTACGTTATTGCTCTTAACTTTAATACATAATACGGACATAAGTTAGATATATACTTACAGTCTCACGGATTTACTAGAGGTACCCTGAAAGTATGTCCTCCTTGATCCGAGACGCATAGTACCTCCCATGTGTGTTTTTGATCCCTGTTAAATGACACCATCATAAGAATAGATGAAGCGATGAAATCAATCAGCTATGATGAATCGAGCAATCTCCAATACAATAATGAGTAAACCATAACCTCTGGCATGAAAATAACACAAGGGTTCTTAGTGTTTGGATCAAATTCTGTGCTGTTTGCATTCTTAAGGCCAAGAACAGATCGTGCAAACTCAATGACAGCAGTTTGCATTCCTAGACATATCCCGAGATATGGGACTCTGTTTTCACGGGCATATTTGGCTGCCAGAATTTTACCCTCCACTCCTCTGTCACCAAAACCTCCAGGAACTAGAATGGCATTTGCTCCCTATAAGACAATAAATTTGGTGATAGGCTAATGACAAAGTACAAGTAACAAAATGCAACTTGCCCTATTAGCAATAATTGAATAATAGATACAAATTATCAAGAACTATTAACTTTCCAGACCTTTAACAGTTTCCAAGCTTTTTTGGAAGAATCTGGATTCTGCAAGTGGACATAGCCAAGTTGTGAGATCACAAAGCAAGAGATTAAAGAATTAATATATAAAGAAACAAACTCAACCTCTTGCAGAGTTGCATCTTCAAGATCACAAGCCGGGACCCAATCTATGCATAGTTTCCTGTGGCATGCAACAGAAGCATGCAGAAGAGCCTGCAAACAGTTGCCAGTGTAAGTACTACCAAATTGCCATTTCACCAACAGAAATCATCATCTGAAATTAACCTAAAGATTAAAGAAATTCATTACACATGATGCAAGTAGCTTTGCTTCATCTCATGAGATTTTCCAGCAGGCATGGAAGACACTAAACTAATTAAGGTACACAGACTGATTCCCTTAACATTGTAGACCACTCATTTTCAACCAAAAGATTACAAAGACCACTGATGAGATGGTAACTACGAGCAGCTATTAGAAAATATGCGCTCATACACTTGAGCCACCACTAGAATTGGCAAAAATCCTTCTTTTCTGTTTCTAGTCAGTTTGTCCATTCTAATGGTCATTAGAGATGTGGTAGGTAAGATGGAATACTATTTTGTGTATATCTCCATATTATCCCAAGTATATATCAAAGATCAAGAACCACACTCTTAAGAAACCTTGAAATTATCAGGGATCAATTCCTATTCTCTTAAGAACCACACTCTTAAGAAACCAAGGTAAGAAGACTACATTTTCTGAGACCAATATACATTTTCATCAAACAAATGATACTGTGATAGATAAATGAATGATTTTACCTTAAGCACAGAAAGATAAGAATCTGCAAGTCCAGTGTACTTTCCAACCATAGCAATTCTGACCTGTGAAAGAAAGATATGATATTCAAAACCTCCAATGTCACTAGATCACTCAAATTCCATGTTTGGATAATGACAAGAACCTACAGGATCAGTCAACATATCACATAGATCTGCCCTGGATGTCCATTCCGGAAGAACTGGCACCCTAGTCTCACTGCACACAGTATACAAAGAATCAAGACCAAAAGGAGGAGAGAACATGGAAAAACTCCTAGTAGCAAAATTTCCTAAATGAAGAAATGAAAAGCATTATGGTTGCTCGACAAACCCATCGAGGTTCAAGACTTTCAGAATTGCCTCATGAGCCTTCTGATCCTAAATGAAAAGATAACAGAACATACATTAATAGACAATGAAATTAAACAGCAGAAGAACATTCAAGTAAAGGTGCAACAATACATACTCGCAAAAGCAAAGGTACGCGCCAGATGTTGGAAACATCATAAAGGGTGATGATGTTCTCCATCTGGAAAGGAGGGAAGACATTGATGATAATTCCAATATTAGATCTGCATATAAGTTGTAAGAACAGAATATTCCAATGCTTCCTAAACATGTACCTGAACATGGCAAAAACGAGAGAGCTTCTCCTTGACGGTTTCATCAAGTTCCTGCAAAACAAAGAAGAGTTACAGCACAAGATATCAGCAAAGGTAGAGTAATTTTTGCCTCCTCTGAGAGAGAGGATATGGGAAGAGAGGGAGAGAAAACCATTGTGCTGCGACATGCTAGAACATCTGGAGATAGACCCAAGCTTCTCAGTCCTCTAACACTGTGTTGGGTTGGCTTTGTTTTCTGCCCACGTTAGAACCAATGACATCCTCATGTTATACAAAGAAATATACTGATGGAAAGCACACTACACAAAATCCCAACATACTCTACCTGCTCACCAACGACATTTAGAACAGGCACCAAGCTGACATGTATCAAGCAAAAATTTCCACTACCTGGCAGCATTTTAGGGTCAATCAGTAATACATACTACAGAGAGACTACCCTTATGAGAAGATAGCATTGATGATTTTGTGGTGCTTATGTACTTAATGAGGAGAACACCACATAATCTTATTTCTTACCTACACGATAAGAAAATTGTCCAAGAGCCTCAATAAAGGGCATTGATTCAATATCCCCTGCAGCAAGAACTTTTGTTAAGAAAATCCAAATTTGGTGAAATAACTAGCCAAGAATTCAATTTGAAATGAGAAGCTATGTTACCAATAGTGCCACCCAATTCAATGACACAAACATCAGCTGGGCCATCTTTTCCATCCACTGGTATAGCAGCAGCTCGCTCTATCCATTCTTGAATGGCATCGGTTATGTGAGGCACAACCTAAAGAAAGGGATCTTATATGTCAAAATGGGCACTCCCAAGGTTCGCAAAACAAAATTGCTGGATGAGACAGAATGACACACCTGAACTGTTTGTCCCAGATAGTCTCCCCTTCTCTCCTTGTCAATAACAGACTAAAATCCAGAAACAGAGTAATTTATGGAGTAAATTGTTTGGCCAAGTTGATAGCTTGAAAATCTTACGAATACCAAAATATGTATATCCCAAAAATTAGTCATAATACTTGCCTGGTAAATTTTTCCGGTAGTTATATTATTGTCTCGTGTCAATTTTAAATCCAGAAAGCGCTCATAATTTCCAAGGTCCAGGTCCACCTTCAAAGATAAGCTGAAGTCATTTTCGAGAGAAAACTACCTCCTTCCCAATAAAAGAAAAAAGTTTCACACACAATAAACATAAAGATTCCTTGCTATCTTCCACCCACAAACAGTACCTGCAATCTTTTAGTCTTAATGAACTTTAGAATATTCAACTGGAAAGCAACAAATCACCTTAACAGCCCAACGAAAAGCACCAAAGAAAGAGAAGAGAAAATATATATGTGTTCAATATTCCGATGTTGAAAGATAATACGAGGGAGAGAACGTAGTAGTTAAAGTTTATTAAGATATGAACAGGGTGCTGTAAAGTGATTCCTAACCTCGCCACCGTCGTCTAGAACAAAGACTTCGCCGTGTTCGAAAGGAGACATGGTTCCAGCATCGCTATTCAGATAAGGATCTGAGCAGGAGAAAACAGCATAGTACAAGTCAAGGAAAGTTGATATAACCTAGGCTCGTAAATTGTAAGTAACCAAATCATGGAGAAAAAAGAAATTGAGAAAAGGAAAAACTGTGGGAAAAGGTTGTAGGGGTGAGACTGCAACAACTAGTAATGGGAGCATGCATTTATCCTCTAAACGAAATAAAATTAAAAATATACAAATATGAATGAAATGCTTCTATTGGTAAAAGAGAGAAAAGAAAAAGAGGGACATATCGTTCAATTAGAATCTGGTAAAAACCTCCGAGTAAGAAATGAAAGCCAGAAAGTTGAAAGAAAACCGAGCGGAAACAAAACATTGGGAGCATATGGATTGTTGAATGTGTGCCATTGTATTCAAGTATGCATATGAATATGAAGAAACAGCGAGTGATGTGAGAGAAAATGAGGGGAAAAAAAGAAGGAAAGAAGAAAGAACCAATTTTAATGGAAGTGACGCGAAGGCCGCAGGCCTTGAGGATGAGACCGATGCTGCTGGCGGTGACACCTTTGCCGAGGCCGCTAACCACTCCGCCGGTAACCAACACGTACTTCATTTCTCCTCCTCCGACCACTAAGTAAGACCAACACAAGAGAAGAAACGTGACGAGAGAGCAAGGAGGTTATCTACTCAGTCTGGAGTTTTGGATTGAGAGAGAGAGAGAGAGAGATTGGGGGTGTGAGGAAGGAGGCAATGGCGGCTATATATGGAGGAGGGGGCCAAGAGGATTGAAAAAAATAAATCAAATCAGGGTACAACACCCCACGCACTCTTTTTCCCCCACACAAACTCTCTCTCTCTAAGAAAAAGAGTCGAGCGAGACTGGCAGCTCCCACACTCTCTATAGCGCAACACAACAATGCATATTTAACGTCCTCTTTTCTAGAGATTGATTCATCATCATCGTTAACACCAACCCTGTGATCCCTACATTATTTAATATTAGTACCATTTTTCCCCACAAACCAAACATGTTAATCTTCAATTTTTTTTTTCACACTTTTTAATTTCATGATATGAAACAATTTTTTTTTAAATATAAATTTCATAATTTTAAGTAAAAGACATTACATTAATCAAAATAAACATTACATAAATTATAAATTACATAATAATAATCTAAATTATAATTATTTTAATTTAATAATTAATAATTTTTAAAATACAAATTTTATTAATATCATTTTAATTAAATTCAAATTGAATTTTATTTAACTACCACTAATCTAATGCCAGAAATATATATATATATATATATATAGATTAAAAAAACATAATTTCAAATTGAATTTTATTTAACTACCACTAATAATATTAATAATAATAATAATAATAGAATTATATACAGTAGTTTTCTTCATTCTTCTTCCTCATAATTTCAATCTTCTTCATTCCAATAAAAAAAAACATAATAAATAAGCCATCGGCCAATCAAAATCAGCCACATCAGCAGTAGTTCCAAGTGATATTCACCATCGCCGTGTTCGCAGTTGTGATCTTAGGCAAGCGATTGCGGAGATCGGCAACGTATAACGACTTTTGCTCCATGATCGCAAGCACAGCGATCGGCTCACCACGATCGTCGTTGTGGTCTGACAAAAATCCAAAAACCTCAAGCCTACGTTTTTGTTTTCTTCAATACTATAGTAGTCTATTCTAAGCAGAGTGCGTTTAAAAGCATTATATAAATTATACTCATAAATAATAACTATGCTTTTAAATTCACTATATTTATATTATAATTTATATTTATAATTATAATTTATATTATGGTAGCTCCCACACTTCACTATAAAGAGAGTGAGTTTTCAGTGTTAGCCATCAGATGCTCTCACGTAATATGTAAAGTGTCGTCCTCATTTTGGTTTCATACTAAACTAGAATTAAGAAAATGCACTTTTAGTTCCAATACTAATTTCAAATTACATTATGCAGAATTTTAACGTTCTACTTGGAGAAGTATCTGTTCCCTCGAGGGGATTTCTTAACTGTCGTTTGTGGGCATAATCCGAATTATGCTTGGAGGAGTATTTGTTCTGCTCAAGATTTGGTTAAAAGTGGAGTTAGATGGAGAATTGGTTCCGGCACAAGAATAAACGTGTTGAATGACACTTGGCTTCGCATAGATAACAATTTTCGAGTTTCGACTACACCAAACATTAATTTTTTATGGATGACAATTCGAGATTTATTCATTCCAGGAACTAGATTTTGGAATGGTGAATTAATTAAGAATTTATTTATTGAGGCGAGATGTTAAGGCGATCCTTTATACCCTTATCACTCCGACAGACTATGTAGACATAATTATTTGGTATCATGATAGATTCGGATGCTACGCGGTTCGCTCAAGCTATCGACTAGCGTGCTCAACGACAATCAATCAAATGCATTCAATTGAGGGTAATTGGTTGGCTCTAGAAGCTTAAGGTTCCTCCCAAAGTGACAAGCTTTTTATGATGCTGGTGGCGGTTTTGTTTCTGCTCGGACGTCATGCTTTCTCGGTTGTTTAATAGTTTAAAAAGGGGAGGCCATGGGATTACATAAGGTGTTATCTTGGTTCTAAGATATGGGTTACCCGCGAGTTGTCTTTGAAACGGACAACAAGATGGTTGTAGATGGGTTATTGACACGCCTTAAAATTGCGTGTTTTTCGTAGTCTTTTTAGGGGCTAGATTCAGTCTTTTTCTTCTATTTTGCGTCCTTTTTGTGTTGGGAGGACACATTAATTTGTTGGAGAGAAAAAAAGTCGTAAATGTGCATAAAGAGAACGCATTCGGCGAAAAAGGTCAAGGTAAGAAATCGCTGACTATGACGGTGACACTCCGAGCCTTGCATTAAATGGAGTGGAGTAGTTGAACTTTACCAGAAATGGCAAAACATCTCTGCGATATTGCAACCATCTTTGTGAATTCAAATCAAAGGCCAATAGGAATAGGAAGATACCTCCCACCTGCTGTCAAAATCAACGCCCAATAGGGTGAAGGCAAATTCTGCCCGTTGAAATCAACAGCCAATGAGAGAGTTGCGTAGCATTCAAGTGAAAGGGATAGGTGTACGGAATGGTTGTCCTAGAGAGCGAACTACTCCAAGTCAATCCTTATATAGATCAAGACGAATCAATAGTCCATATCTCATCTAGAATTTTGACTACACCTACCAACATCTGTCAACCTCCCTATATATACCCTCTCTCTTTAGATCTAGAACAATCTTTCATACATCATAACTTAAACTCCATTGTAGAGAGAAGTTAAAGAGAGAAACACCACCCTTTGTCTTGGGAGGAGACTCCTTTCTCTTTAATTTAGTTTCAGTTATGTTTTTACTTTCCTCGTCTCCTTTTATTTTCACGCCTAGTTTAATTGTTCTTAGCTTGGGTTAGGTGAGAGCAAATGAGACATAAACAGTGATCATCGAGAAGTCTAACTTGGAGATGTAGTTGCTTTGAAGAATATTCAAGGCGAAGACATTGAAATAATTCAAATTCAGAAGATTTCAAGCTACATGAACCAATGAGATGCATGCAGAAGACATTTCCTCATTTGGCCAGACAAGGACTTCATCGCAGACTAAAGCAACGTGCATCAGTTGCCTAAAAGAGCTTTATGACAAACTCAATGGATGAAGGCGCGAACTTGAAACAGAAGATTCAAACGGCTTTATTCCAAGGACTAGTTGATCCATTAGCCTATAAATAAAGACATTCAAGACCAAGATAGATACAGATAATCACGCACACAAGCAAAGAACAAGAACACTTCTCACCGAAGTCGTCTCCACTTCTAGTGTTCATATATTATCTGTCACTAGACTAGTTACATCTCTCCTCTGTACTAGCCTAGATTCGCAAATAGAGACTTATTGCAAGTCTATTTGTTGTAATGATCTCAAGACTTATTGTAAGTCGAGATTCATAGTTGGAAGATCCACAGACTTTGTGTCTTTAGGACCGACTAATCCTGTAACTCAGTCACCCAGGTTGTCTAGAACCCGCAATCTAGACGTTAGGTTTGATTGGAACCCGCAATCTAATTACTAGGTCTTAAAGGAACCCGAAATCCTATTGTAGGTTGCTTGGAACCGGGAATCCAAGTGTACATTTTTTTAGTACGCGTAAGCTGAGAGGTTTGAATCCTAAGGTGAACTGAATTCGTTGGGTGGACTCCCAATCAAGGATGTAGAAACGTGACTCTAAACATCGTTAAATTGCTTATGTCTTTATATTCTGTTTAATTTATTAAACTGACCTTTAACTGACCATACAAGTACTTTGGATAAAAATTGCACAAGTATTTTGATGGCGAGTAACTTAGTAATTATAGTGTTATTATTTGATGGAGAGGTCAATTAGTTGTATTTTGTTATTTTAGAGAGACCTAAGGCTACGATATGGGATTACATGAAGGCAGCGGGCCGGTGGAGGTTGGATGGCGCATTTCTACCATTTTGGAGACGCCGACGGAGGAAAAAAACCCGATGAACGGCTACTTCAAATTTTTGTTATTTTATTTTATGTTGAATTTTCAATTAAAATTATTATCCGACTATTTCACTCTATTTTCATTCGTTTCTCTACATGTCTCTCTCGATTTCTTCTCATTTTTCTCTTCCATTTCTTTTATTTATAGCTACAAATAGATCCCAAATCAAATTGGTCTTGGTTCCCCAGGCTCTGTGAAGAAGTTATCAACTTTTTATTATAAATGTTACCCGTTTTTAATTAATGTAATGTTACTTCTTTTATATTCAATAAAATTTGCATTTATAAAATAAATTTTATTTATATTAGTAAATAAAATTAATTATAAAATTTAAATTAAGGAGCGAGTGCCCCTACAAATTTGGAGGGCACCATTAAGCTCTCTGCAGCGGCGCATGTGCGAGCGCGCGCGCACCGGTAGCGAGCGTGATCGATGGCGCGCGTGACCACTGCCGAGCGTGGTGCTCGCGAGCGCGTGCTCGCTGGAGCGATCGCTGCTCGCAGCGCGAGCTGGCAACTTTAGACGACACGTGGCGATCGCACAATGATCGCCAGCCGACCGTTGGCGATCGCAATGGTTAAAATTCAATTTTTGTTAATTCTCATTTTTCCTCTATAAATACCATATTCACCACCTTCAAACATCACACCTCTCCTTCTCCCTCTCTTTCAATCTCTCTCAATCGGCGATCTCCGACGATCTTTCCAACGATGGCACAACATCCCTACACCGAGGGCAAAACTTTGGAATAGGCGCGGGCGTGGTTATACGTCCAAAATGGCGGTGGTGGCAATGACGCCGTTTGCACGAGAGTGGAGACTCACTACAACGCGAATCGCCCACAATACTCGGCGGAACGCAACTCAACGTAGTTGCGTCACCACTGGTACCGAGTCAAGAGCAGTTGGGGGTTATTCCATGTGATGTACCAGAGTACCAGCGCTCAAGTTTCGGCCGGCATCACGGAGGAGATGGTGCTGAACTCGACGCTCAATGAATGAGCGGTCATGAACGGCGAGGCGTTCAAGCATTTGGCGGTTTGACACCTCGTGAAGGATCGGCCCGATTTTTTTAGTGAGTAGGATTTTTTTTTTTTAATTATATCAATGTATTTCTTATTAGCGTTTTTTTTAATTATGTTTATGTATTAGGGTTTTATATTATTATGCTTGTTTTAATTTATTTATGGAAGTTGATGTAATTTATTTTAGGATTTTATTATTGTTCAATAGTAAAATTAAAAAGTAAAAATAAAATTAAAAAAGTAAAAATCAAAAAATAAAAATAAAAAATAATAGCAAGCTCGCCGCTGTGGTGCTAGCGAGAGCACACTATGACGTGGCATGTGAACGAGCCATATCACCACGATTGCCGCTGCTCACAGCCTTATGAGCAAACAAAAAGAGCCCTCATGGCCCCACAAATTAAATTAGTGAGGCACCATTATGGATGCTCTATGGTAATTAAGTCAACAAAATGACTGCAATAGAATTTTAATTGCGGTGTTCGAACAATTAAAATATTTTCTAATGAAATCTTACTTAATATGGAGATTTGAAGACTAGAAATTCATTCAAAACAGTGAAAATTTGACCACAAGTAAACAAACAGTATGGTAGTTTGAATTGCAAGGGAAGAAACGGAAGAATGGTAGGGAAACCAAAAAAGATAAAAAGTAGAGAAAGAGAAAAACCCGATGTTGGGGGGTGGGAGAGAGTTGTTATATAATCAATCTATTACATACAACAATTTAATTAGGTAAAAAATTGAAATTAATGATCTCGAGCCCCTAATGTGAATGCGAAGTGGCAAATGAAAAAATGGTCCACCGCATGCATTGTAGGCAGAGGTTAGAAGAAAAGGATATTTCTAAATAGATTAAGTTGTGGATAGCATTGTATATTATTAGCATAGCAGCGGCTATGCTTTGCGAAAGTTGAATAGAAAAGAATTGAGAGAGAGAGAGAGAGAGAGAGAGAGAGAGAGAGAGAGAGAGAGAGAGATTTGGTCAAAGTTCCGGATGATGAAAGAAATAAAAGTGATTTAAAGTGCGCGAATCCTTATATTACAAGAAAAGCCACCAAACACGACGAGCTATGGCCCATCAAATATGAATTGTTTGGAATGCTTAATTTGCGTAATATCATTGCAAATCTTATTTATTATATTAAACATCGCTAGAAAGAAAAGTAGCGGTTGGCTGTTTCTCGTTTTTGGTTTGTACCAACGGTCGACATATGCGGGTCCCACCCCACCGCTAAAGACCTGATACTTTGCACCTGGGTGGCCGGGCCTATTTTGGCAAATGAGGGACAACAGTTGAGTTGAATTGGAAATGCTATTGCTACCTCGCTCTCTCTAAATTTCTCAAACTAATTAATATTAATTACAGTATTGTATTGATTCGGTTTTGTTTGGTTTGGTATGCCGTATGGTATGGTAGTAGTGGAAATATCCAAAAATTAAGTGGCAACAATTGCGCTACTTGAATTAATTCCTAGGCATTGACGAGTGAGGACAAATAGAATACTGCTACTACTACTGTACTACTAGCATGAGATGAGGGATGGGGGAGAGAAGAGAGCGACTGAATTTCCTAGAGAGAGAAGAGAGACCGAGTCTCGTGTGGTGTAGCAGGAGGAGGAGGGCTGAGAGAGTGATTAGCCAGCAGTCTCGCCGGCCGTTGCGCCGCTTCTTCTTCGATGTAATCGGCGTCGTCGTCGATGTCAATGCAACTAATACGGGGGCGGGCCCCGCCCCGATCCACACGTCAGTTCTACGTGGTATCCACATCAGATCTGACGACGTTACACACTATATGTTGGTTGTTGGTTGAATAATCGAGGACTCTTGCTGCTTCTTGCTTGGGCCTGGGCCTGGGCCCGGGCCCGGGCCCCACCCACATTATCTCATTATCTCTTCTTCTCCATCTATCTTAATCATTCTATAATTCCTACGATATTTTTAGTTTATATTATCTATAGTCTACTCCTCCTCCCTCCCTTCAATTCAATTAAACTTTAAATAATCCTTACTGCTGCCGGTTTCTTATAATCAATTCTCATTCTCACCTGGGCCCCCCAGGCTTTTACCTGAGTGTGAAGCCTTTGAAAATGAAGCCTCCTCCTTTATTTTATTTTATTAAAAAAAAAAAAAAAAAACCCACCAAACCCCACTTGCCAATTGCAATGCCCTTCTCTTCTCTAACCTCCAAATCTTTCTTTAATCTTTTAGGGTATCATTTTTTACCGTCCTTTGCAAATGCATCCTCCAAAATATTATCCACAAAATAAGATGGGATAAATTTGGAAGACACAACAACAGTCGAGCTAGCATGATATATTAAATTAATCACATATCATGTGTTTTATTCCGCAAGCTAGCTTGTGATTATATTATATTTATATCTAGTTTTGTAATTATCCTTTATTACTCGTAACATTCATTATTTCGGTTAATGCGATTACATCATGTTTGGTTGGTTGCTCATTTCATTTACACACCCCACGTGGTCCTTTGAATTCTGGGGTCACGGTTTCTGCAGTTTTCTCAAAACAAAATTTTCGTCTTGTCCTACGTAGGCAGAGGTGGCAATGAGTCACATGTTATCCAGTATAGTCTAGTCTCTCTACAGTTTTTTAATCTCAATTTTTGACTTTTCATCTCATACGATTTTTACATACATATTATATCTTCATATATAATTGTAAGAGTTGATTTGAAAATACATATAATTTTTCATTAATTCAAATTTAATATCTAATCCTTTTAAAGATATGGAGGGCGACTTCTTTAATCTCCAACGGAAATTAGCTTATCTTTAAAGATATGGGTTTTCAGTAATTATCTAGTCCTAGACACACACACATGCACCGCCACTACTTTTGTGCTTTTGACTGAAATCAAGCAAATTAAAAGTTGTTTTTCTTAATTTTTATATAGAGATAGGATACATAAAACATAAGAAAATGCATTTTGTCACGTTGAATGATGCACAAAATGTAATATTTTAACGCATCGATATTGTACTGTAAAAACTACACTAACTAAATGCATTTTTGAGGTATGATTTTTTGATTTTGTCCGGTAATCGTCAATAATAGATAGAAATAATGCTTTTAGAAGTCCTATTAAAATCAATGAATATAGGCATGCATACTAGAATAAATAGTCTTAAGAAAAAATATGCTTATGGAGGAAGACCCCCTATGGATAATAGAGCAAAATTATTGTTGTCAATTTTTGTATGATCAAAAGAGATCAATTCTGAAAAGTATTCTATTTATTTTCTATTTTTCTTAAAATTTCAGAACTGCCTTATCTCGCACTTAGTCATAACACACAAAATCTAGGTCATTAATCATCAAAAATCAGCAATTCATATTTGTTTGCCCTTTATTTCTCCTCTTTCTTAAACCTCTTATATATTTTAAATTCAACCTTTAGTAGCCAAAAATCACCTATGTGTTTCTGTTCATGTTAACTAGAATCCTTCCTTGTGCATTCGTTTTCTCATGTGTTAGGTTATATTGTACTGATTTTCTGAAAAATTATCTGATATTTTATCCATATGCTCTGGTTAAATTGTTTAAAGTACATGTTTCAAATTCTCATCTTATGATACTCTCTCTACAGCAATAATTGACTCATATTTTTAAATCATATTTTACCCTTTACCTAAATATCCGTATCCAAAAATTTTGAATTAAATTTTCACTATTTTGAAGAAAGTGGATTTTTAACAGACACAGACATAATTAGAAGCCCAATTGGAGGGAAGCTTTGTACCAACCGAAAAACCATGCATTATGATACTTAAATATAACTAAAAAAATACATACTATTCAATAGGGTAATTTAATTAGTTGCGAATGTAGATATAAATAATGTAAAGGGATAAAATAAGGGGTAATTTTTGTTGGAGTTGAGAGGGAGGAAGCAACTGGGTGACGCCACGTGAGGAGTATAGTACAGGAGACACGAGGGCGAATAGGAGGAGTGGTTGTCCGTTAATGGCAGTTGGCCACGTAAGGGACACGTGCTTTGGCTTTTGAGTGTGGTCCCACTTAACCGTTGATCGTTTCATGCAGCTGCAGGGTGGGCCCCATTCAGACCTTCCAACAACGTAAATTCTGCCGACAAATCTCTTTTCCTAAAATTTCCTGCCTCTACTCTATTGGGTACAAATTATGATATAGATATTATTAGTAGTAGCGATATACGTGCAATTCTTTTATTTATGATAATTATTTTATTATAAAGTAGTATTATATTAGAAGAGTTTTATTATTTATATATGTAGAATTTAAATTTAAGTTTAATTAGAATATAAATTTAATATAGACTTACAATATTGCCCTTTCAATAAATATAATAAGAGGGATATAATAGATAAACAAAATTTTGTAAAAATCCATTCTTTTATAATAAGTATATAGATTATTATTATTATTATTATTATTATTATTATTATTATTATTAGGGTAACGAAATTCGGCCATACTATGACCAACCACACGCGTTAAAAAAGGAAAATTGACTGTAAAAATAAAAATAATCACATTTCCCTCTTAAGATTTATGCTTTCCAATTAGGGTATATTTCTATTTTCCAAATCTATATTACCATTTTTAGCTTGTATGGTCGACCACAGTATAGCCGAATATTATTATTATTATTATTATTATTATTATTATTATTATTATTATTATTATTATTATTATTTGTCGGTTTGCTTTGCTTACAATTCATTCACAATAACAAAGTTTGATAAAAACCTACTGAATCAATTTTCAAATCTCAAACGCAACGCAACGGCAACTATTCAGTCAATGTGGAATATAAGACGATTCGCAGCAGCTGTCTCGTCGGCCGTCTCGAGACAGCGGCGGCAACGAGACACGCCGCTGCAAGCCCCTGTGTCTCGAGGCTGTCCCGAGCCGACGAGACTGTCTCGAGTCGGCGCGTGTATTACACGCGCTAGACTTTTTTTTTTTTTTTTTAAATCGGCGCGTGTTTTACACGCGCCATACATAAAAAAAAAGAAAAAATCGGACAACGGCTAGTTTAATTCAAACGGTAGGAAACGGCTAAATGCTGATTTTTAAATTTTTTTTTTTTAATTTTAATTCCCACATTTACAACTATAAATACCACATTTTATCACATCATTCTCACACCATTTTTACATCTAAAGTTTCCATTTTCTCTCCAACAATCCCATTTTTGTTCGCATCAATTTCATTATATCTCGCAAATGGATCCCACCAATCCATGGTCGTCGTCGTGGATTCCCCCCGAAATGGCGGACGACGCACAATACGGAGGATATACTGGGACGGGCCTCGATTCTATCAATCTAAACTCGTCCGTCGGCGAGTCCTTCCACACAGTGTTGGGCGACGAAGACAGTCCGTCGTCCGAGCCGGCACCAAGCAGGGGCAAGGGGAAGGCACGGGGCAAAGGCAAGAGGAAGGAACGGGCCGATCTCACCGTCGCAAATGTCCCTTCTCCACCGGCGGATGTGGCCAAACCGAAGAGGCGCAGTTACACGGTGCAACAAGGCACCGCCATCGCCCAAATCTGGAAAGAAGAGACGTGCAACTCCATCCTCGGCAGAGATCAACACGCCGAGAAATACTGGGGGAAGGTGGCGGCAAGGTACAACGCCATGTTCAATGACGACATCAACCCAAAGACAGCGAAGAGTTTCTTCGGGCGGGTCTCCCACCGGGTGAAGGAGTGGATGATAGCCTTTGAGAAGGCAGAGAAGAAAAGACCCAGCGGCGCCTCCGACGATATGGTCAAGGAGCAAGCCCAGGCGTTATACTGCGCGCACGAAAGGAACACCTTCAAGCATTTCGGTGCCTGGGAGATTCTGGCGGACTACCCCAAATTCCTCCACCAAGAATTTCCCGATGTGCCGTCCATGAAGCGGGCGAAGAATACGGCAGAGGGTGCCTACACCTCATCCGGAACGCCGCACGGATCGAGCGAGGCAACCGAACAGGAAAGCACGGCTCCCCCTCGCCCACAGGGACGAGACGCGGCAAAGGCGGAGGCGAGGGCGGCTAGAGAAAAGGGAAAGAAGAAGGTGAGCGAGGACACGGAGTTCGGGTCGATGGTCGACTCGACAAATGAAAGGCTCAGCGGCATCATCGCGGCGAAGAACAACCTTGCCGAGGCAATGAGGGAGCGTGCTCGGGCAAAACAAGACGCCACCGATTTGAAGATCATCAACACGGACAAGTCAAACTACACGCCGGAGCAGCTGCAGTTTCACCAAATGTTGCTTGACGACGTCAAGCGTCGCCGCGAATGGGCTTAGTTTTTTTTTTTCCAACGGCTATGTTTTTTAAATTTTAGTACTGTTTTTTTATTTATTTCTCATATTGTTTTTTTTATTTGTAGTAATTAATGTATTTTTTTTTATTTGTAGTAATGTATTTTAATTTAAATTAATGAAATTTTCAAATTTTCAATTTATCTTATTAAAATTAATACAAAATAGAATTTCAGAAAATCCTTAGAGACACCCAAAGAGACAGCACCACTGCAGCTCACTGTCTCTATCTCCAAAAAAATTTTAGAGACACCCCAAAGAAACAGCACCACTGCAGATAGTCTAAGGATTATTATGTTCCTCATATTCGTATTTGTAAACTAAGGCTAAATAATACTTTATCTGTCCTGCTCATTGTGTTTATCTATCCTTTAAACAAACATCGCATTCATCTTGTCTTTAATTAAATAATTCATGGTTTCGATAAAATATTGCTTATTCATAGGTTTAGAGTACAAACAATGTTTAGAAATACCAATGATTTTTGATATATTGAATTTACTAAAAATACCGAAACAATAAAAGGAGAAAATAAAAAGAAAAATACAAGGTTGTTACTTTTTTCAGCTGCCCAAGGAGAAATTAACCAGAAACTGGATCAGTTACCTAATTGCATTGGCATATCGCCACATATTGGCTTAGGCTGGAGTATTGATTGCTTCATTAATTCTCAAAATCGATCTCATCGTACTCAAAGCTTATAGGAGTAGTCAATATGTCATCTTTACAAGATGTATCAATTTCCATATAGGATTATAATCTTGTACAATTTGATTCCTCATTAGTACTTGGGTCTAAGATTTGGAAAATTATTCTTTTGAGGTTGGGTTTGATGAATCTATCGAGTCTTGCCCTTGACCCTAAGCTTAGTGTGATGATGGCCCCCAAACTTTCAAGTTGCTTATGCATTTTCCTTCTCAGTAAAGTAGTTGGACATAATTTTTAATCAGAGAAATTAATAAAACAAAGGGGGAAATAATGGCCCATTGTTCCCCAAGCAAAGAAGAAAAGCAAGAGTGCAAGATACAAAGTGGGCTTGTACCCACTTTCACATAAACACATTCTAGATGAGTTCTGTACCAAATTTCACATAAACACATTCTAACAATGACAAAATCTGGAAGCCCATTACCTGCATCAAGGCAGCCGCCTCAGAAACAGAGAACAACGTATTAAGGAACCCCCACCGGCTCTCCTTACATAGATCGACATGTTTTCTCCCATATATCTCACTTGTGGGCAAAACATAATTAACAAAACCCAGGAAAGAAGAAACTTTAACTACACAAAAATTTCAGGCTAATGTAGACTATGGCACTAGCATCAAAGATTGAAGTTGCAAGTCATGGTGAATATTATAATAGTTTATGTACAAATTCTTTAATGCATCTCTAGCTGATCGATAATTTTGTCACTTTTACGTGGATCGACTTTTGGTGCTCTAGCATTCACAACAATGGGACTACAGTTTTTGAAGAGTTAATTGTCCATTTTTGGAATGAGACTATGCTAATAGGACACACGAAACAGGATAGAGAAACCTTGCTATTAGGAAGGAGGGAGCACTAAATAAGCAGGGAAGAAAAGATTAAAATCCACCTTACTTTTTGAGTAGACAAAATTCTAGTTCCACACATTGCTCTCTTAGCAAACCTAAATTGATCTTAAGTTTCTGTTCTCCTTATCTATAACTAGGCCTCGGATAGCCTACAAGCACAAGGTAAAGAGGAGGCAATAAGAGAAGAAGAATGCATTATATTATTTGAAACATACAGCTTATCATCAATTAGAAAACCCATATTTCCCAAATTGTTCATGCAGCATTAGTCATAAGCCCTTCCCTACTAGGCATGAAAAGACAGTCATTCTGATCATTCAATATTTCAACTCAAATAGCACATTTCGATAGGACCAACTAAAACATGACAGAACAATTATTGTGCTGGAGTATCTTGAAACTTTTGAAGTGAAGTTAGCACAAGACCAACCTAAGTAATCTAAGCTAGCAGCTGTTTATCGACATTACGTTTTTTTGATACAGAAATTGTAATAGAAAAGATAAAATATTAATAGGCAAGAGCCATCCCTCCAATGTAGATTATACTGCATCCAGAAAATGCAGCTTCAAATGATTATACTGAACCCTCTAGCCAAATCATATAACTAATAAGCTTTGAACTATTTATGATTTTAGTTATTGCTGCTCTAAACTTATGGAAATGAAGCTCAGGCAGAACAACTAGATAGTATGTAAGGATATTCATGTTAAGCATGTGCATACGTTCATCATAGTGCAGTTGCATATCACTTGACAATTATTTGGTCATACAATTCAGAGAAAAATAATCATAGATGATAGAACACATGAAATGAAGGTAAGTCAATTAGCTCTGAATAGGGGCAGTAGTAGCAGAACAATCATTACCACAACATTATAATGGACCAATGTGTAGTCCATGCCATAGCCAATACTAGAACACAAATTAAGTGCCTGGCTGCAAAAATGCCACGAGAAGAATGTCTTGCAGAAAATGGATCATGCAAAATGCCCATGAAACTAAAGTCAGCAGCTACTAGCATCATAAGAATGAACAAGGTGTAGAGCTTGGTGACTTTCTATTTAAAAGATGCTTTTGAAAAAACTGCACAAGCTTAATAATCATGCATTGAAAAAGGAACAGAGAATTGCATCTCATGAATACAAATGAATCATGTTTTACAAAATCATTACACCACAGTTACATATGGATTAACAACTTTAGTGTGAACTAGCAATGGCAATGAAGAGATGTTGAATGTCATAATATATGACCAACTTTCAAAAGTTGGATAATTCTATTATAAAGAAGATATCCATAGAAAAGGCACACAAATCGATTACTGTGTTTATAAATCCATCAAAATATAATGAATATACATGTTATTTTGAAGAATACATAGAGAGCTTTCATTTGAACTAAAATACGTTAAATTTCAATTTCAAACGAGCAAGTTATTATAATTTAAAGTTTGAAATTCATAAAAATTATATTTCTACAAAAAGTTAAACTATGTAATAAAATGTTAATATTATAAATAATAGGTAAAAAATTTACCGTCGTTTTGTAATCAAGAGAGCTTAAAATAAATTCTTCATTTTCTGACGCATCCATTGAGCTTCAAGCCTGCAACAGTCAAATTATCCAAAACTCTCAATAAATATCTACTATTTCTCATATACAATTTCATTATTTTCTCAACATTCAATTTCCTGTATTTTCAATTTTCATTCAATATTTCATTTACTCATCTATCTTTCCTACGATTAAAATGACAGAATGTAAGTGCAATTTCAGTAATATAAATGCAATTTCAGTAATGTTATTTTGGTATTATTAAATGCTTTAAAGTTATTTTATTAAAATTGAAAATTTATAATTTTGAATTAAATATAATAAAAAATATGAAAATGATATATGAATAGTTATGTAAAATAAAGTTAATTAAAAAACCATATGTATAGAGATATAATAGGTGTATATTGTGGTGGGACCTTACGGAAAGTTAGAAAATGGGTTTGTTGCAGTAGAAGAAATATAGGTAAAAGCTGGTGGGTTTAAAATCTGATGTGGCGCTGATGTGGCAAGCTGAAAGTTGGTTTATTTATCTAACCATTGTGACCACCCTTATCAAGTCTAGAATCATAATGAAACACAGTAAGGATGGGGTTACACCTTTTCCTCCATCCTCTCTATCTCTAACATGCAAAAACACAAATCATACAGACAAAAAAAAAAATGAACACTCTTAAAAGAGAACTCAAGATAAAATTCCTTCGTGGACATTTTTTTAAATATACCAAATGAAAGGTTCTAAGCCCTGCTTATTTTTTAATGGTTGAATAAGATAATTTACTGGAAAAATATTAGTAGAGGTCATAGAGTGTATCTTCTTTCTTATATAGCATTGAACTTCTTTCTTATATACATGCAAACTCTCAAGCAGAACAATTTCTAATCCATATTGATCAAAACCTACTCTACAAATTGAGCTTCATATATGCAACATCCTGTACGGTTCAATTTGCCCAAACAAAAGAGCAACACAAGTTTCTTGCCTTCTATGTTACTAACCACCAACAGTTCAACTTATGTGTGCATATGGTGTCAAAATATTCCACTACTGATGTTCGAACTAGAAATTTATTAATTCATCAAATCCTAGGGGCAATACACTCACATCAGCACTAGGAATATTTTGCCACCCATTAACATCTAACAACACCTACAGGCATAAAGTCACATCTGTTAGAGGTACACATTACCCACCCTCTAGAAAGGATACCTTCACCAGATGATTAACCCACTCGGCTCTATAAATATTAAAAAGCATCATGCCAAAACTGGTTATTTTACTATATATCCGGGTTGCCGAAATTCTGTCCACTCAAAATTCTAGGGAAAGTACTCTCTTTGCAATGCTTTCCAATTGTATTGTATGTTTTTGAAATTTAATGACTTCTGCGCATGCTCTTACATGTAATCATTACGAGATATAAAACATTTACTATGCACAGAGAAGCTAGCAAACAACGTGTAATAACAGTTCAATAGTCACCCCCGTCTCCTCGTGCTCGAGTATTTTGATCCATAATTATTACTAGTTAGTTCCTGGTGTGATGAGAATTGAACATAAACATTTCTGCCCCTGATAAGTGATAGGCATATAGTAAAATCAGTAAGAGAAAAGATAATGCCTATAACATGAGGGAAGAATTCTGTAATTTAGTTGGAAAGCTAGAAAAGAAGAAGTCACAAAGGAGCTTACGCGAGGAGGGCCTGCAATTTAGATATGATGATAGCAATATTAAACAAGTTTACATACAGCCATACATATCAAAGTTCCTTGAGCATATATATTTCTGGAAAGTAACCTGATTCTTGGCTCAAACCATCACAAGTTTGGTGATGACTCCAAATGGCTGGAATAGGTGCAGCAAGTGATTCTGAAAAGCATAAAAGTAATATCAAATCTTAACCCATAGAGAACTACTTGACCATATTTCATTTTCTAGACAGAAAGGTGACATAGAGTCTACCCTCGAAACTTTAATGTGATGAAATGTTTGTTTCTACATTCTTTGTATTCAGAAGCATATCTGGTCCAACTAATTAAAATGGGAAGAAGCATGTACCGTAACTCATCTCTAATGGGGGTTCACATGTATCAGCATCATCCTTTCTTAGTTCAACTTGTATAAACAAAATACTTAGGGTTCTAGTCAGGGAGACACTTAAGAAAACACACGAGGCACTGACAAATAGTAGTATGTAAGAAAGGCATACTCCTCGAAGTTATCCAAAACCAAAAGGCAAAAGCCTGAAACTGCAAGAAAATAAAATAAAAACAATGAATGGCTTGACCTGAATGCTGCAAAGGTTTCAACTCAAACATATATATACATGCAAATTCACTAATACTTACAAAATTAATGTCACTATCTCCGAAACAATGAAATATTGATCCATTTCTGTAAAGATCTATCCCGTCAGAAGAATGCACATCCTGTGAATGTTGTCCACCAAATTAGAACATTCTGTGAATCTTGCATCAGACACATTAGGATGAACCCCCAATTCACTGTTTGTGCTCTATTTGTAAGAGATCTCTCATCAACTAGGCCCCAGGAGTTTTTCAATCTCCAATCTTAAGATGCCCTGTTTTGTGAATCTTTCGCTTAGGCTCCTAAACAAGTAAACAGTAAGAGAAAATGAGCCATGCGAGAAAAACATTACAACCTATGTTCAAGTGTAAACATAACACATGTAATAACAACAAGAAAATAAAGCATTAAATTAGAAATTAGTTAAAACTTAATGAATCTAGGGAAGTGAAATAGGAAGGCTGAGTAGGAACCCATAAGATAATTACCAAGGATTGTATAGATTTAGATTGAAATTAGAAAGAGAGAAAGAGAGGTAGGATAGATCTAATTTCCGTTCATGCCTTAACTTGGAAATAGGCCTAGTACATACATGATATCTAAGAGAAATTATCTAAACAACATAATAAAGTCGCATTTCCTCTAGTGCTAAACAAGCAGCAACCCCGATAACTCTACGTGGACGCCCTCGATATTCTCCTCCATTTCGAATTCCAACCCGGTACTGGTGGTACATGACAAACTTTTTTTATTGGGAGATGTACTTATTTTTTTCGATAATAACCTCTATACGAAATGCTGATATGGATAGAAAATTCACTAGCAACATTTAACTAGTATGAAAAAATTAAGAAAACTATGAAATTGTTTCGGATGACAACATAAAAAGTTTGCTGGAGGTTTCAATATGTTAAAGCTGATTGGATTAATGACATTGGTGGTCTAATTCCTTGTTTGGTACTTTTTTCACACCAGAAAAAGGTAAGCACATATACAGTTTATTTGTAGAGATTCAGTGAAGTAGACTTAAGATGACATCACAAATACAACAAGAATTCCTCTCTGTACATTTGGGCCTTATGTTTTGACTACTATACCCAGCTTTGAATCAGAAAAAAAAAAAAAAAAAAAAAGATGGCTTTCCGGTTGAAAATATTTTTGAAGCAAGATGTTATGGGTTCTATTCTTTATCTCCGGCCAATATAGCAACATTAAACTTAGAGATTTAAATCTTAGCATAAAACTTGTGATAAAGTTATAATAGTCAAGCCAAATTTCCCTCACTTAATTGTATAACAATTGTATTTCAACAAAGCATGAACATGCGAAGTTCAACTATTACAATTTTAATACGTAAGAAAATGTACCCCGGCCTTCATCTAGCTCACATACCGATCAAATATGAAAAAGTACTTCAAGGCTAAGAGTCAAGACAAGTTAGTTGTGCCCCTACCTTCTTCCATCAGTATTAGTTCATAGTTTGATACGAAATGAAGACATTTTTTATAAGAAAAGATCAAAGGGATTAATCATCCATTAAATATTGGGAATATTCTGACAATAAACTGTAACTATGGTAAATAGCTTTCAACTCTAAACTATTTGAGTGATGAGTTTCAGTTTGAGATTATGAATGCTGCAATGGTTACCGGCTCTTTGCGTGACTTAATTGATGAAGTCTCTCCACCTTCTTCAACAGCATGCTTTCTAACTGGATAAGCAAACAAACTGAGATGATACATCAACAATGGAAATTCCACATGCCTGGATAAGCAAGTTTTTTGTTTATATACAATTGATATTTATTTCACTATAATTCTCCTATCTGAAATATTTATTATTGCATAATTATTATTTGTCCAATTATCTCAATATCATAGATTATATAGTGTGTTGTAGATCACAGAAGATTATATAATCGGCATTTTATGTGATATAAACTAATATTCACAATCGAGACAACTTGGACGAGTTGTTGGTTTAGATTGTAGCATAATAGTATTAAATAGTTTATCTTGACTATTTATTTATGCTAGTATGTTAATCGTATTGAAAGGATCACAGTGAGATTAATTCTCTGTTCTGAATTATTGAGAATTAAAGATTTCGGTGACTTAAATAGTCTTAACCTTAATTGGGCTTATCAGTATGAATAAGTGTCTCACTATTGCTTTGATCTATTATAAATGAGAACTTAATAGTGGTTCAAAATTTCGTATTTTGGGCGGTAGCAGTTCTTATTTGATATTGATATAGCTGCAATAAGGATTCGTGTCCTATGCATAATGGGATGATGATATCCTCTCGATGAACTTAATAAGTTTATCGTATTAAACCCTGCAGGTGGAATTAGTTCCGATACGATAATAAGTTTAAGTGGTAGCACTCGAGATAATTATTTATTAGTGAATAATTAATTGATTAATTAATTTACTGTCAGAGGTATTTAATTAATTAATGGATATTCGAGAATCTTAAACACGGAGATTAATTAAGTCTAATACTAGCCGCGACTCAATTTTATAAATAAGAGGGTAAGTCAGTATTAATTCTTTAGTGGAATGAATTAATATTTATATCTGATTTATATTTCTGGGCTGAATAGATTAAATCAGATATTATCGGGCTAATCTTATTTAAGCTAGTAGATCCCTGAACTGGCCCAATGACCTGTGTTTCTAGTGGGCTAGGCGCCTGTCTCCTACGGCCCGTGAGGGTTGTCTAGGTTCAATGAATGTGAGCAGTTATTTATCTATAAATACAAGGCTCATAAGACTTATTAGTTACTTGCATTCTAAGCAATAAAACCCTAGAGAGAGAGAGAACTGGCGCCGCCTCCCATAGTGAGAGAGAGAGTACGAGGTCGATCCCATCCATCGTCGTATTCTAGCCGGGAACAGTTCAGAAGGTCAACTCTGGAGTCGTTGTGTATCAAATTCGCAGGTATATCGAATAAACATCCTATGATTGTAATTAAATTCATAGGAGCATGCTAGGTATGAATTTTGTATGTGTTTGTTAGATATCCATAATTGATCCATGGGTAAAGAACGAATTGGTTTTCAATAACTGGTTCCTACCGCAGGGGAAGAACGGCTAGCGGTGGCGAGTGGCGGCACACGGCGGCGCGTCAACTTCACGCGCTAGGGTTTAGCTCGCGGCGTGTTTTGATCGGACGAAATCCGATTCGCCGGAGCTCAGCTCCGGTGTCTATGGTGTCTGACTCAATAACACGGCCGGGCGACGAAGCTCGTGACGTTGGGGCACCGTGAACCATGGCGGCGCGTGTTTTTCACGCGTGGGTCGTCGTGGCGGCGGAATCGCTTTGGGCGAGTTCCCGCCGGTGCTGCTGGTTTCGACCAGACCTCAATGGTGGAGCCTTGGGTCTGGATATGTCGGAACGGAGGGGATGGGGCAGCGTTTCGACGTCGCCATGATCTCGCAACCATCGCCTGCGGCGATCTTCTTCCATGGCGGCGAACGACGAGCGAACCAGTAGCGACGAGCAGCAGCAGGAGCAGCAGGCGGTCGTGGCGGCGCCGGCGACGAGCGCTGGAACGACTCCGTGCCGTGCGACTCGTCGCGACGCTGTCACGACTTCGACGGCAGCGAGCGGCTGCGACGCGGCTGTCCTCCCTCCATCCTTGTTGTTCCGACGGTGGGGGTGGGTGGAGGTGGGGGCAGCGGTGGCGACGTGGTGACGTGCTCGCCGGATCGCGATTCCGGCGACATGGGAGGGGCTGCCGGCGGTGGTGTGTTCCATGCGAAACCCTAGGTTTAAAAACCTAGGGTTTGAGGTGTATGGGCAGCCGCACGGTGAGGTCTCTCGCATGGGTCGGGTCGTGATTGGAAAAACGGGATTTTAACGATCTCGTTTCCTTCTTGGGCGATGCTTCAAGGCGACGGATTTGGAAAGACTTGAAGACGAAGACTTCTTGTAATAGATAGTTTGTTTTATTTCCTTTATTATTTTTGTAATAATTTAGGCAGGTACAAATTATCCACGACGAGACGACAATTTGTTTATTTTATTGTAAACTGCATGTCGTGGGATTTAATCACCGTTAAGGTGTTATTATTTCTAAAGCATAATATAATTTGTGATTATTTGAAATTATTTGCGTTTAGAAATTGCATGCTAGGAATTTATCGTATTATTCTAAGCATGTTATGAATTCAAGCGAGCATGATTTATTATGTGAGTTCTAGAAAAAGCATGTTTAGTAGTTCCGTGTTTTACGTGATTTGCATGCGAAAACCTTTTGAATTAAAAATGACTAAGCATGTTAACTTGATTTTAATAATCAAATTAGACCTCCACAATTGGTTTTAGACGAATTAAGTTAGTAGGCTCGTGTAAACGTCCACACGATCGTGGCTTGCATGGGTGCTATTGACTTATAGATTTTGTCGAGTAAAACTTCTAAAAGTATTTTAATCTCGTGAATAGTGGAAGTTTTGCGTGTAAACGTCCACACTATCGTGGCTTGCACGTATTAATTCTCACAGTTTATTCTAGGAGAGATTAGAATAAAATAATTAATGAAATTGTTTACAAGGTGATGTCGTTCTAGTAATTGCATCAATATGTGGGACAATTTTGGATTAGTTAAATTGTGGTCTGTGCTTAGATATTGTCTCGAATATAACTCCCCATCGGAGTCCCTTTTCGAGACGATATGGTCTAGTAAGGTTCATTTATTAATTTTATTTGTCATAAAGTTAATTTGGCATGAGATAAAATTAAAAACTGGGTGTTTGGTTGAGTGATGCGCACGTAAACGTCCACACTATCGTGGCTTGCGTGTAAGTCACTTGAGCTAATGAAGGTTTCATTTAATATTGTTTTATCAAAAGGTTACAATATAAATGTTACGAACGTTTTATGCAATAATTGTGACTTATGTGCGTTTGTATGTTTAAATTTTTTCAGATATGACTGTTACTCCGTTGTTGAATGTGCTTACTGCTAAGCCGCTTACCGGACCAAATTTCTTGGAATGGAAGCGCAATTTGGGATATGTCATAGATGCCGAAGATTATCACTTCGTACTCACTACCCCTGCGCCTGCAGTTCTCACTGCCGACTCTACCGAGGGTCAGAAAGAGAAGTCTAAGAGGTGGCATAAGGCCAATTGTATGGCGAAAGCCTACATGATGACCACTATGACCTCGGGGTTGCAGCAGCAGCATCAGTCCTTAGACACGGCTGCTGCAATCATGACAAATCTTGAAGAGTTGTTCGGTAAGAGTGACCGTTCTACCCGATTCGAGATCATGAGGCAAATCATGAGCTCGAAAATGATGGAGAGCGCGTCTGTGCGCGAGCATGTGCTTGGAATGATTAATCATTTCAACGAGTTGGACGTGCTCGGTGGCGGTATCATGGATGAAGCTAAGGTCGACATGATACTCCACACTCTTCCCAAGTCCTATGAGAACTTCCGCCTTAATGCAATTATGAGCAAGAAAGTGTTCACTCTCAATGAACTGCTCAATGAACTTGTTGCGGTGGAAGGGGTTATGGGAAAGAGTCCGCAAGCTCTTGCCTCTTCCTCAAGGGACTTCCATGTTTCACCGAAAAGTGGAAAGAAATGGAAAGGCCCCGCGAAAGGCAAGAAGGGCGAAGTAGCAAGAGGCTTGGCCCTACCGGCGACATTAAAAAACCAAAGGAGAAGGATGGAAAATGCTTCAAGTCCAAGAAATCGGGACATTGGAAGGCTAACTGCCCCCTGTTGAAGAAGGCTCAAGGTATGTCTTTTGCTCTTGTTAATGAAATATGTTTAAGTTCAAGTTCTATCCATAAATGGGTAGTAGATACGGGCGCAACTGACCATATTTGTTATTCCTTGCAGGGGTTCCTGCGGACAAGGGAAGTGAGTAGAGGAGAGTTGAGCGGCGCCATGGGAACGGAAGCGAGAGCGGACGTTGCGGCTATAGGTGATGTTCATTTATTTTTTGAGAATTCAATTTTAGTTTTAAGAGATGTTTTATATGTGCCAGACTTTCGGCGGAACTTGATTTCTATGGTTAAGTTGTGCAAAGACGGATATTCTATTCTTTTTGAAGGTTTTGCGACTTTTATGAAGGATGATAAGATTATTGGTTATGCACATGTTGTTGATTCTCTTTATACTATTTACTGTTCACATGCTATGAGTTCTTCAAGTAATGCTTTAACTGTTAACCAAAGGAAGAAATCGAATTCTTCTCAAGAGAATCAAACTCTTCTTTGGCACCTAAGATTGGGTCACATTGGTCTAAGGAGGATCCAAAGATTGGTTTCCGATGGAGTCTTGGATTCATTCCAAGTTGATTCCATCCCAATCTGCGAATCCTGCATAGAGGGAAAGATGACGACTCGGCCTTTCAAGGCCAAGGGGTATAGAGCCAAAGAAGTGTTGGAATTGATTCATTCCGACTTGTGTGGACCTATGTCAACTCAAGCTCGTGGAGGGTACGAGTATTTTGTCACTTTCATTGACGATTACTCAAGGTACGGGTACATCTACCTGTTGCGCTACAAGTCCGAGTGTTTTGAAAAATTCAAACTATTCAAAGCGGAAGTAGAGAAGCGACATGGTAAGAGTATCAAGTCGTTACGATCTGACCGCGGCGGCGAATACCTCAACAACGAGTTTAAGGAGTACTTGTTGGAAAGTGGGATTACATCCCAATTGACTACACCTGGAACGCCCCAACAGAATGGTGTGTCGGAGAGAAAAAATCGAACACTTCTAGAGATGGTTCGATCCATGATGAGTTATGCATCTCTACCTATATCATTTTGGGGATATGCTTTGGAAACAGCGGCTCACACGCTAAACTTGGTTCCTTCAAAGTCAGTGCCTAAGACCCCGTCCGAGCTGTGGTCCGGGCGCAAGCCTAGTCTTAACCACATCCGGATTTGGGGTAGTCCAGCACATGTCTTGAATAAAGACACTGACAAGTTGAGTCCGAGAACCAAGGTGATGCTGTTTGTAGGCTATCCTAGAGGAACGAAAGATGGCTATTTCTATTGTCCTAAGGATCAGAAAGTCGTTATTAGCACTAACGCGAGATTCTTGGAAGAGGACTATATGATTAGCATAAAAAGAGAAGCGACATCATGCTTCAGGAAGTTAGAGGGGAGGAGGTAATTAGTGCTCCAGTCGTGCAAGACGAGCGATCGTCGGAACCTGCACAAACCATTAATACTGAATCTGCTGTAAAGCTTCGTCGTAGTGGGAGGGTAACTCAATGAAATTTACCTAGTCGATACACTCTACTTAATGAATCTACGGATTCGTCGGAATTAGTTGTGATCGACGAGGATCCCTGGACTTACTCCGAAGCACTAGCAGATCCGGATGCTCTTGAGTGGGAGGCGTGTATGATTGCCGAATTGGAATCTATTACTACCATGGATGTATACTAGAAATACGAGCTTCCTAAGGGCTGTGAGGCCATAGGATGCAAGTGGGTGTACAAGAGAAAGAGAGGACCGGATGGAACGGTTACGGCCTTTAAGACAAGACTAGTGGCGAAAGGTTTCACTCAAAGAGAGGGAGTCGATTACGATGAAACATTTTCGCCAGTAGCCATGCTTAAATCCATTCGAATCCTTATGGCAATGGCTGCCCACATGAATCTCGAGGTCTGGCAAATGGATGTCAAAACCGCGTTTCTGAACGGGTATCTTGAAAAAGATAGGGACATCTACATGCTACAACCTGAAGGATTAGTTAAGAAAGGTGAAGAGCATCTCGTGTGGAAGCTAAAGAAGTCCATTTATGGACTTAAGCAGGCTTCACGATCCTGGAACAAACGTTTCAATAATGTTGTCCAGAGCTATGGCTTTGTACAATGTGAACATGAAAGTTGTGTTTACAGGGTGTGTATTGATGGAAGTTTAGTATTTCTCGTGCTTTATGTCGATGACATTCTGCTCATTAGTGATAATGTGAATGTATTGGCTAAGATTAAGGCATGGTTATCCCAGTAGTTTCAAATGAAGGATTTGGGAGAGGCAACATACATTCTTGGAATTAAGGTCGGTCGTGATCGATCTAAGAGAATGTTGAGTTTGTCTCAAACAGCCTACATTGATACTGTATTATCGCATTTCAGCATGCAGAATGCTAAGAAAGGTTTCTTGCCTTTCAGACATGACGTTCATCTATCTAAGGCGATGTGTCCTACGTCACCTAAGGAGATAGCTGACATGAAGACGGTTCCTTATGCTTCAGCTGTGGGAAGTCTCATGTATGCAATGCAGTGTACCAGGCCCGATATCTGCCAGGCCGTTGGCATGGTGTCTAGATATCAGGCTAATCCAGGTCAAGATCATTGGATTGCTGTAAAGTGCATACTTAAGTACCTTTAACGGACTAGAGAGTATGGACTGGTATATCGATCCGGTGATCTGATTCCGGTAGCATACGTAGATGCTGATTATCAAGGAGATAAAGATCAGCGGTTTTCTACTTCTGGCTATGTGTTTAAGCTGGGAGGTGGAGCCATTGTGTGGAGAAGTGTGAAGCAGAAATGCATTGCATTATCTACTATGAAAGCTGAGTATGTGGCTATTACTGAGGCTGCTAAAGAGGCTGTTTGGCTTAGGAACTTCTTAGCGGAGCTTGATGTGATTCCTGATTTGCCGAGAAGTATCACGATTTATTCTGATAATGAGGCAGCAATTGCAAATTGCAAGGAGTCGAGGTTTCATCAGACGACTAAGCATATTGATGCAAGATATCACTACATTCGGCTGCTTGTCCAAGATGGTGATGTGGATGTGCAAAAGGTTGCAGGAGTTGATAATCTGGCTGATCCATTTACAAAGAGTCTACCAGCTGTTGTCTTTGAGAAGCACGTTGAAGGCATGGGGCTGCGTTTCCTCCCACACTAAGTTAAACTTTGAGTATACGTGGGAGAAGTTGTAATAGATGGCTAGATGAATATTAGTTCATTGTATACTAAAAGTTTGCTTTAATATAAGTGAGAGAATTGAAGGGTTGTATACGAAAGCAAGTTTTTTATTTATATACAATTGATATTTATTTCACTATAATTCTCCTATCTGAAATATTTATTATTGCATAATTATTATTTGTCCAATTATCTCAATATCATAGATTATATAGTGTGTTGTAGATCACAGAAGATTATATAATCGGCATTTTATGAGATATAAACTAATATTCACAATCGAGACAACTTGGACGAGTTGTTGGTTTAGATTGTAGCATAATAGTATTAAATAGTTTATCTTGACTATTTATTTATGCTAGTACGTTAATCGTATTGAAAGGATCACAGTGAGATTAATTCTCTGTACTGAATTATTGAGAATTAAAGATCTCGGTGACTTAAATAGTCTTAACCTTAATTGGGCTTATCAGTATGAATAAGTGTCTGACTATTGCTTTGATCTATTATAAATGAGAACTTAATAGTGGTTCAAAATTTCGTATTTTGGGCGGTAACAGTTCTTATTTGATATTGATAGAGCTGCAATAAGGATCCGTGTCCTATGCATAATGGGATAATGATATCCTCTCGAGGAACTTAATAAGTTTATCGTATTAAACCCTGCAGGTGGAATTAGTTCCGATACGATAATAAGTTTAAGTGTTAGCACTCGAGATAATTATTTATTAGTGAATAATTAATTGATTAATTAATTTACTGTCAGAAGTATTTAATTAATTAATGGATATTCGAGAATCTTAAACACGGAGATTAATTAAGTCTAATACTAGCCCCGACTCAATTATATAAATAAGAGGGTAAGTCAGTATTAATTCTTTAGTGGAATGAATTAATATTTATATCTGATTTATATTTCTGGGCTGAATAGATTAAATCAGATATTATCGGGCAATCTTATTTAAGCTAGTAGATCCCTGAGCTGGCCCAATGGCCTGTGTTTCTAGTGGGCTAGGCGCCTGTCTCCTACGGCCTGTGAGGGTTGTCTAGGTTCAATGAATGTGAGCAGTTATTTATCTATAAATACAAGGCTCATAAGACTCATTACTTACTTGCATTCTAAGCAATAAAACCCTAGAGAAAGAGAGAACTGGCGCCGCCTCCCATAGTGAGAGAGAGAGTACGAGGTCGATCCCATCCATCGTCGTATTCTAGCCGGGAACAGTTCAGAAGGTCAACTCTGGAGTCGTTGTATATCAAATTCGCAGGTATATCGAATAAACATCCTATGATTGTAATTAAATTCATAGGAGCATGCTAGGTATGGATTTTGTATGTGTTTGTTAGACATCCATAATTGATCCATGGGTAAAGAACGAATTGGTTTTCAATAACTGGTTCCTACTGTTCTTGAGAAGAATTCGATTTCTTCCTTTGGTTAACAGTTAAAGCATTACTTGAAGAACTCATAGCATGTGAACAGTAAATAGTATAAAGAGAATCAACAACATGTGCATAACCAATAATCTTATCATCCTTCATAAAAGTCGCAAAACCTTCAAAAAGAATAGAATATCCGTCTTTCCACGACTTAACCATAGAAATCAAGTTCCGCCGAAAGTCTGGCACATATAAAATATCTCTTAAAACTAAAACTGAATTCTCGAAAAATAAATGAACATCGCCTATAGCCGCAACGTCCGCTCTCGCTTCCGTTCCCATGGCGACGCTCAACTCTCCTCTACTCACTTCCCTTGTCCGCAGGAACCCCTGCAAGGAATAACAAATATGGTCAGTTGCGCCCGTATCTACTACCCATTTATGGATAGAACTTGAACTTAAACATATTTCATTAACAAGAGCAGAAGACATACCTTGAACCAGTTATTGAAAATCAATTCGTTCTTTACCCATGGATCAATTATGGATATCTAACAAACACATACAAAATCCATACCTAGCATGCTCCTATGAATTTAATTACAATCATAGGATGTTTATTCGATATACCTGCGAATTTGATACACAACGACTCCAGTTGACCTTCTGAACTGTTCCCGACTAGAATACGACGATGGATGGGATCGACCTCGTACTCTCTCTCTCACTATGGGAGGCGGCGCCAGTTCTCTCTCTCTCTAGGGTTTTATTGCTTAGAATGCAAGTAAGTAATGAGTCTTATGAGCCTTGTATTTATAGATAAATAATTGCTCACATTCATTGAACCTAGACAACCCTCACGGGCCGTAGGAGACAGGCGCCTAGCCAACTAGAAACACATGCCATTGGGCCAGCTCAGGGATCTACTAGCTTAAATAAAATTGGCCCGATAATATCTAATTTAATCTATTCAGCCCAGAAATATAAATCAGATATAAATATTAATTCATTCCACTAAAGAATTAATATTGACTTACCCTCTTATTTATATAATTGAGTCGGGGCTAGTATTAGACTTAATTAATCTCAGTGTTTAAGATTCTCGAATATCCATTAATTAATTAAATACATCTGACAGTAAATTAATTAATCAATTAATTATTCACTAATAAATAATTATCTCGAGTGCTACCACTTAAACTCATTATCGTATCGGAACTAATTCCACCTGCAGGGTTTAATACGATAAACTTATTAAGTTCCTCGAGAGGATATCTTCATTCCATTATGCATAGGACACGGATCCTTATTGCAGCTCTATCAATATCAAATAAGAACTGCTACCGCCCAAAATACGAAATTTTGAACCACTCTCATTTATAATAGATCAAAGCAATAGTCAGACACTTATTCATACTGATAAGCCCAATTAAGGTTAAGACTATTTAAGTCACCGAGATCTTTAATTCTCAATAATTCAGAACAGAGAATTAATCTCACTGTGATCCTTTCAATACGATTAACGTACTAGCATAAATAAATAGTCAAGATAAACTATTTAATACTATTATGCTACAATCTAAACCAACAACTCGTCTAAGTTGTCTCGATTGTGAATATTAGTTTATTTCTCATAAAAATGCCGATTATATAATCTTCTGTGATGTACAACACACTATATAATCTATGATATTGAGATAATTGGACAAATAATAATTATGCAATAATAAATATTTCAGATAAGAGAATTATAGTGAAATAAATATCAATTGTATATAAACAAAAAACTTGATTTCGTATACAACCCTTAAGTCTGGGTAATACAAATCAAACTTACAAAATATAACATTGAAAATTGCAATATTTGTATCAAAGACATTATAATGAACAATAAAAAAGCTCTAAAACTTACATTTTGTATATATGTCAGAATCCAGAATATGAAATCCCCTATTATATGAACAAAGCGTGTCATAAAATGGCTCAGAATCAGCGATGACAAATGTAAACGACCTGTTTCCAATTTCTTTTATTTAAATTATTTTAATTGTAAAATTTTTTCTCGGGCTATAATATAGTTTAAGTCGCGCTCTAGACGAATTAAAATTTTATAATATATTATAGAATATTATTGTTGTTGTTGTTATTATTATTATTATTATTATTATTATTATTATTATTTGAGGGAATCCGGAGTTGCGCCCTAATAGAAAAAATTATTTTGGACTTTATATTTTAAGGCTTAAGGATTTTTGAAGTTTTTCGAATAATTAGTTAGGATTATCAAATGTCATAAGAGTCAATTATGAATAGGAATTATTTTTCGTTCTTTGTTTTCTGCCGCTGGGTACCTTTAGAGCAAGCAAAGGAGAAATAGGATAATTAGAAATTGGAATTTCAATGGATTTGTGTTTATCACTTCAGACTCTTACTCCCATCTAAACTCCTCTCAGAACCTCTATATACTCTAATCCTTTCCATCCAGTAGTTTTACCACAATTCATAATTTTCTCAAAAGTCTCGATCGGCGGCAGTAGCTTTCAAGGAAAAAAAAACTGAAAGTAGGCCTCTCTTCTGCTACAAACTGAATTTTTCCGATTTTCGATTCTGCGGTAAGAATCTTTCTTCTTATTTATACAACGATGTTAAGGATGTGGTAAACGGCAAATGGAGATAAATAAAATTTAGAGAGACAAAGTTCTAGAAATAGTAAGTGTGTGTGCAGGCGAGAGTGATAAAGGGAATTTGAAGAAACTTTTCTTTAAATATTAGAACTTAACTATTATATATATATAGACGTGTGTATATTATTCAAATATAAATAATCATTATTATGTTTGTTTATTGGAGGTTTCTCTAGTAAATGAGCTAATGATAATCTAGTTATCATTAATTAGTGATTAGTCTTATATTAAGTTTGCTTTCGTGCTAATTGTTAGTTAATAAGCTATACATAATTTATTTCCTAGTCTAAACTAGAACTTGGTCGTCTAGTAAATCTAATAATATGACAACAGTATGCTTCTTTAATTAAAAATTTGGAATTTTGGTGTACCTAAATTTTGGAAAAAGAAATGAACATCAATACAGATGGTTTGTTCAGAAATCTTACAAACAAATCATTCAATATAAATATATATGTGTGAATTGTATTGTTATAAAAGATGTATAGACAAGGTTCTATCTCCACCGCCTGAAACACTTAAAGTTTTGGTAGTGTGTTATTAATTTTAGTAAATAAAAAAAATATATTAACTCTTGCTTCTGGGTTATATCGGTATTGATGAGGAAGAAAGAAGGGGATAGATGAACTTTTAATTTTGGGGGGTGTGTCGTAATAAGTTGTGGATAAGAAGAATTTTAAATGGAATTAATTATTATCATAGTTAGTGAGTGGGTCTGGTGGTCATAATATATCGGGAAGGAAAAGTAGTTTATAGTAAGATTTCGATTGTATAAATCTGGTGGCTACATTAGTTTCTAAATAATTATATAAGTTAGTGTGTTAAAGAAAGCTCCAGTGAGGTAATGTTAATAACACGGGTGTTCACAGTACGTGGGGATGCTTGCAAAGGAATTTCTCTGAATAGTTTCATTGGCACAATTTTTGTTTTAAAAGTTGTTTTGTGCAAGTAAATTTCAATTCGTAGAAGTAATTTAAGTAAATTATTTATTAGATTAGGTGCGGTGCAACTAGAACCCTCGTCTGCTACTTAATTTGTTTGGATCGTTCGTGCTCAAATTTAAGGTGTGGGATCTTACTTAACTTTATACTGTTGACTTATTTTGTCCTTTTTAATACGATGTGATTTGTCGTATGTGATTATTTGACTTTAAGTATTGAGCGGACCGTGTTAAGTTGTCCATTGACTTGCTCTCACTTGCGTTCAATACTTTTGATATCATTTATCGAGCAGAACCTGTTGAGTTGTCCGTTGACTTTGCTCTTACTTATTGACGCCTTGTACGTTGACATTTAGTGTTGAGCGGACTTGTTGAGTTGTCCATTGACTTTGCTCTCACTCTTTGTTGCGTATTACTTGACTTTAACTTTCACTACGTGCATCTGTTTTATTAAATTGGACAATATCTGGTATAACTGCCCATACTAAGTATATTCACGTATACTTATCCTCAAACTTAAACTTTTCAGGTAATTGAAGTCGGAGGCGTGGATGTGTTGGATGACGAGTCTAAATAAATGAAAATTTTATTTTATTTTCCTAAGACATTAGAATTCTATATTCTGTATTTACCTTATATCTTTCCATACTTGTTGAATATATTATCTTTGGAATTTTGGATGTTTATTAGTTAATCAATTATGATGTTTTTTTTAAACAAGATTTAATATTATTCTTTATTCAACTAGAAAAAAAATATTCTTATTTTCACTATAAATATTCTTTTAATTATTATTTTAACGTTTTAATTAGATTAGGGTGTTACAACAAAGTAGAAACCATAATTGATCGAATTTTTTTATTTAAAACGGAAGTTTCTATACACTAGTCAAAGAAGGCAAATCTTAAGAAGGTGGGCAACATTGGTATTGCCTCGAAAGTGAATGAGGGTTTTGAAATATGGGGAAATCTAATTATTTTGGAGTGAAAGATGGAAGAAATGGGCGATTCGGAAGAATGAAATGAAACCCGTTCTAATTAGTAGGCCCACTTATTTGTAAGTGTAATGGGCTTGATGACTAGTTTATCTGCTACTTCCGGTCCCCAAGTATCTTCTTAGGAGGAAGTGGTACGGGTATTAAGGAAAATGTTGTTGAGTTAGTTATGAGTAAAGAAAAAGTGATTGAATATGTTGTGAGTGGAGAAAGGGTCCCACATTGAGGGTAGTGATATATTAATTAATTGAGATAGTGGTAGGCCATGTGTGGTATTTTAGGTAAATAAGTTGATAAAGTAAGGGTAAGAGATAATAATTTGTTGTGAGATAGTATCCAAAAGTAGCTAGGAAAAAACTTGGGGACCATCCCAAAAAGGAAAGATAAGAAAATACTTGGAGACCGGAGGTAGTAATATACTATGCCTAATGGCGAGCTCGCGAGAGCCGCTCGTTGTGAAAATGCAGTGGGTCATACCGAGCTCCAATTTGTATTGCAATGGCGAGCTTCATCTTTGGAGCTCGCATGTATTTCTTTTAATTATTAAAAAAATAATTTCAAAAAATTATAAAATTATGATTTTATTTCATTAAATAAAAAATATTACATTAAACTAGAAATAAAATAAAATGATTATAAGAAATCCCAACCATATTTTTTCTTGAGAACTTCCACATATTTCTCGTGGAATCTCTTCTCTTCGTGTCCCAGGTTGTCGGTATTTCTCGTGACGATATGATAATCGACCGTCCTTGTAAATTCCATCACGGCTTCTTTCATCGTAGCGAAAGCATTGGCGAGTTCCACAACAGTGAATGTGGAGCTCGAGGCCACCTTCTTCTTTCCTCTTGCGACCGCCTTCACCGCGTCTCTACCCATAGGCCGTTCGAGGCGACTGGAGTGTTCCGAGCCAAATTCGCTACCCGAAACCGGAGTGCTCGTCCGCAGCGTGCTCATGCTCGGATTACTCCCTGAGACCGAATTGTGCGCCGAGGTGGAGTAGCTCCCATCTTCGCCCGTCTTCGTTCTCTTTGGCGGGGCTTGGATGTGGAACTTGGCGGAGTGGACCGCTGTGAACTTTGGAGTATCTTTTACTATCTGTCACGTCTCCAAGTGCTTGAAGGGCTCGCCTTTGAAATTTTGCCACTCGCAGAGAGCCCGAGTCAAAATGTCGATGTCGCTCTCACCGCTTCGCTTTTGGATCTCGCACTCCTTGTGCAATTGTTAGAAATTTGCCAATGGGTGCTTCACTCGATCTCTATAGTTCCGGAGCTTTTGCGTGCTCCTTTTCGACGTTCCTTCAGGTCATAGCTCGTGGTATCGGAGCAAAATGCGGCGCCAATACGCATCTTTCTTTTGTCCGTTGGCGACGGCGGGGTCTTGACTAATGTCGACTCAACACCGGGCCAAGACTTCCGTCTCGGCCTCGGTGTAGCCTTGCAGCCCATCATCGTCATCGACGGAGGACTCCACCATCTCTACCGCACAGCTGCTACCATAGCCACCACGGCCAGTACGAGAACTACGACCGAAGGCCACTTTTTCCCTTTCCTCTTCCCCGACAACGTGACTTGCAGCTTGAACTCGTCTTCGTCCTCGTCTAAGTTGACCGCCAAGTTGAAGTTCTCAAGAGACGGTGCGGGATGTAAAGGATAGTTCCCGCCGGAGGCCACGAGATGCGAAGGATGACCACCGGAGGCTGCGGGATGTGAGGCTCCAAAGCCTGGAAACAGTGCAAAGGTCCCCGCTAGAAAGTGAGAAACGTAGACCCCTTGAATCGAGAATTAAGGCACGAAGGCTTGAAAAGACGAGAATAAATCTTGGTGAATATATGTTTTGACGAGGAGATGGATGAGGGTTCGGGCTATTTGGATCGATTTCTTTAGAAAATGGCCAATTGTTGTTAAAATTGGCATTGAAATCTTTTTTTTTTTTTGCAAGATGACCGCCGATGAGAGTTGAGAGATGAGTGTGTGAGTGTATAGAGTGTGTGATTTGTGTGGAGGGAGGTGGTATATATAGGATGAAATAGAGAAATTAAAAAAAATGAATGTGTTGACCATTAGCAATCACAATGGCTACGATCGCGACCAACCAAAGGTCACCACATGGCGGCGGGTACCTTGAGAGCTCGAGCTGGCTGAATCGAGCTTGAGCTCGCGAGCTCTGCAACGGGCAATGAGCGTCGAGTTCAAGCTCACAAAGGCAACGTGTACGCTTGCACGCACACTGTTGCCGATAGTCTAATACTGTTTCGAGCTGAAGAAAAGTAAATAAAGGCTTACTTCTAAATGTAGTCCATTATACTCTTCAAACTCCATATTTAAAAAAGAAGTTAAACTATACTAATATTAGTTATATTATTTTATCTATACAGCCCCCATAATTAATAACAATCGAAAAAACTTTGTAATAAATAATAATATTATACGGGAATACATACCCCCGACTCATATCCACAAGTTTATGAAATCAAAATTTCTGTAATATGTTGGGTTTTGAGTGTATATTCATATATGTTGGCAAATTTATGTATCTAAAAGTACAGTTGAAGTGTTCAAACTGCTGTGTAGAACGAACTCTGTCAAGTGTGTTTCACTCTGTGCTACGGGACTTGGAACAGTCTGACAGAAGACTTTCCATATATGCACGGATTTTGCGGGATTCTTTCCTTAGACTCTTTGATGAGGAAATGATATCTTCTTAGCAGATTTTTGGGAGTGTTCCTCAAAGCTTATCTTCACTAGGAAGTTTCCTAAGGTGGTGGAGAAGGAGATCTAGAGTTTCTCAAACCTATATACTTCAGCACCAAGAGCTGTGAAGATTGACGACGGCGACTACGAGTACCGCTATTGGCTTATTATTTCCTGCATAAATTCTTCTTGAGCGTATTTTCATTGTGTGCACGTTCTTGAGAGTTTATTTCATATAAACACTTATGTAAAGAGAGTTAGGTGTTGAGCGTGACTCAAACTTAGATTGTGAGAGTGTAGCTAGAACAATTACAGATTCACGTGGTGTTAGAAAGAAGAGAGCGAAAGGGTAGCATGTAATACCCTGCACTTTTTAAGTCTATTTATGGTATTTTGAGATATGTTTATACTCAAATTAACTATCTTTTATGATGTAATAAATTAACAGATTTGATTTTTAAATGTTTTACAGGTTGTCCGACTTAGAGCGAGGATGCGCCATAGTAAAAAACGTGAAGTTTATAATTAATAAGTGAATATGATTAATGAAATGAAAGTTCTTGAAAATTCTAGAATGTAGTAAATTGATAAGTAAAATAAAATATGATTAAAAATTGTAAATATCTAGGATTTTCCTAGAAAAGAAATAAAATAAATAATAGTAATAAAGGATTAAAATATCTAGATTTTTCTTAATAGTAGAGTAAGTATATAAATATGTGGAACTAACTAGAAACTCTCATTTCTCTTCTCTCACTCTCTCTGCGTATCATCACTTTCTTCATCCACATATTTTTGCCTTCAACTTCTAGCAGCAACCAAGGTAATCTTGTCAAATTATTTTCTTGTTTCTTCGAATTTGATTGTTGAATTACATAGATTTTCTGCACTTCTTTTCCTTTCTTGTTCCCTTTTGTTCGATGTGTAGAAGTCTTGAGTAGGAATGTTGAGGGGCTGAGGTTTAGTTGTGTGAGTGAGGAGGAAGGGGTCGCCGGCGTATGGCACCGGTGGCGGCGGCGTGGTGGCTACTGCCACAATTTCTGGAGATTGTGTGTGTGAATCCCTGTTTTGGACAGCAGCAGGGTCGGATTTTCCAGACCAATTTTCAGACGTTTTCCTCCATTTAAATCCATCAAATTAGATACAATTAGAAAGCTATCGTCGTTGGCTTTCCAACGGTACCTTCGGATTGTCAATCCGACATCGGATGACGGAGTTATAAGCTGTTTAAGTAATGGTGCTGGGTCTGTGCGCGAATTCTTCTGCGCAATTTTTGAGTCGAATCTTCCGGCATCAAATCGATGCCTTAAAAGGGAATAAGTTTAGGGGTTTTGTAGCTCATATCATAGACGTTCCAACTATAGGTTCACTTCCCGAAATCGAAGAACTTTTGGCCAGAATTTGCATAAGAAAGTGGCTGCATAGTTTCAACTTTGATGTTATGCTTATGTTGAAACTTGATTAGGGAATTTAGCTTATTTTGTTGATGTGACTGATTTGCCTTAACATGTTATTCATTCATTAAGTCTTAAACTTTGATTAAAATGGTATAGGGTTTGTCTCAAAAAATGAAAATAGGTAACTACAGCCTTGGTATATAAATTTATTAGCTATAACTTGGAATGAACTTGAGATCATAATTATGTTCTTGACTGATCTAATTTGTATAATCAAGATAGATGTTTATGATAAATTTTGTTTGATATAGATATTCAAAGATTGAATTGCTATGTTGTTAATGGTTTCATAGATCGAGAATTAAAGTTTTAAGTCCCATAAAAGATTAAAATGTCTTAAAAAATGCAGGACTAGTTCGAAGTATAAACAAGATTGCTTTATAATGTTGTTTAAAAGAAAACTAGTTCATATCCAAGAATGAGTACTTGAAATAATACTAAGATTAAAAGTGTTTTAAGTGATAGGGACGGTGCATCCAAGGCTCGAGGGAGGACAACCGAAGCAAGCTTCAAAGAGGTTTGAATTGAATTACTTAAGGTGGGGTTTACATTATTTGTAAGCGTAGTAGTTACATGGTTATAATCATTGTTGTGTCGTGCATCATTCATATGAACTAATAGGACCCACAAGGGGTCGGATCCACAAGGGATCAAAAAGCCGATCTGCAAGGGATCGAAGAGCTAAAGAGCCCACAAGGGGTCTGGTCCACAAGGGACCGAGACTAGTCTCACAATGCCAGCTAAGTTAAAGAAGTGAGAGGGTTTCATTATGTTATGATTCATTGCACAATTGATTATAACTGCTTGCAGTGTTTACCCACTGAGTGTGCTTGCATACTCACACCCTATTGTTTATATTTTTTTTGCAGACTAAGGAGTTGGCGGCGAGGCAGCAGACGTTAAGCTCCACATTCTCCTCCCTCTATTTTGGTGAAATGAAGTATATTGATATTTTGGTAAATATAACTATTTGCTAACTTAGTCTCTCTTACTTCTGGAGGGCCAATGCCCTATATATATATATACTAGTCTATGATTGTGCATATTGATGTCGGCTATGACCGAACATATATATATTTTGCTTATCACGTGTGTAGCTACGAGCTGTGCCTCAGATATGTCGATTATAACTCTAAAACTTGATGGTTACGTTTTTGTACAGATTTAACTTTCTATATATAGACATGATGTTTTGATGTGACTATTATCAAATATCGTTCATTTATTTGTTAACTTATGTACCTTTGAAATATATATATATATATATATATATATATATATATATATATATATATATATATTGGCAGGTTATTGGTTAAGGTTGCTTATTAACTTCCGTTGTGCCCTCATATATTGGAAAATGTCAAGTCGGGTTATTATTTATTTCTAGTATATATATATACATAATCATAATAACTCGTTGGTTTATTCGAGGTATTACTAGTACTAATAATAATATTTATTACTGAATTAAATAAGAAATTCTTTTGTATAAAGATTTTTATTTTGTGTATTTATTGATATTAAAGAAATATGGAATGAATTAATATTTTTGGTAGTGTTTCCTATCCGCGAGGGATGGGGGCGTTATAGAGTGGTATCAGAGCAGGTTTACGACCCTGTAGACTTGCTTCTGAGATATTGTGATTGGTAAAATACTAAAATATATGACACGTTGTGATGTGTTTTATACTTGGGAGAGAATGTGGTTCGTGGTTGCTGCTCTACGCCGACTCCGAGGTAACATGTTATTGTTAAATGGTTTTATTATGTTTAAAAGTTATGGTGTGAGTATGAAATGATTGTGTCGGGAAAGAGATTTTAAAGTTTGATCGTATCAATATGAATGATGTGAAAGAATAAGTGTGTCCGCAAGGGACAAAGTATGATTTTAATTTAGTTTGATACGATTTATGAATATGATTTGGATTCCTGACACGTTATTGATAAAAAGTTTGACAAAGAGTATATAATGAAAGAAATAAAAGTCTACTCAATGATCCTATAAATTGATAAAAGTTCTCTATGTTATGGATTTATGCTCGAATAGAAGTAGTCATCGAAATATAACCTTAGGATATTGACTTTATGATCTAAATATCTTGATTGAGTTATAGGATAATGCCCCCGTGACGCACTACAGAAGACGAGCAGCAAGCCCCACATGCAAATAATAATGGGGTTGACATTGCACAATTTCTACTTGCTCTCCAAGGTTTTATGCAACAACAACAACAGAATGGAGGCATGAATGCTACACAACCCTGATTAAGGAATTTTGAGATTATTGAACAATTTTGAAAGTTGGGGCCACCAAGGCTTAAAGGAACCGAAGGGCCTGAAGATACAGAAGAGTGGATTCGTGAGCTCGAACGAATATTTGAGCTTATGAGCTGTAGTGAAGAGAAAAAAGTCTCGTGTGCGATTTATCAATTAGCCGAAGAAGCAAGCCACTGGTGGGAATCTCATGCTCAAACAATGACCCCTGAACAACGCCAAGCTTTAGTTTGGAAGGACTTCAAGGAGCTGATCATGGATCGCTATTTTCCTCAGTCCTACATAACACAGAAAGAGACCAAGTTTCTCAATCTCAAGAAAGGAAACATGACGTTGGTCAATTATGAGAGAAAATTCACTATATTCTCTATGCTATTAACTGTGCCTAGTATTGCAGTAACAATCTTAACTTTATATGCATAAAGTATCGGTTTAGAATCCAAAATAACCTAAATCATCACCGTAACCATTTTCACTTCTTAAACAAAATCGACAATGCTGGATATCTTAAGATCAACTTAAAAAACCATTCATGTAATAATCAAAATTATAATTCTTATTGATTTAAGGCCGCCACCGGAGCATAGCGTTTATTATTTGTGCAATGCCTATTTCTTGATGAAATTGTCAATAATTTCAGGAATTCATGGTACTTTGTTTCTTTATTTTCTCTCTTCTGTCTCTTTCTCACCTCTAGCAATCAAACTCCCAAAATCAACCAAACAAACTTCACTCTTCCAAAGCCTCGAAATTTAAGAAATATGTTAACTTCATGTATCTGAAAAAAAAACATCATCCAAAAAGAATAATATTTTATTATAACCGACGAAGTAAAAGCTCGACTCCCGCGACGACTTCAATGGAGAGAGGACAAAAAAATGTCCTAATTTTAATTACTCATGGAGGTAGTGCTTGAATCATCGATATTGATGTGTAAGATATTTTGTCTCATGTGACAATAAATAATTGGGCTAACTGGTTAATTAGGCTTATTGGAGCAATTAAATAAATAATTGTTCTTTGATGGACACAACAAATTTAAAGGGGTTAAGCTCACTAAAGCTTATGCATATAAATAGGTTCTCTCCGTAGACAGGTAGATGTATCTCAGAAAATCACCATCACTTATGCAGAGAATGGAAAAGAATGTCCTAGGGAGAGAAACTCGAACTCTGTCCTAAAATCTCATCGTTATTTCCATGGAGAAAGGTATGTATTTTGAAGTATATATGAGAGTCATTGATTCCAAGGTCCTTCTAATTTTCATATTAGTTTTATAAAAAAAACTTAACATTGTGCTTGCATTGCATGTGGTATCAGAGCATTGAGTTCTGAAAGTTCTATAATTCTCGATGAATAAGGTTTTCTAAATTTTGTAATCCCTAAGTGTAAAATCGGGATTAATTTTGTTTTCCCCTGCCCGTGGTTGTTGACTTATGAATTGGTGTCATAATGGTTTGAATCTATATTTTATCTCTATTTAGCAATTCAATATTCTTTTGGAAAAGTTTTCGTATGGTGCTAATTAATTGAATTTTATATTTAATTCCCTTTAGAAATTAAGAATTTGTTATGTATTACACTGCTGATTGAGATGAGTATTTATATGGAATGTTATCGTAATGATTTACTTGAAGGAATTGGTGAATTGCATGTATAGAACTTTATGCATATGCAAGTTACTCTGTTGTAGTATATAATCGATTATTTGCTTGCATTATTACTTTATGTTCTACTGTGCATTATATATTCAAATATGATTTTGGAATTAGATATTATGAAAGCTTGCTAACCACCAAAGTGGTCAAAGTTATATGTTTATTTAATTTCAGAATCAGTGATGATTTATTCAATTTCCCATAGTTATATGCTGATATTATACTCTCTCCGTCCCGATATTAATGGCTCATTTTCTTTCGGTACGAAGACTAAGGAGAAGGAAATTAAGGATAAAAAGGTAGTGTCCACATGTTTAGTGTAATTTTATAAAATATTTCATTATTGTTAATAAAGTTATTTATATGTCAATATAAAGTGCTTTATAGGTCCATAAAGTTCTTTATACGTCCATAAAGTGATTTTAGGTAAGGAAGTAGGAAGAGATAGAGTGAACAATCTAGGTTTTAGGTAAGGATGTTGGATAATTAAAAAATTTAATTAAGTTCTAATTCAGTCCAAAAAAGGAAACTAACTATCAATAGCGGGACACCAAAAAATGAAAAACAAGCCATCAATATTGGGACAGAGGGAGTAGTTATCAGTTTATGGGTGTATAAATTAATAATTTTGAGACAATTGAATCACCTAAAGGTTGATTATTTGTCCTTGTCTTTAATGAATATGAGAGTTGATAATGAACTTGTGCAATTTATTTATTTATATACCCAAAGGTAGTAAATAAAGCTAATTGGTGCATGTTTCGTTGTCACATAATGTTAGAGTGATAACATTACTATATCAGTTAGTTTGTTGATGTTTTCGCCAAAGGTGAACATTATATACATTAATTATTGCTTGGATGATATGTACGTATATAAAGTGTTTTATGTTTTTATGGTACTTATATGATCTTCTACGATGTAGTAATTGTTCCCATCTCAATGAATTGTCATGTGTCGTTTGTGCCGGTTCTTAATGGGCTTAAGTTTACTGACTGGAACGAGCAAGTTCAGTTCCATCTTTGTGTTTTAGATCTTGATCTTGCTACCAGGGAAGAAAAACCTGCTGCTATTACTGATTCTAGCAGCGATGAAGAAATAGTCCATTATAACAATTGGGAAAGATCAAACAGACTTAGTCTAATGTTCATGAGAATGATTGTTGCTCAAAGTATCAAGATTGCTCTTCCCAAACAGCTGATAAGTCTCTTGTTGGGACATTAATGAGTACTCTGACAACCATGAAATTTGATGGTTTACGTACTATGCTTGAGCATGTCATTGAAATGACAAATATTGCAGCAAGACTTGTCTTTGAGCATGGTTGTTAATTAGAACTTCCTTGTATAGTTTGTTCTTAACTCATTACCGACTTAGTATGGCCCGTTCCAAATGAGCTACAATACTATGAAAGAGAAATGGAATATGCATGAATTGCACAACATGTTGGTTTAGGAGGAAACAAGGCTTAAGAATCAGGGAAGTCGCTCAATTCACTATGTGAGCCACTAAGGAAATCAAGGAGCTTAAGAAGCTGGAAACAAGTTTGTGAAGAAACATGGAAAAGGAAAAGGGCCATTGAAGATAAATGACGCATCTTTGCAGATCCAGAAGAAGGGGCCAAATTAACATAAATGTCATTTTTGTGAGAAATCTGGATATTTCCGTAAGGATTGTCCTAAACGTTAGACTTGGTTTAAAAAAAGGGTAAGTCTAATGCTTATGTATGTTTCAAATCAAATGTAACTGAAGTTTCCCATGATACATGGTGGATTGATTCTGGATGTACAACTCATGTTTCTAATACGATGCAGGGATTTCATTCAACCCGAACCACAAGCCAAAATAAGAAGTTTGTCTTCATGGGGAACATAATGAAAGTTCTAGTAGATGCAGTGGGGACTTAGTGCTTAATCCTCGACACTGAGCATCATTTAGACTTAATGGAAACTCCTTTTGTGCCTAGTTTATCTAGAAACTTTGTTTCACTATCTAAACTTGATTTAAGTGGATATGCTTTTCATTTTGATAATGGTGGTTTCAGTTTATGTAAGCATAATCATCTCGTTGGTAGGGGTGTCTTTGTGATGGTTTATATAAGCTTAATCTATTGGTTTGCGTTCTGAAAAATGTTTTAAATTTGCATTATAGTTCTGGTACTAAACATGGTTTAATGAATAATGTTCAGCTTTCTTGTGGCATAAACGTTTAGGTCACATTTCTAGGGAAAAAATGGAAAGACTTGTAAAGTATGAAGTCCTTCCAAATCTAGATTTCATAGATCTAAATATTTGTGTGGATTGTATAAAAGGAAAACAAACAAAACACACAAAGAAAAGAGATACAAAAAGCACACAACTTCTTGAAATTGTGCATACTGATATATGTTGACCTTTTGATGTTAATTCCTTCAGAAAAGAAAAATTTTTCATTACCTTTATTGATGACTTTTCACATTACAGTTTATGTCTATCTATTGCATCAGAAGTCTCAAGCAATAGATGCCTTTGAAATATACTTCAATGGAGTAAAAGGTATTTGGATAGAAAAGTGAAAGTTGTCAGATCTGATAGAGATGGTGAATATTATGGAAGATATGATGAATTTGGACAACAACCAGGGTCATTTGCTAGACTCCTCAAGAAACGTGGTATTTGTGCGCAATACACAATGTTAGGTACATCACACCAGAATGGTGTATAGAGAGACGTAATTGAATATTAATAGATATGGTCACGAGTATGTTAAGTATTTGTTCCTTACCCATTTATTTGTGGATGTATGCCTTGAAAGTTGCCATGTATTTATTAAATAGGGTTTTAAGCAAGGTTCCTAAGACATCTTTTAAACTATGGACAAGTAGGAAACCTAATTTAAGGCACCTACATGTTTGAGGTTGCCCAACAGAAATAAGGATTTACAATCCACAAGAAAAGAAACTGGATGCAAGTACCATAATTGGTTATTTCATATGATATCCAGAAAAATCAAAGGGATATTAGATTTTACTGTCCTAATCATAAAATAAGAATTGTTGAGAGTGGAAATGCGATGTTCATTGAAAATGGTGAAGCCAGTGGGAGCACAGAGCACAGTTCCACGTAACGTGGAAATTAATGAAGTTGGGATGCAAGTACCTTTAACTTGTGTATCTAACAGTAAAGTAAGTGTTTCTTCAATTGTTGTGCCAAACAATAATAGTGGAGAACATAATAATGAACCCACAATTCAAAATAAACCCATTGTAGAAGAACCATGAGAAATAACACTCATAAGCTCTCAAAGAAAAAAAAAGACCAACTATTTCAGATGATTATGTGGTATATCTACATGAAGCAGAAACGGACCTGAGCATTAATAAAAATGATCCGGTCTCATTTTCACAGGCCATAAGTTGTGATAAATGTGAGAAATGGTATGATGCTATGAAAGAAGAGTTAAGATCCATGGAGAAGAATTGTGTTAAAGATCTTGTAGTGTTACCACAAGGATGCACGTGTGTCGATTGTAAATGGGTCTTCAAGACTAAACATAACGATCTTGAAAACATTGAATGCTACAAGGTTAGGCTTGTTGCCAAAGGCTTTACTCAACAGAGTCGCATCGTCTATAAAGAGACCTTTAATTCAGTCTCACGAAAGAATTCATTCAAAATTATCATGGCATTGGTAGCTCATTATGACTTTGAACTAAATCAAATAGATATGAAAACCGCATTTCTAAACGAAGATTTAGAAGAGGATGTTTATATGGAACAATCAGTAGGAATTTGTGGTTGAAAGAAAGGACCACATCGTAAGGAAATTGAAGAAATCAATATATGGTCTTACACAATAGTCCCGACAATTGTACGTGAAATTTAATGATACCATTATATCTTTTGGATTTAAAGAGAACATCGTTGATCGGTGTGTGTGTGTATATATATATATATATATATATATATTAAGGTCAGTGGGAGTAAGATCGTATTTTTGACTTTGTATGTTGATGACATCTTGCTTGCAACTAATGATCTTGGTCAGTAAACCAAAGAATTTCTCTCAAATAAGTTTGAAATGAAAGACATGGGTGAGGAAAACTATATGATAGGAAATAGAAATATTTTGAAATAGATCACAAGGAATGTTAGACTTGTCTCTGAAAATAAATATTATTAAAGTACTTGAGAGATTCAAAATGGAAAAAGTTCAGCATCACCCGTTCCAATTCATAAGGAGACAAATTTAACCTTGATCAATGTCCTAAAAATTATTTGGAACAGACACATATGGCAACAATTCTGTATGCATCTGTTGTTCGGAATATTATGTATGCTGAGACATGTACTCGACCAAATATAAGTTTTGCAGTTGGAATGTTGAGAAGATAACAAAGTAATCCAGGAATAGAGCATTAGAAAGTTGCAAGGAAAGTTCTGAGGTATTTGCAGGGAACAAAAGATCACATGCTTACATATAAAAAAGTTAAATCATCTTGACGTAATTGGATATTCATATTCAAATTATGGTGGATGTGTGGATACGAGAACAAGTACTTTTGGCTACATATTTCTTTTAGCCGGATGAGAGATATCATGGAAAAGTGCAAAACAATCAGTTGTTGCTACATCTACTATGAAAGCTGAAAATTTGTAGCATGTTTTGAGGCTACAGTTCAGGCTAATTGCCTGCAAAACTTTATCTCAGGGCTTAGAATTGTCAACTGTATTGCTAAGACGATGAAATTGTACTGTGATAACTCCGCCACAATATTTTTCTCTAAAAACCACAAGTACTCAAAGGCCGCAAAACATATGAAATTAAAGTACTTTACCGTGAAAGATGAAGTTCAGAAACAAAAATGTCAATAGAGCATATCAACACAAAGCTCATAATAGTTGATCCCTTAACCTAGGGATGTCTAAATAGGTAGCGGGTAATCGAGTAGTGTTATACCGGCCCGAAATCCGACGGGTATTGAGCACCCGCTACCCGCATGTTCGGGTAAATGGGTCGGAATATGGGATGAGAATTTTAAAAATTTCGGGTATCGGGTATACCCGATACCCAAATAAACCCGAATTTTTAATTTTTATATATTATATTACTTTGAATTATTATAAACCTCTTATATCTATACGACTATACCCTAATATTTCTTATATACATACCCAAGTTTCTCTAAACTCTCTGTTGACCAAACACGAAGTACGACAACTACACATTAGAGAAATTTTATTGTGAAGCCCGATGCTGTCGCCAGTGCCATTTGTTTTACAGGTGAAATTTCCGGCTGATTTAGGATACAAAGACGATCACTATTCTTATTAAAAATAAATAAATAAAGACATATCATATAATATGATATATATATATATATATGTGTGTGTGCGCGCCCGCTTGCGCGCACCATGCATAGGTTCTTGAGACATATTTATTCTATTCATCTATAATATGATATATGTTGAAGGTTGAACGAATGATTTGCTAAATATATGTACATGCACGGCGGTGAGTAGGTTAGTAGCAATACTTAAGCAAAAGCATAATAGTGTAATAATTTAGATTTGAACCAATGCTTTGGTAATTAGGGTACCCTAATACCCGATCGGGATTACCCACTCAGATATTTGGATACCCGATTTTTAATATAGGGTCAGGATAAAGTATAGAAATTTAGAAAAAATCGGGGTTGGGTATCCGATATTTTCGGGTAGGGTACCCTACCCATACCGTTTAGACACCCCTACCTTAACCGAAGAAATGCTGCCCAAAATATTTATGGAACATATCAAAAGTATGTGCATTACTGTTAATCATGTTTGTTAAAACTAATGTTTAATTTGGTATTAATAAGAATTGTAATGGTGTGTTTCTGATTACCTATACCCATTTTGCATATATTTCTTTTGGAAGTAATGATAACAGGTACTTGTTTTAAAGAGAAACACAGTATATGCTCCTTATCTAATGATCACATTAAGGAGATGATTGATCTGTAGTACATGGAAGGGACTATATTAATTATGTGATGTACAACCGTCATGACTCGAATTAGTTTGTATCCTTAATCGTGAATGGACCCACTGAATGTATAATTTGATTTGTGATTAGCCATTTGAATGCGCACTGTAAAGATGACAATTATATATATATATATATATATATATATATATTCTAATGTAAGTATTGTCACATGATCCAAGTGGGAGAATGTAAGACATTTTATGTCTCATGTGACAATAAATAATTGGGCTATAACTAGTTGATTGAGTTTATTGGAGCAATTAAATAAGTAATTGTTATTTGACGGACGTAACAAATTTAAATGGGTTAAGCCCACTGTAGCTTATGCATATAAATAGATTCTCTCCCTAGACAGGTAAGTGTATTTTAGAAAATCACCATCATTTAGGCAGAGAACAGAAAAGAATGTCATGAGGAGAGAAACTCGAACCCTGTCCTAAAATCTCATCATCATTTTTATGAAGAAAGGTATGTATTTTGACGTATACGTGAGTCATTAATTTCAAGGACAATCTAATTATCACATTAGTTCCGTAGAAAAACTTAAAATTGCACTTGCATGATGTACATCAATTTGGGGTTGTAGTATAAATTAATATTATAGACTTCATTTTGTGGTTATCAAATAGTATAATATTTTGGACTATATGGGTAAAATAGTACTATCAATATAATTTTAATCATTATTCTAATTAATAAGCTATAGAGTAAAATAAGGGCTACATTATATTTAGAATTACCCTAAATAAAAAGGAAGTTCTAAATATAGCTCATTTTTTCTCTTCACAACCACTTCTTAAATAAATTATAAACGTATGTACTATTATACCCTATAATTCTATAAAAAATAATAAACTATAGCGTTGTCTCATTTCAAGCTCGTCTAAATTGGAGGTTATAGGGTACAATAGTACATTTATAATTATTATAATTATTTTTTTAAAAAGGGGGCGATATAGTGAAGGAATTAGACTGTCTTTACTATTATCCTAAATAAATTTATTAGAGATCACACCATATTTATATACTTCATGTAATTCTTTCGAAACAAATTATTATATAATGGGCCTAATGACTGGCCTATCCAATATTATTTTGGGCTTCAAAATAACAAATAAAACTGATAATTTTTTTCACACAATCGATAATTTTATACTTTTTCCTATATATTATTATAATTTTTTGTATATTTAAGATTATAACTCTATTGAATATTAAGGAACAATAACTTATACTCCTTCTGTCCCATTCAAAGTGACATGTTTTGGTTCGGTACAAGTATTTAGAAGAAAATACTCCCTCCGTCCACGAAATGGTTGCCACATTCTAGATGATACGGGTTTTAAGAAAATGGTAGGTAATAGTGAATTATAATGAGTGGAATAAGGGTCCCACAATAAATGTGAGTGAAATATCAAAAGTGACAATTATTTCGTGGACAAACTTAAATGGTAAAAATGACAACCATTTCGTGGATAAAAGGAGTATAAAATGGTTAAAAGTATTTTAGAAAAAAGTGGTAGATCTTCACACATTTTAAAGAGTTAACTTTTGCCATTTTTGGACTGAGCTGTTTAACTTGACACTTGGAATTAGACGGAAGGGGTATATAACTTCATATCTTTCAAACTATTTAATCAAATTAAGAGACTTAAAACGATTGTGTCGAAACGCGTGTTATGGCACCAGTTGAAAATTTTTCAAATTAAGTTTAGTGAGATCACGGTTAATAGTTGAATAACTAATACGGTGCGGAAACTGGTGGTTTCCACCTTGTGTACAGTTGCACTTGTACACTTGCAACATGTGAATGTAATAGCGAACACAAATATATCACGATCTGTTTTATGGTGCTTGAATCTATTTCTCAAATCCCATATATCTAGCGTGCCATGTACATAAAATGGCTTCCATTCTAGATTGTTAAACTTTAATGTGTGGTCCAGGCCGTTAGAAAAATAAGAAATCCGAAATAAAATTTAATAATAATATGCTTGCTTTATATCGATTCAGTCCCATTTTATGTTTGTGCGGCTTCAACGTCAGCCCCCCATTTTATGTTTCAGGATCAAAAAGAAAAGAGAGAAAGAAAAGGAGGTATTATAGCTAATAACATGTATGGCAATAGCATGAAAATATATAGAGAAAAAGGTAGTGTAGGGGTGGGAGAGCCCCCACAAACAGCATCAACAAAGTCAGTCACCCTTGATTGCAAGTTGGAACAAATAACAAATACAAATATACACCACCAATAAACTACCATGCATATTATATAGACGACGAGGACAACAACAACAGTAGTAGTTATTTTTTCTCATTCAAAATTAATGTTTGTCATCTCCGTACGCACGCAAACAGAGTCGTCGCAGTCGCATACCCATATATATAGCCAGCATTGAGCTAGCATGACGTACGTAAGTAGCTCGTAGCAATAATTAATCTATTTGCATCCAATATATAGTACAATAATGTATGTGTGTCCTTGTGGATCGATCGATCGTCAATTCGATGATCATATATCAATTAATATACTACTAGATAGCAATTACAAATAACCTATCTTTTGTTATTATTTGTTCAAGAGTTCATCAACTATCCATCACAATTAATTCACAAGTAGGAGAGAGAGAGAGAGAGAGGGAGAGAGAGAGAGAGAGAGAGAGAGAGAGAGAGAGAGAGAGTGATTTAAAAATGATGAAGATGATGCTGCTTCCGCTCGCCTGTGCTTTGCTTGTCTCATTTTCAAGCTCTACTTTTTCTTCTTCTTCTTCTTCTTCTTCTTCTTCTTCTTCTTCTTCTTCTTCTTCTTCTTCTTCTTCTTCGCTGGAGACGTTCATATATGTGGGGTGCAGCCAGCTGAGATACAATCCGGGCAGCCCCTACGAGTCGAACCTGAACTCAGTGCTGGCCTCGCTGGTCAACTCAGCCAGCATGTCCAACTTCAACAACTTCAAGAGCGAGGTGGTGTACGGGCTGTTCCAGTGCCGGGGCGACCTCAGCAACTCCGACTGCCACAGCTGCGTGGCCAATGCAGTGTCCCGGATAGGAACTTACTGCGTCGGCACCTCCGGCGGCGCCTTGCAGTTGGATGGATGTTTCATCAAGTACGACAACACATCGTTCGTCGGAGTCCAAGACAAAACCGTGGTGTCGAGCAAGTGCGGGCCGGCGGATGGGACGATGACGGGCCCAAGAGATGCGGTGTTGGCGTATCTGAGCGGCGGAGGGCAGTATTTTCGGGTGGGTGGGTCCGGGAAGGTGCAGGGCATGGCTCAGTGCGTGCAGGATTTGAGTATGGCGCAGTGCGGGGATTGCTTGTCGGAGGCAATCCAACGCCTCAGAACCGACTGTGCCACGTCACCCTGGGGTGACATCTTCTTAGGCAAATGCTACGCTCGCTACTCATCCCACGCAACTCCCGGCGCCCCTTCCAAAAGCGGTAAGCTCCGCTACTGCCGCCCTGCCCGCTGCTTCCTCGCCCTCGCCTCTCTCTTAATATTTTCTTATCAACTCCCTACTTAATTCATTTCCTGCTTACTAATTTCTGCCTAACTTCTTATTTAATTGCATGCATTTCTTCAATGTATCACCTGCATGTATTAATTGGATGATGAGGCTTCAATTAATTCATTAATTAGCCTTTATTACTTGTTTCTTTATTTAAGGGTTGCCCTAGCTAGCTACCTCCTTAATCTAATTAATCTGTTACGTGTACAAGTCATGCTCCTCTCTCTCTCTATCCTGCACTTATCTTTATATATATCATGTTTTTTTTTTCTTTCTTTCTTTAATTGACTAGATATTTATGCTGCCTTTATAATTCTTGCTATACCCTTGCGTTACCTAATTTCTGAATCAAAAGGAAAAGGAAAAAGTGCACCAACAATAAATATACTAGAACCTTTTTGCTTTTGTTGACTTGATTTATTTTGAATTTCAAGTCCAGTAACTTCTTTCAATGTCTCATGTCTGTTTCAAAAAAAAAAAAAAAAATTCTTTCAGTCTCCAGATCCTCACGATCAACATAATAATTATGTAAAGGGCCGACCTTGAGAGAAAACGAAGTAACGCATTATTTTTAATTTTAAAAGTAAATGCGAGCTGAGGGAGTGGGGACAAAAGAAACATAATTGGGAGATTATATTTAGCTAGATGATGAATCAAAGAGATTTAATTTATATAGGGCATGGTCTGGTCCGCTTGGTATATGGAAGTATATAGTATAAGTAATAATAACTACTAATAACAATATCTTACCAACTAACTGAATTGTGCTTCCTTGTTTATAACCATTATATATAGATTAAGTGGCCATGGGTCGGAAATCCCAATGTATTAATCAGTCCCTTATTAATTCTTGTAACGGATGCCATATTGATTTTGTTGAAGAAAATGAGTCCTGCAACTATAACCAACTGGTGTCATTACGTAGCTCCTACCGGAAGTGCAAGAATGAGAACTAAAATTAAATTGCTTGTTGGACCTCAATGACGGCCACTTTATTATTCATCAGTATTAATTTATTTGATTTCGATTCACACAAGGTTTCTGCATGTAATATTGGATTTTATATTTCAAGTACACATTATATACTTTAACTAAGACAAAACTTGATTGATTATAAATTCATTATTACCGATCACTTAATCCAGTTTTATAGAATGAACACATGTAACAGAACAAAAGCGTGGAGTTGCTCTATACATAGATGTTGCTGACAAATGGTTTTTCTTTCCTTAATTTTTGGTATTAATAGTATTTTATATATACAGAAAGCGATAACAATGATGAGTCGGAGAAAACACTTGCTCTCATTATCGGACTTATAGCTGGTGTAACCTTGCTCATTGTTTTCCTCTCGTTCTTGAGTAAAAGTTTTGACAGCAAAGGTAACTAACTCCCTCTCTCTCTCTCTCTCTCTCTCTCTCTCTCTCTCTCTATATATATATATATATATATATATATATATGTATATTGTGACTGGAAATGTTTGACTAGTATAAAATTTAACGCGTGCATGCAGATGGTAAATAAAGACGACTTACAAAGTGTTGTTATATACTCTGGTAATCAAGTTGCTTTGCCTTGATTTGAATTTTGGTGGCTGATTTTCATTCTTTTTAGTATTTTTTCTTTTTTCCTTTGCTTTAACTTTGGACCTTGGTGCAGTAGTCTCCTTGGGACCCCCAAAGAAAAGCAGCTTATGGAAGTTGATGTACATTCATTACCAATTAGTGCAATAAAACAAAAGTAAAGATGCAAAGATTCCCACGCTCCATACCACTTTTCTCTGTTATTATAAATTTGCGTTTTTGTGTTTAAATTTTGTTAAACCGCTGTTTCATATGTATACCATACAAGTGCAACGTTTAGTCTTCCAACTTGGTCTGTCTATAAAAATAGAGATGGTAATGAAATTCACAATGATTCTTGATTTTGATCAGTTGATCTATGATTTTATACTGAAAGAGTTCTAGAATATGGCTCTTATAAGTTTGATGTTGCTTCATGTAAATTACGTGTATTCTTTGGAGCACTATATTCTATTTAAGTGGATTAATTACTAGTTTATGTTATACAACTTATACTCTCTCCATCTCCCTTATAATGTTTCTCTTTTCTTTTCCATCCATCTCATTTATATGTCTCATTTCCATAAATAGCAATATTTAATCCATCAAAAATGACAACCCTACCATTTTCTATCATTTTACCATTGTCCAAAAAGTAGAGGACATTATCAATGGGACGGAGAGAGTAATATTATACTCCCTTCGTCCCGCCACACTTTTCCTAGTTTTTTTTGGCACGAGAATTAAGGAAAAAACAATTAGGAAGACAATTTACCCGCAGCTACCCAACTCTAATAGGTACAGGTTTGAAGGGTTTGGTATCAACAATTAGCTTCGTGGTTAAAATTCACTAGTTACTATCTACTCACGAAACACGTTTACCCGCGAAATACCTGACTACACGTGAGCAAATTCAAAACCCTACCTATCCGCCGTTGCACCTCCCCCATCTCATATTCTCATCACATGCTCTCTCTCAAAAATAAAAACTCAAAACAATAGTGAAATTTTTATTTGTATTAAATTTGTCATTAATTTAGATTTAAATACTGATTCGAGGGTAGCGGGTTGGTGGATACCCAACGAGTGACAGGTACGGCCTTGGCTCACAAGTACAGACATGAATAGTCACTATCCATACCCACCGTACCCGATTGACCTCCATATTTATGCATAGTCCATTTTAAAAAATAACTCACTTATTGCTCTTATAACTTCCATCTATTTACATACTACCACAATGGCACACCACTTTTTATCCTCAATTCTACTTTTTCTTCACTCACATTTTACTTTTCTGAATTTTTTTAAAACCCGCATTATCCCAAAGTATGCATAATTTTGGAGGTTGGAGGGAGTACAACTTACTACATATGCAGTGTTATGCAAGTGGATATATAACTTACCATTTTGGTTCGATATTGACACAATTTTTGTCAACACTTCAATTGACACTGGGCGACCAGTCAACATATATTAGAGGAAAGAAAATCACTTTAAATTGCCTCGATTAGGGTAATTTATTTACAAGAAATGTAAAGCGAGAAATGGTATAGTTCCTCTCCTCTCTTACAGCTAAAATTTAAAATCATATTTTGACTAATGGCATACTCATTATCAAACTAAGGCAAGGAATGCCAATTTTGTACAAGAACTAGACAAAATTTCATGGCAGATATTAGACTAAGGCAAGGAACAATTAGACACATACTTGGATGAGAAGATCAGAACTTCAGACTAGAGAGGATAGCCTTCAGCTGGCACCACCGTTAATTGTGAACTCATCGAAGCATCGTGCCCAATATAAAATTTTACTTACTTGCGAGTTGCCATACTAGCTACAACCTGGGTAGAACCGAGTCAATTGGTGTTCTGAACAAACTTTGGATGTGTAGCTGCATATATTGAACAGTTGACATCAGCTTTTAAATGAGTTAGAAGATGCTGTATATCTGGACGGAAACTTTCAGCTGCTCTTCCAATGAGAGCCAGGACTTCGGCTCTCGGCTTGCTGCTTGCTTGCACTGCTCCTACTTGCCCTTCATAATGAACTATATGATGCCTGCCTCATTAATAAAATACATATTAGCTCATTCATTATGGATAAGTATAAAATATTGTTTAACACTCGCTTACAGAAAGTCTATCATATCAGCTATCTCTGATGCTTCCACAGGCGCTGATGCCTGTGAAGTCCTTCCAAAGACATCACCCATTACACCTAAGAGTACTGATAGCGTCTGCCATATAATGTTGATATGTAAGTAATGGCCATTTCAAGAACCAAGACTAGACTAATATAAAACAATATAACACAAACTATTAGCATTTCAAAGCACGGATACTACCATATATGAAACAGATAATGGTCATACAAAATCCATATAATGTACTTTCTCCGTTCCATTCAATTTGTCTACTTATTGTGCAGCACGGAGGTTAAAAATAAGGGCAAAAAGATAAAAAAAATGGGTACATCCCACCACTTTTGAAAGCTTTTGGAGGGTTCATTATTTCTTTATTTGAAAGTAGACATATTGAGTCGAACATATATTTAAGGAAATGTAGACGAACTGAGTGGAACGGAGGGAGTAGTAGTTTATAATAATGTGAGATAATGATTCTACTGAAATCTTTTTCTATGAAGTACAAACAACTTTTGCCTCTTCGGGCTAAATGCCAAATTGAAGGCATAACCTGTATCACAAGAGTTTTTCCCTTCCAAGTTTGGCAACAAGAGTAAAAAAAGTTATGAACGACTATACATACTCCGATACCTTACTGAAGAGGGTGTGAGCATTGGCCAACCGGGGGAGCAAAGGGCCCATAATACGAAAAGCTATTCTTAATCCCGCTATCGATGTCACAGGTCTTAGATGCTTAATAATGAGATGTGTCCCCTCTAGCCACTCTAGAGGAAGGTTACTGAAGAAAGCATGTAGCAGTGCCACCACATTACCTGTATATGCCAATACGAACAAGGATCTGAGCTCTAGTCATGCACCGTGTAAATAAAGTACTTAATGTACTTCACTACATAATAACTACACTAAACTGTAACAGCTTCTAAAGCAAAAAAATAACTTTAGACTTGATCATACGAACTGACTGCCAGATGAAAATGTCTATCTTCCACCAGTTCAAGTCAGTTGGTTCTATCATACAAGTGAGGCTAAGTTAGTAACCTCATGATGTATGTAGAGCATTGTAAAATAGATATTTCCTTCACTTAATCAGGACAAAAACCAATAAAGGACTGAACAACAGGTATAACTAGTAGGAGAAACTAAAATAATTACTATTTGCCTCAAAACTCGGAATGGCCAGCAGCAGATCTTGCTATAACTTTAAGAGCTTGAGAAGTACACATACCAATGGCTGTAGAGGTGTTGTCCTGGGCAGCCCATGTTGGATCTAATAAAGCATAGCAAACAGCCGATTCTAATTCAGTGACTGATCTTTTCCCATCAGAAAGCCACCAACTCTCCTTTATTACCCGTGCCGCCTCTATATAAAGTTGAATATGAAACTCAGGAGGAAGCTGAGCTAAAAGAAGACCACAAGCTTGGATCAACAAGCAAGACAACTGTTGACATGTATAACCACTTCGCCAAACAAAGTTAGAGGTACTTAATCCTGCAGTTGAAGGAGTCCTAGCCGCACCCAAGGAATCAGTGCTTCCCCCTGATGGAGAAGTAGGCAACACAGAACTTTGTCCAACGCTAGTGGGGTGTAACCCGTTGCTGGATTGAACCAGAGTTGGTTGTATGTGAACAACAATCTGAACAAGTGATGATACAATCTGGGATGCAGTTATAGGAAGAGAGAGGATCTCTATGACAGCTGTTTCAAGAATGAGCTGTGTATATGTGCCAGGATCCTGGAGCTGATAGAATGGTTTCTGGCCTTCAGGAGCAACTGATGGACCACCCTGTGATGTTACTTGAGCCTTGTTATGTGGCGCTCGCACAGAAAAGTTTGAGAAGTCTCCAACTTGTCCGTTTTTAGAGAAGTTATTCAAGGGAGGAATTACATGATTCACCAGACCCAGTAGAAGGGTAGCAAAATAGTCTAATGGAGGAGCATTAGATGAGTTGATATGCTGAGGGAAGGATTCAGAAAATGGAATCTGAAAAAAGTAATATAGAATGTCGATAAGAATGATCCCTTAAAAAAATTGAAAGACTCAGGGATGAAGAGCCATCATCACCTTTTTCACGTCTAATACAGTTAATATCCGAATGATAAGTTTCCCTGGAAGATGGCCGTAGAAATAAGCTAGTATATCACGCACAAACGTGAAATTCAAAGGATAGTAATGCAGGAATGTCGAATAAATTTGCAGAACTCTGTCAGCAGCATCAATAGCATCATTCTCGATAAGCCTATAAATGATTAAGGGAATCACCGGGAGCAATCTTGCAGCAATATCATCAAAAAATGTTGGATACCTGGTAACAATAGATAATGTCAAGATATTGAATTCTATTAAAAAAAAAGGAGCTACCAGACTATGTGAGCACTGAGGTGACTGTATACCATATAAGGTGCATTAGGGCCTTAGTAATGTGATAAAAACATATGGCATATATCCTAAGGGAAAAGAGTTGCAGCCAACACAAAGCAGATGTATGAGCATTGCAGCCCCTAAGCCCTTTTTATTTTGGTGGGGGAGGGGGGAGGTTCTGAACAAGAAGAAAGATCAAGTACAAAGGAATGAGGAATACAAAGTCTTATACAGTTGAGCACAAGGAATGCTTTGAATTCTCTAGGTTTGGGACCAACTATGCCATCCCAGCTTTTAGACTTACCCATGCTACCCCACATGCCATACAGGACACAACATGAGCTCAGACTGTCCCATATTTGATCACTGATAACATCACAAAACTAAGCTACATTTGACATTTGAAAGTAGATAATAATATCAAATTTGACAGGAAACTGGAATTCTAAATACGGTCTGCAATCGACATTTCCTATTTCACAGAAAATAATATCATAACAACACAAACTACAAAGGACTACAAACACAACAAGTGCATACCTCATTCAGTGACCAAGTTTAGGTTTGCTACCCTATATAAACCCTTTTTATTTTGGTGGGGGAGGGGGGAGGTGCTGAACAAGAAGAAAGATCAAGTACAAAGGAATGAGGAATACAAAGTCTTATACAGTTAAGCACAAGGAATGCTTTGAATTCTCTAGGTTTGGGACCAACTATGCCATCCCAGCTTTTAGACTTACCCATGCTAACCCACATGCCCTACAGGACACAACATGAGCTCAGACTGTCCCATATTTGATCACTGATAACATCACAAAACTAAGCTACATTCGACATTTGAAAGTAGATAATAATATCAAATTTGGCAGGAAACTGGAATTCTAAATACGGTCTGCAATTGACATTTCCTATTTCACGGAAAATAATATCATAACAAGTAACAACACAAACTACCAAGGACTACAAACACAACAAGTGCATACCTCATTCAGTGACCAAGTTTAGGTTTGCTACCCTATAGGATCACATGAGGATTTAGAAATTCTTGATTTTAAGCTTCAATGGTTACTATGAATTGATTCTACAAGTGATGTTTACTACTTAAACTACGCAGAAGAGCAAGTCTAAGAGCTTAGCATGCAAAATTGTACAAGTAGCAACCATTCTCCTTAGCATATAGCTCTATATACAACCTGACCTTCTGTAACAGTCCAAATTTTAAGATTATTTATAGAATATAAATGAAAACTTGGACTATTGATCAAAGGCCAGTGCAGTGTTCCAATACTTTTAAGCTCTGATGGAGGACATCAGATTTTTTATTTTATAGGATGTAATTTTTTTATAGTTTAACTGTTTTCTGATAGTCAAAAGCGAAGTTCCTTTTAATTCCCCTATAACCCATAACCTAGGACAAAAATTATCACCAATTAGATTGCATGTGTTTAATAAATTAATGATAGGCCAAATTGCAAAATAATTCCCACTTTTTTTCAAATTCTGGTTTAAAACCAAACCTTTTAATTTTTGCAAAAAAAAATCTTCACTTTTTAATTTTTCTCAATGTTCTCTCGCGTTCAATTTTTTTTCCCAAACTGAAGCTGCATTGGACGCCAAAAATGCTTACATTGCAAATTAACACTTGTATGTACACAATTTAAGACACAAATTAATTCTAGACTATAATTTTCTCATCTTTTCCCATCTTTTTCTCCCTTATTTGAACGTTCGTAACTTGAAAAATTGGGGATATAATTTGAGAAAACACTCACAACGCCGCGCAAGCATTTTCGGTGTCCAATTCAGCTTCAATTTGGGGGAAAAATTGAATATGGGAGAACATTAAGAAAAATTAAAAGGTGGAGATTTTTTTTGCAAAAATTAAAAGGTTTGATTTTAAACCAGAATTTGAAGAAAGGCGGGGAATTATTTTGCAATTTGGCCTTAATGATATGGCGAATATCACCTTTCCTTCCATGATAGATGATTCCCAAGGGCCTTCTGCAATTCAGAACGCTTATAAATTCCAGAAAAGAGCCAATGCTCAGCTGGGCCACGATTCATAAGATACAGTTTCACCCTTTGTTGGAGCTCTTTGCTGTCAAGTATGCTTATCTAGTAAAGGGGAAAAAATATTATATATATGCCATCATTGCATCTCGTAACCTTTAAAATTCAGGGAAAAAAAAAATCCATATATAATCAATATAATAAAAAATGAATGAAACATAAAATCTCAGTCTCAATGTTTAGTATCACCCACTTATGAATTAACAGACTGAATGTATCCACTGGACACAAGAAAATAGGAAAAGGGTCAAATAAACCCTTAATGTTTACCGAAGAGTACAAATAAGCCCTTCATTTTTTTTTAGGTACAAACATATGCTTAATGTTATTTTTTTGGGTACAAACACACTCCTGATGTTAGCTAATATTGATATTCATGCCCCTCCTAACCATAATCAAGTTAAATCTTTAGATTTTTCATTAAATTGAATATTGTGAGACTAATATAATATTTCTTTACTGTTTACATTTATTATACCACTAATTTACCTATATAAAATTATAAATTAACAAAATAACAATAATTTCAATGTTAATGCATAAAATTATAACATATGATATGGCTTGCAATTGACTCTAGTTGTGAAAATACGATTTAAAAAGATAGTGAATATCAATATTAATTAAACTCTTAAACCAAATTGTTCACCTTTTTGTCAATATATTTTAATATCAATTTTTTTAACTCAAGAAATAGCATTACAATAAAGCAATGAACAATACCACAATATTAATTTATTATCATTGAACTGTTGTATTTATAAATGAATTACAAAATTAATTTTTTTATCTATACTAATATAAAAAGAGCATTGTATGTTTTGCCTATAATGTCCATATTATAATTATTTAATTTGAGAATAATAAAGTAATACAATATATAAGAATTATAATTATTTATTTGGATTTAAATTTTCCTTATAGTGATTTAAATTACCTAATTTAACATATTTTATTATATCGAATAACTTACCTAATTTAACATATTTTAAGTATAGTAAATATTTTTACATGCTTGTATATCTAATTAAAGTTAAAATATTGTTGAGAATGAAGAGAAGTTGAGAACGAGGGGTGTACTTGTCAAATTTAACTTTTATATTGTTGCTACATTTTAATTTGTTTTCAAGCATAAATACGAAGAAAAAAAAAATGAGAGATTTAGTGAGAGAGACTAATGCATTCTAATTATTATTATGATTAAATACCAAAACAATTATGATTAATTAGACTTTCGTATTTCATCATGCAGAGCTTCAGATATTTAGGGGTGATCGGTTAGATGGATTAGAACTTAGTCTTATGAATGTTGTTAGGTTGTGTAGATTCAAGCCACTACTCAGTCTCATGTCAGTGTCACGTAGGAATATTAGTCACATATTTAAATGTGTATATATATATATATATATATATATATATGTTAAGCGAAAATTTATAATGTAACTATGATTATTAATAAGTTTATTATTTTTTTTTTCCATTCCACTAGACATGAACATCGCGAACGGACTGTATGAATTTACATACATCATATTCATTTTATTCTCATCAAGTGAAGATTTTATATCTTTGGAAAAATATGAAATTCACCTATAAGAAAATCAACATTAAGGGTGTGTTTGTACCTAAAGAAACATGAAGGGCTTATCTCTACTTTAAAGTAACATCAAGGTTTTATTTGATCCTTTTCCCCAAGAAAATATAATGCAAGGTAGATTTATTGGCTTCAAAAGCTAGAAAAATCAACCATCAATGCCCTGTCCTAAGAGCACAGAGAGTGATCTAATTCACTAAATAGGAGTACCCTCCACCATAAGTTCTGACGCTATCCTCCACCCCAGTAAGAACAAAGCAGAAATTGAGAAACTAAATGACAGGGAAATTCAATCATGAAGTGATTCTGATACGAGAAAGCCAATATACAAGATTTCAAACCACTAGCAGCTTGGAGAATGAGCTTTCGTAAAATTCTTTCAAAAGAATCCTTTATATTAGGCTTAATAAAGGGGGGGTATTCTTTGACACTCTCTCATGGAAAGTGATGTTCAACAAAATTCAGGCACGACAAGTATGTCATAAACTCAACAAATTCTTAGGTAAGCCTCAGCAATATCCCAGAACTACCAGTAACCTATCCTGGAGACCAGCTACCTACACATGGAAGTATCAATGCTATAAAAGAGAAAGAAGGGCACATATATAACAAGAATCTCAAGAACTGGACAAACAAGACTCAGGATCTTTGCGCTAATTATGTAAGAATAAAAAATGAAAATAGTACCAAAGTACCTAGAGTCTAGATTTAATTGACTGCAACATTTTTTTGCTCTTCTTTAACTATAAGTTTTGCACAAGTAGCTTGTGTGAGCCTAACATGACTACGCCTACATCTCGCTCTCTGTTAGCAAAATCAGATGCTTTACAAAGAGACAAAAACCAACCCTTTAATAAGTTCAATTTCAAATAAAAGGATATAATGTTGCATAGCAAAAGATTAAAGGCTTTTCAGAACACTAACCGAGACATACATAGGCTTCCAGAAAAAATTTCTAGTAAAGTTATGGCTATGGTCGAAATCAAGATAAATTTATATATATGCACAAGCATAATTAATAGTAATTTTACAGTGGAGTAAAATTCAGAAACTATATGGCACAAGCCAGTGGTAAAGGAAGCATACCACAATTCGCAGAGCATGTGGATCGTCATCTCTATCGGTAAGTGCTAGGAGTAAAATGTCTAAAGGCAATAGCTCATGGGTCCAAATGAAGAATGCAAGGTTGGCGCAGGCTTTTAGCATAAGATCCTGACCAGAGAAAAAATTGGAAATCTTGAACGCATCTACTTTGCCTAATATCAATAACAACATAAAATAGAGCACTGGAGTTTGAAAATGAATTACGGGAAGGAGAGTACGCACCTGCAAAGACCGTCCACGCTGCAGCTCTAAGTTAAAGTGATGCAATAGGACATCAACCATTGTGTATATATTGGCAGTAACTTCTTCAGGGGAAAATTCTTTCAGGACACGGCCCTGTATACCATCACATTATATGTATACACATGCAAGATAGAAAACTTACAACGATAAATATATTTCTCATGATAATGCAATGAAAATTACATTTTTATAGCTAGAAAAAACTTACAAGATGTAAACTGTTGATGCTCTCTGGATGGCCATACATCAGTATCCATGCACCAGCACAAAGATATTGACGGTGTTGAGGAAAACTGTGATTAATGTAAGTCATTACATATGTTGGATCAGCTGATGTAGAAAGAAGCTGGGTGCATTGATTAATGACGGTTGTTTCTGCCTGCATATGGCCGTATATATTTTAGAGTTATATAATTGTGAAGCATATTAACACATACCCATCCCCCCTCCCCCCCTCCCCCCTCCCCCCTTCCCCACACCCTCAAGAAAAGATAAGTAACGAAGCGAACTAGGGATGAAAGAAAAAAGGTAAATAGAAGACAGTAAACCATTCAAATCGTTAAGGCACCTCCAAAATGGTCAAATGAGAACACATATAGGAAATAAATACTGATAATGTTCATTGTTAACTTGCTCCGTCCTATTTATAGTGAAGGCTGTCACCGAGGCTTCAGTCTTGAAGAAACTAAATTTGCTGGAAAGATTTGGAAATGATGTGCTGCCTGAAACTCAGCATTACTTTCTATAAAGCCACAACATTATAAATTTAAAATGATTTCGAGTGAAGTTCACAGCAGAATCAAATTTTCTTTGTGAGGAGGGATGGAAGGTGGGAAAACTTATATCAATATAATATTTCTGATTTCTTCAATTCAGGTCAAATGTTTTCACATTTCAGGATATGTCGATCTAGTATGTGAATATGGTCCTGAGATAAAAACACAAATCATGGATCCTGAAGTTCTACAACTACCCTTCCCACCACTAAAACGAAACAAAGGAAGAAGACAAGGAAAGCATTTCGCCAATTTTCACGAACTAGAGATCATGCAAATAATGTTGCAGTACATTAATCATTAGTGAGTAGAGAAGGTAAGATTTCCCATCCATCATTCAAAGAAAATGAAAAGTATTAATCTTTTAGCATAAGCTGACGAGCATCCCTGCAACGTGCAACCATTGGATACTTCCAGGCAAATGTTACCTCTATAGACTGCATGCAGGTGGGTTGGCATGTGCATGTGTGACCGAGAGAGAGAGAGACACTATATCAAGTACCTGCTGCCATAATTGGATGGCCAAGCCCCTATTATCTACCCGGCCAGCTAAGGCATCTCGTAAAATAGGAGGAAAATGGCGGAGGGTCTTCTCCGACCATGCATGCTGGCTGGTGGCAAGTATCTGTTCCAAAATTGTTTGAAGGTATAGCAGTTGTTCCACCTCTGCAATTCCATGAGTTTTAATAATAATGGCAAGAGTAGTTATTGTTATCCGATTTATTGTTTCCGTAAATTCGGTTGGGCCCTGAGAGAGAGCATTGACAAGACAAATGTAAGTGTGGGTTTGCCAAGGAAAAACATAAAAGCAAAATAAATTGAAACTGTCTTACACCTTGCCATCCCTCTTCACAGAGAAAAATTCCCTCATTGATAATATAAGATTCATGCATAAATTCTCAGCCAGCCTAAAAGCACGGTGGTCACCGCGTTTTCCCTTCAATGTAGCAATAATTTTTGTGACATCATGAATTAAGCCTTTGTTCTTCCCTTGGTACCTACAAGAATCAAGAAGAATCATTCACCATTTTCATGTACATGTCAATCAACTCTTGACTTCAGAAGAACATAAAATATTGAGCAAACATAAGAAACAGGGAGATGGAAATTTGTTACCTGTAGAGTGAAAGTAAACGATAGTTCAGAATTTCAAAGACCAAAATGGAAGCAGCAGGTTTGTTCAGTGGGCTTTGATTTCTCTGTGACAGCAGCTGCAATTGAGTTTGAAAACAAAGCTAGTAAGCACTTATAATATTAACACGACAAAATAAAAGAACAAAATTTAAAACTTTATTTTGTTGAATACGAAACAAAGTGATGCTGGTTGTTATCCCCCTGAGAAATCTCGCTACACTATAATCACCTCTAACACACCAATTCGACTTTCATAGCAATATGCCAGATGGAGAGCCACATACTAGTATAAATGATGCTAACGATATTATGAAACATAAATAATAAACTACCATTTACCATATGTACTGAAAAGCACCACTGTAAAACATGAATTGATACAAAGCACAAACACAGTTGAATGCAGGGAAAGATTACCATCATGAGTGAACGGAATAAAGCATGAGGTGCAATGAGCAATACTCGAACATATGTTTCGACCATCGCGATACTAGGTACAACCTGTTCCAATGTACTATATAGTCATTTCAGTACAGAAGTAGGAGGCATACAAGAACAGCACACTAGTAAAACGGCATAGAACCCACCAAAATGAACTCTTTTTCCAAGGATGTCCAAACCATCCAAAGGAAATTCATATTGATGTCCATCCACTTAAATATGCTTTCATGCAAGTAATGCTGACATCATTTTACCTGTCCAGAAAACATAGACTCTTCCATCTGAAATGCAAGTTTCAGACATAAATTAATCGAAAATCCAGATAACAGTGATATTGGCAATGGGCTAACTTCCTGCATCACCATCAACCTCTCATTTGACTGCAGATTCGTTCCTGGTATTTCTGTTACTCCAGCAGAGGTTAACCAGTTCATGACTGTTTCACAAGCAGGCTGTGCCATGGTGTATGAGACAACCCAAAACATCCCAATTGACCTTTCATCCATATTCATATAGTCCATGATGCGTTCACCTGAAAGCCAACACTTGTTTATTAAGGTAAAAATACAAAATAATACTCCCTCTGTCCCATTGAACTTGTCCCGCTACTGTTCGGAATGGTTATTAAGGAGAAGTGTAAAAAGATAGAAATTGAATACATCCCATCACTTTTGAAGAGTTAACTTGTTTCTTCTTTTTGGGATGAGACAAGATAAATGGGATAGCCCATAGAGGAAGGCGAGACAAGTACAATGAGACGAAGGGAGTAACTAGATTCTGGAAGCGATCACTAACTGAGGGATGTAAGATTTATAGGGTGTGTGTTTTAGAAGTAGATTGTGCTGATATAAAATTCAGAAAAATCTAGAAGCACATATTCTGCAGAATAAAACATCTCCAACAAACAAATGAGTAATAAGGAGGAAAGAAAAAAGAGACATTAGATTTAAGCCTATGAACGTTGAAATCATGGGGCTCCAAACTTGAAATGGTAGGAACCATTGTTTCCACTTTGAAAAGAGAAACAAACAATATAGATCCAAAACCTTCCCGCCGAGAAACAAAATTTCCTAAGCAAAGTCCAAAGAAATTGAACCTTCAACTTAATCGGATGAAAGTGAACTTATACAAAAGAAGGAGAGAAATAGACTTCCACTGACAAGAGGGAATTCTCCTTCTTCCACTCAAACAAAAAGTGAAAAACTACTCCCATAAATGGGAAAAATGAGAATGCTAGAATTAAAGACAAGAAAAATGCGAGAAATTAGATTACTCAAACTACTTCCCTATACTCGTAGGAGGAGGAAAGGAGAAAAAAGAGGAGAAAGTGTTTGGTTGTTGTTGTGTGGACAGAGTGGTGTGTAACAGAGTTTACATGAGATGTGCGCGCACGGAGCGGAAGTTCCCTTCTTTTCATATCTGCTAATTTAGTTGGTCAATTTGTTAGTATTAGGATAGGAGCTCCTATGTGACTCTGCATGGCTTAGTCGAATAAAACAGGGTCATTCTCCCTACAAGAAGACTTGTCAAGATTTACCTTCTTTTCCTGAATAGTAGCACTTGAGCTTATGCAAGAGAAAATTTCCCCTAATTGTTCTTTGTTATTTTCCCTTTCAGATTTAATAAATTTACAACTGAGCATGAGTATTGGCTAGATTTAGCTTTTGTAAATGAGTAAGAGAGTGACATAATGGATAAAAAGCATACAAATACAAGTTTTTAGTGGCAAGGGCAAAAAAGTTACACAGTTCAGTTGGTAAAGTGTATTTGTTACATTTATCTAGAAATTAACTTGGATTAGTAAGATTAATTTTTATCAATGAGCATAGGCCGAAAAATAAAATGCATGCAATATATAGGCGCGTTAACTAACTTTATTGGATATTTTTGTCCTTAATAAATCCATGTACTGCACATATGCATGGAATATTCACTACCACTGGAAAATGAATGGAGAAGAGCAAAATTTTGTATAGTTTGAATGTCAAAGTTCAAACCCAAAAAACAAGAAACAAAAACAGAATGAAGAACAACAAGACAAGTTATGTAGATGCTATCTAAAAAAGGTGTTAGTTCAGATGCAAATGTATAATTTCTCTTCCTATACGGAAAGCAATTGTTGTGTTTCTACTAAATTATAATGTTAAGTGGGAAATTGAAATAGACAGTAAGCTAAAAAAAGATTATCAGAAGCGCTTTTAATAAGATAAGTAGCTTGCTTCACAAATTTTGGATAAGTTACCTTTACTAACTTGCCTCCACCATTCATCAATCTGTTTTCCTTTTTGGAGCTGCTCGTTGTTCAAATATTCTCTTGTTGATGTATTTAGTGACCAAATACGCAAATTTTGACAACTGCTAATGAAGTCCAGTAAGATACTTTGGGGGTTATTAGGGTCGGAACTCCTGTCTTCTTTATGGAACGAAAGAATTTTTCTAGTTGTCTCAACCTACCCAGCAGATTGTGATAAAGAAATTAATATCAGAATATTGAGTCATTGATTAGTAGATGCACCGTTATCTAGACATTTAAAATAAGACAGAAAACACAAATGAGATGGTATACGCTGAAATTTGAAACCAAATAAGCACTAAAATAACATGATGGGGAAGTATGCTATGGCACAGTAGCCTGAGAGACTACCTTTCTTGGGTCTGTATTTAGAGCATTCATTACAATTTCAACACGGATAATTTGTGCAAAAAACCATGTTACATGATTGGTCCTGAGGATATGCTGATCACCATCTTGAAGTCGACACACTAGTTTGTCAACAAAATCGACAAAATCAATGCATCCATGTTTTAAGAGGAAATAGAATACATCAGAAACAATAAGCCACTCCTGCCAGCAATTTGTTTCTGCAAGTAAACAATATGAAAATAATAAATCAGGACAAATAATAAAAAGACAATATTAAGGCTAACAATGTGTTTCCATCTTTCCAACAAGAGCATCTACAAGAGTTCCTTCAGAGAGTTTATAAAAACAACAAAGATCATGGTAAAACTCACAAGCAAGACGAATATACACTTGTGCAATTATGGATAATCATAAACAACTACTGAATAACACTGTTATATTTTCAAATAGTTTCAAATTCAAGTTGGTTTATTTTGTTTTATCATCGTGCAAAGATGATGATGATGATAATAACCTATCTTGGTCCTTGCAGATAGTGTACAAGAAGAAACTTCAGCATATCCTTCTGATCCAGTCCCTCAACCACTAGAAACCATGTTTAGTTTCAGTCATACTGTGCCTAGTTATTAGATGTGCATGCGGTTTCTTCAACTAACTGAAAAGAATATTTATCTCTAAGGTGTTGGCAATTTAGCATTCATTGACTTTACTCCTGAATATTCCAAAGAAGGCTTCATTTGGTCCTTAAGACACTGAGTTGGAGTAACTTCCCATCTCAATCATCTCCCTATAAGTGAAATTCCAGTAGCCATTTTGATACACCAGGCATGGACTTAACTCTCAAGTCTCACCATTTCTATGTAGAGTGTAGAAGAAGATTAAGTAATAGAAAGCAGACTGGAATTTTCATAACGTGCTAGGTAAGAATATCACAGTAACCCATATTGTTGATTTAGGTCATTAGATGTGCTAGTTTGTTAGCCCCAAATAGATTAACAGGCAGAAAATGGCTGTGATGATTTTAGCGGGTCAACTACCTTAACAAGAACAGAATCTCAAAAGCAGGTTTCTAGGTAAAACTGCCAGATCCCTGAAGCCCTTTCACAATTATGCTTTATACGTCAAGGTAAGTGTAAGAATAGAATTGTTCAAATACAGGTGAAGATAAATGCATTTGGTGATAGGTAATACTAGTAACAAATAGTCAGACAACTAAATTAGCAAGTTCTAAGAGATATCCAGCAACATAAAACTTGCCTGCATTTGTCAACTTCAGCAATTCCACGATCCTATCGATTGTTGCCTCGCTAATCATTTCAGAAGTAAAAACAGCACCTGGGGTAGGTCCTTGTGCATGAACCCTGTGGCAAGGTGCTACAAGCAGCACACGTCTCCACCAGTCGGGAGATGGAGTGTTGCGAAATGCATGTCTCAGACATCGCATAGCTCTCTCCCAGTCAAGACTTCCTCTCTGAATGGATGCTGCAAGTTCCTATCCAGGTAATGAAAAAAGTGGTATTGAATGATATTATCATACTTGTGACAGCTTAATCTCATTTTGCTACAGCAAAACTACCAGGGAATCATAATCACCAACAGATTAACAACCCTACTTATTAATACATAAAACCTACACAGATTATGAAAAAGCTTCAGAAAGAGCAAAACACTATTATTATGTTTTCAGGCCATCTCTTGATTTTAAAAAGTTGGTTTAGTTTTATTTACTAATTACTAGACATCCTCAGGTCATTTCCTGATTTTGACATTATTACAAGTATGTTTCATTTCCAAATTAAATATACAGTATAAAGTCCCAGTAATTAACAGAAAATGGCATACCTCTCCATGCAAAGGTTCTCCGAGTACACTTGGGTATGTGATTGGTGAATATCTCATATTTGACACTGTCTCACCAGAGATATTGGTAGCTGCTTGAGGCAAGAGTCGAGGAGTTCCAAACGTAGGGCAATGCAAATGTTGATCTAACATTTGCATGTGGGTTGCCATCATATCTCTCCTCCTATGAATTTCCAAAATAAGGGTAAAGAGTGCCTCGTCATCTGGTATGTTCTCAATAAATTGCAAGCCACTACGTATTAGCTCATAAAAGGGCACACGGCATTTATTATCATCAACTAACAGCCAAATCACATCTAAACAATCATGCAACCATTCAATTAGGGCCTTGTCAGGCTTCCAAAACTGCACACTATCAAATTCATCAAGCCCTTGCTGTTTTTGATCCCAATTGACAAGCCAATTCAACATGTGGTTAAAGACATCAAAGCGTGTGACTGGCATTAGATTAGACTCGAGGCCAATCAAAATTATTTTGCATGAAAGTTGACGTAAACTGCTTATAACATTTTCCCTAACAGACACGTTGCCCCTCGTTGGCTGTTGGCCAGTGCAGATGACATCATTTGACTTCATGGGAGACATCGTGGCACAAGATGATGGCTCAGCAGCTGATTGTGCAGGGGATCCAATACCATGAATTGACGGCAAAGGAGATGCAGGATTTGATGACTGAAAATTAGTGGAATTGGGAATGACATTTGAAGGTGGGGGGACTCCTGACTGTGATGAAGTTGCAGAAGCAACAGCGGCCATAGGCATAGCTTGACTTCCCTGACCAACAGGGGTCTCTGCAGAAGAGACTGAAGAGAGAAGAGATGGCAAGAATGCATCCCAGTTTATGTATCCTATATTGCACAAACTACGCAAAGCAAAGAGCAGAAACTCTGCTCTGGGAGCATGATTACAGCATTGAATAACAAGAGATATTAGGACAGATTCTGTTACACCACGCAGTTGTTCCTGATCCTGGATAAAGAGACATCAGAGGAAAAAAAAGACTATATCAACCATTTAAAGTTGTTAATTTGAAAATAAGAACATTTGAAAGAAGTCGCAACTCGCAACAGTTACTAAAAGCTTACAGGAAATTGGCTCTGTATCTGCTCAAAATCAAGTAGGAACTGTTCATTAGGGGGTGGAAGCTCTCTGTTAATAGCAGTAACCCGCTTTTGTGTCTTGTTCCTGTAATTTCCATTAACAAACAGCCCATAAATTTAAGTAGCAATGAGGAGCATATAATGGCCTCCAGCATGAATACTTTCTTTGATGTAGCAAATTAAAAAGAAGAAAAAGGAAAAAGCAACCAAAGAATTTACAGAAATTATGATATTCTGATGTATATAAAGGAGTATAAATTTATTATGAAATATGGGATTAGTTTTAATAATGTCTATCATTTGTGAAGCGACCGAAACCAGCTTATACATTGATTTTCTTTCTGATGACGAAGTTGAAGGTCCTCAAATTCATTCCTATTTAGTAGTTGTAATGGTTCATATAGTTCCGCATTGTACCTTGTATTAATAAATAGGTTGGATTATCAAATAAGAAGATTGTTAGCTAGCAATTAATAGCACCAGATAACTTTTAACAAAAGAAGAAGATGATGAGGAGGAGAATTTTGAGGGGAACAAGAAATTATCGTAGGAATATTAAGAATAATATAATTACAAATAATTTGCAGATATAAAACTCACGGGGGTTCTCGAACTGATTCATCTGATTTCTGTCGCGAACCTCTCTGCAAAGACTAAAAAAACAAAATTAGAATGTAAAATGGGGATGCAAAAGCAATAAAGAAAATACAACTAGGATTTACGGACGCCTAAGTAGAGATTGAAGAGGTCGAGAATGGCGGGTCGCGCGGGGTGGAAGTGGTGGGCACGAGACGATGAGGAAGAAGAAGGTCGGTGCTGCGGCGGCGGGAGCGGCGTATTGTTGAGTTGTTCCATCTCTGGCAAGGGCGGCTGGGACGGAGTTGCAGCCCGCTGCATCATACTGAAAATATCAAATATTACTGCTCCGGGAAGGGGTTTTGAGCAACCAACTTAGAATAATCGTTGGATGGGACTGTTGAATTTGTCTAACCAGATTAAAAGTTTGATCCTTTTCATCTTTTCTCTGTTGTTAAAGATGATCTTTATCAATTTACTTTCTCAGTTCACATTAAATGGAGACTCTCGTTGATTTTATGGGAATTTTAAAGAGTTTGGAGAGTCTTTGGAGTTTTGGAGTTGGTTGACTCTGCGTGGAGTCTTGATAGAGTTCGCATAGGATTTGAACGACTCTGGAGGAGTTGAAGTCGACGAAAGCCAGCGCCGGCTAGCCTCCAGCGCCGGCTGGCCTCCAGTACAACTTAAAGCCAGTGCCGGCTAGCCTCCAGCGCCGGCTGGCCTCCAGTACAACTTAAAGCCTGCGCTGGCTAGCATGCCGCCGCCGCTGGGTATCTAGTAGCAGAGTAGATGGCTAGCATGCCGCCGCCGCTGGGTCACAATCGTGTACAAATTCCAGCCGAGGTTGGGTGCCAGCCGAGGGCCGAATAGAGTCCAGCCGATTCTGGTAAGGCGCCGGCGCTGGTGTTTCATGGACTCTCAAATTCTCTTGGTTGAAGGTCGGAATTCGTTCAATACAAATATTGCGTGAAATCAAGATGAATTCCACCAGAGTCAACAACTTTAGAAAGTCAGTGGAGTTTTGAATACCACCAAAGTTTTATGGAGTTCAGAAAGTTGTGATTGAATACCACCAGATTTTTAAGGAGTTTGAAAAGTCTGGATTGAATACACCCAGACTTTCAAACTCCTAAAAAATCTCACAGAGTCATGATTGAATACACCCCCCCTAGTCGAGTAAGGTTGATGTATTTTTATTTATTTATTTATTTATTTTTATTTTTTTTGAGGAAAGGTTGATTTAGTTTTTAGATCGAGCCCAATTGGGTAGTTATCGTAGAGGCCCAAATGCTAGGGAGAGAAGGCCCAGCCCCTACGCTCGCGGCATAGTGCTTTGCATGGCACAGTGCCTGTGGGCCCATCAACAAGTTAATTTCATGTCTATATTTCTTATTTAGATGAGATTTGATTTGTAAGATACTATAAATATGATTATACGAGTAATTAATAATTTGTTCAATTCTGAACTGATAAATCACTAGATTAGTGGATATTGGCTATGTGTTTTGTATTGTTAAATCATTTAAATCAAACATATAATTTGGTTGGATTATTTTATCTATCAAGTATTATCAATCAAATTAAATTAAATGACCCCTAAAATATATGGACTGCAATAGGATTTGAAATTAATTAAGTAATTATTAGTTGAATAATTAATTAATTAACTAATTAATAGTTTGATTATTCAATTAATTAATCGAGGACAAAAGAAAAACATGGTCCATTTTGTCCCTACTTGGCTTCTCATAGTCATACGTATTATTGTTATGCACTCCTAAAATTAGGATTAGTCCTCAAAGAGATAATCGTAGTCATTAACAATTTATTTATGTGGAATTTCTCTTGAAGTCAAAAGAATATGTGGATACCAAATTATTGGATTCGAGTGCAGAAATTTAAGAACGTATTGATAACTATGCAACAAGTAAGTATGTTTATTTTGTATTACGAGTAGTGCACTCATGTGATGCGTGGAGATCGTCGTCTTATACAGAAGGCTGAAGTACACTATAAAGTGGTGGGACAGTTACACCCTTTCAATTGGGTTCACTTATACCTCCATATATTTCAAATGTTGCAAAAATATTTGAGTTTGCCTTACAAAAAATGTAGTCCAGATTCAAAATCTACTCGGAAATACAAGTTAGTTGGAGAACTTATCATAAATGGGCCAACAACAGCGATGTGCAAAAAGGAACGCTTGTAGTTTCCAGAAAAGCAAGTGCAATGTCATACTTTTGGCAGAGGTCAAACGGCTCTTTCCAACAGCTAGTTTGATCTCCCTCTATAAATAGAGGTCTCCACACCAAAGCTCAGTACAGACACAAGAATAGAGAAGCACGCAGAAGTGGGAAAAGAGACAAAATCGAGAGTGAAGTCGCAGCAGCAGACCACCTCTCTCTTCAGCAAGAAGATCTCAGTTAAAGGCCAGTAGAAGTCGAGTGTTTCACACCTCCTCCTGTTCTTCCTTCTTGCCTCCCAGAAAGCCTCTTCTTGATTGAGTCTAGAATATTAGGTTCTTGTTTATATTGTGTTTGACCAGACTCTCTCCTAAAAGATCGAGTCCGTAGCCTTAGGTCGAAGCCTCTACTTCCCTCAGTGTTGAAGGCTTCCCAGTTGGAAAATTCCCAACCCCCAAAACCCCAACCCTTAGGTCCGACTTTGAACCCTGAATCAAAGTCACTAGGTCCCTTTGAATCCGTAATCAAAGACCAGGGCCCTTGGAGCCCGGAATCCAAGACTAGGTCCCTTAGAATCGGAAATCTAAGACCAGGTTGTGCACTTGCTCGAAAAAGTATTGTAAGGTCTTGTTCGAACCCGTAATCGAACTAGTTAGGTTTGCTTGGAACCCATAATCCAAGTGGGGCGTTTGGTAAGCACGCTTAAGCTTATCTAGTGGATTACTTCCCCGAAAATGAAGTCGTGGACGTAGGGGGTCAATCTCTGAACTACGTTAAAATATTGTGTACTTTATCTTCTGCATTTACATTCAGTTTACCTAACCAACTGACCCAACATATTGCATACAAACTGCATATTTACAAACTGCACTAATTTGGGAACTTGACCTTCCCCGTTTTCACAAAGGTTTCAGTTTTTTTAACGAGTCTAAACTCCACCATCTTCCGCAATGCAAAACTGTTTAAACCTCAGTTGGTGTATACAGCTGACCTTCAGGCATAGGAACCAGTTGTGCTGCCAACTGTGTGATCAGCTCCAACTGAGCAACTCAGTTGTAGAGCCGCTCAAACTGACTTTTCTAGTTGTCGAGCCAACTGACCTGAGCAATATAAAGACTTTGAGCAAAACGAAAATTGCTACTAGTGTATCCCCCCATATACACCAGATACTCGTTATCGGGACCATCAAGTGGTATTAGAGCAGTGATTCAAAAGACTGTTGTTCCTGATTCACTGGGTGTGAGTCGAGTAAATTTTTCAGTGGTCAACTGAACAGATCTTTTTTGAAAACCTTTAGTGCATTCTGCTGCATATTTTTTTGCTTGTCTCTTGTGGGGTGCAGGAAACATGAACCCGAAGTTGCTAGAAAGCTTACCGGAGTCCTCCGTGGATGATTATCCCACGTGAAAGTTTCGCCTGAAGATGGCACTGACTGCCAGGCATCACAGGATGTGGGAGACCATAGAAAATGGTCTCATCCAAGTGACTCAGTCAGTGTTGGTCCCTTCAACCACTCCAGGGGAAGGAGAGATGATGATGAAGAATGAACCCAAAGGCGTCTATCAGTACACTAAGGAAGAAAGAGATATCGCGCAGCTATATGACATAGAAAAAAGTGTCATCTCTTCCACCGTCGGCAAAGCTTACCTGCCGAAGATTATCAATTGTTCCACAGCAAAAGATATGTGGGAAGCCTTAGCTGCACTCTTTGAAGGCTCTGACGAGATTAAGGAGAACAAGTTCACCTTAGCCTGTCAGAAGTATGAGAACTTCTCTCAGCTAACCGGGAAATCCATCGACAAGATGAAGCTGAGATTTATAGAGATCCTAATGGACATTGAGAGTATTAGAAAGGGCAAATACTCTCAGCGTGAGATAAACTTGAAAGTTCTCTCCGCATTAGGCGAAGACTGGGCAATTACAGAGTCGTCCATCAAAATCGGAGTGACCTCAGTTCGATGACAACTGAGAAGCTGTTCTTCATGCTCAAGGCGAATGAGT